>OX451391.1:425377-539484 GCA_949629135.1 Eremobia ochroleuca
TATAATTAACTTTATTGCTAACGTAGTACATGCATGGCGTGATCAGATATGACGCACGTCCTAGATTATTCTGGATGCTGATCAAGCAATGGAATGTTTGGAAATAATATGTCTAATAAATACTTATTGGCTGACAAAGCTAATATTGGTAGGTTGGGGTTCCTTAACTCGCGCTTGCGATTCGTTTCGTGTCCGTATTATTGACCGGTTCCGCTTCCGACATATAGTATACCGGGTGTAAGGGACAGCCCTCCGCAAATGAACAGGGTGCATTCAGCTCCTTATTAACCCTTAAATGCATGATTTATTTTATCGTATTGCAAAAAATGCTATTGTATAGGTATTTATCTATAGAATTTAGATAATGAATATATAATAATTATACAATAATATTAATATTCATAGAGTATATACATTGTTTTGACAAAAAGAGGTGCGTTCAGAAACTCACAGCTATCACATTCTTAAAAAAATTAAATGACGTACTTTGTTGCCATATGGCAACATTATGCATTTAAGGGTTAAGAATCATTTTCCATTGGAAATTTTCTCAGGAAAATTTTCATTTTTTTTACCGTTTTTTCGGCTAACATTCCTTTATTTCAATGTAAAATTACATTCTATGTATGCACCACTCCATTTATGTAAATAAAACAGTTGAAATCAAAAAAACAGCAATGGATGTCGAAATACTCTAAAGAACGACGCGTGAAATCAGCTGTTCAATTTCTGCCTAGCTTCAGAGTTCATCAAACTCACCGCATACTACTACATACACAATAACAATAACAGACGCTCCGAGTTGCCGAATCGCAAATGTTGCCAACTTATTAGACCTCAACTCCTTTATTGATAAATGCAAATCTTTTCGTGCACTTAATTTCTAAAGGAAAAACGCTCATAATGTGCCCTTGAGTATTCGTGGTACGTAACCTAATTAATTGATTAATTCTACTTTTCAAGCGATCACTGGATCCAGTTTCCAAGCCACCCAAGGGATTCTTAAATGGTTTTACGACAGCTACCGATTGATACTCGAGTCGGGAATCGAACCTAAGCTCTCTGCAATGGAAGCCCAGTCTTCTATCACACTGGGCTTTTTTTTGTAGAACGTTTTTGCAAGAAATTTTGGGCAAAATTTTTCGTGTAGTTGACAACACCTCAGTAGTTAGTTGGTTTGTGACTGTGTCGCATGCGCATCGCAGTTGATCGCAGTATCGCTCGCCGTTGTGCCTGGCGTCCCCGCGCAGTCGCGTTGTGAAGTTTACGTACGCATTTGGATTTAATTTTTGTGTGTCTATGAAAAATGACTACATTTAGTGCTCGTGAGTATGGAGAAATGATAATGTGCCACGGGGAAGCTCGGGGAAATGCCAGAGAAGCGCTCAGAAATTACATTGATAGGTATCGTGATCGTCGGCACCCATCAGACTCCCGGATAGTTACCAATGCCTATCAACGAGTGCTAGACAACCAGCCCATAGTTCCCGATCAGGAAGGCGCCGGAAGACCACTTCGCGGTGCAACTGTAGAAAGATCTGATCTGTTGGTCCGTCAAAATCCACGCCTAGGCACAAGCACTGCAGCTCGATTATTGCGGCGGAATCATGGACCCCGCGTCTCGCACTGGTCCGTGCACAAAACGCTGCAAAGGGATAGGCAACGTCCTTATGTGATACATAAGTTCCAAGCTCTATTGCCTCGTGATCGTGGTCATCGAATAGCGTACTGCCGGTGGTTGCGGGCTGAACAGGATCGAAATCCAGTGCTGGCTTGGCAGACTTGGACCGCAACCGTGGCCAGCACGATCGCCAGACCTAACGCCTTTAGACTTCTTTTTGTGGGGCTACGTAAAGTAAAAAGTGTGTGTCAGTGCATGTGGGAGTGAGGAGGGAATGCGAGATCGCATCACGAACATGTTCCAGCAGCTGCGCTACAGCTGCAACAAAGATCCCAACTTGCTGACCCGCTTACACGCGGAGACCCTGTGCCGTGCCAATTTGTGTGAACGTCTCGGTGGAGGCCACTTCGAGCCGTATCTCATACGACTATTCTAAGGTAGGATTAATTTTTATGCACGACGCACTATCAATTACAGCCTGATTGATACCTATTGAAATAAGACTAAGTGATTTCTATTAATTTTCTTTGTAATAATAATTGTATTTATGCTAAAAACACATAACCCTCCTTTTTTAACTTCACCGCAGTCGGGTAAAAAAGGGACTTCGAAGTTACTTTTAGCTATTGTTTGGCACAAAATTTTATTACTCTATTGTTTATTATTTTGTTTGTTTACTTGTTTTGCAAAGCGGAATTCCCGCTGTGTAATAAAAAGGCGGCTAGTGATTAGCCTGAATGCATGTTTGCCAGTAGTATAAATACAAGAACGATAAAACATAGTCCGGTCCCGACGACGCTACGACCCTCCTACAGGAGAGTAGCAAAGCCACCAGCACGCTCACAAAACACAAGTCCCGACAGCCGTCCTTCCGTCCTCGCCGTCGAGGCCCGTCGCGACCCCCCATACCATGTCCGCCCCGACCCTTGCTCGAGCCAGCCCGCGCCGCTGAGCCTGTAGTACAAAATTCGCCCCTAAATAATTCCGATCCAGCCTGTCCCTTGCTGCCCTCTCCCAGCGACGCCCTAAGCCGAGGTCCGTACCCCACAGGGGGTGCCCTTAGCGTGTAGTCGCTTAGTTTTTAAGTTTTTTTAAGCCCTGGCTGGAGGCCTTAATTTATTGAGGCATCCACAGGCAAGCCCGGTTAAGCAGTCGACAACCTCATAGGTTGAACTGCGAGATGCCATTCCCAAAAAAAAAAAAAAAAAACATAGTCCGGTAGTAGTCTCAGCCTCTCATGGAGATGCTAGTTAGGAAAAAAAGACTTCAGTCTTCAGTAATGTTGCACATTCCTACTGTAATGTAAAAGTGATTGTTGTTGTGAAGAAAGTGCCATATTCGAATAGTCTGTTTTTATCTCAAATTCCCCACGCACCGCTACTCTCGTACTATAACTGAATCAGCTCCCTGCAGTGCAAGCTCTCCGGTCTGTCGAGAACAATAATTTTGTTTAACTTCTAATTTTTTTATCTGTGAACGTCTTGCGACATGTTCTATTGTACAAGTACGACTCCAACTTAATGGCGTCTCGGAACATCGAATGTTCCGCTGCGCAGAACGTATTGCGTTGTTAGGTATCAGCGGTTTTGTTATTGTTCCGTTAAGTTTTTTTTTTTTTTTTCTGATTGTTTGTTTCATCTGTTTGTTATTTACGTTAAGTTTGAGACTGTTGTTGGTGGTGCGGAAAATACTTTGGTTCTTATTAATTTGTTTAAAAATGTCTCGCGGACGATTCAAAGTTTTACGTAGGCAAAATGGTGCATAACGTCATGCAATTTATGATAAACGGAGAATGAAGACGGCGTCCAAATTCCTTTGGAGCTAGTTCAGATAAAGAAGTTTTTGAGGGGATACAGTCATTATCGTAAATACAAAATAAAAACATTATTGCTTATTTCATTCAAAACCTATTTTAATTTTCATTGAACCCTTCCCGCACTTGACAAACTGACAAATAATTACCATACACCTCTTAAAACATTCAAACAACTTTCAGTTATAAAAATAATCAAATGGAGTCTAAATTATTGTCGACTTGACTGTACCTGCGCGTACTTGCACAAAACCACGTGGCGCGAGAATTGGCCCCGTGGCGAGGAGGGGCCGAAGGCTCGCCGCGATACTGTTCGCTACGTGCGTTTTGCCACGGTAGCGATACATTGCGCGTGAGGTAATAAAACAAATCAGGTTTATTGGATTCCCATAACGTTCCTGAAATAATTTCATGTACCGGTCATCTTAGTATGATGTACTGAATTCACCCCTTCAGTCTGCGGAGGGCTGTTCCTTACACCCTGTATAGCATATAATTGTAGTAGTATCTAATGATAAATGATAAATGATAAATGATTTATTTTCTGTAAGTAGGTTTGTACAAACACTTTTACATGTCAATCATATTTTTTTAAACTAGATGAGGTCGGCATTTCCTATCTGACTACTCTGAGAAGAAAGGCCGAAACAAACTCAGAGGTCACAGTCTCTTTTAAAGTCCAGACATAATCTTGGTCAGATAATGTGAAGACCATGTAGATTGGTGTCTGAAATGGTCTTTTGAGTAAAGAACCATACAGATTGAGCGGACCTGTCCAGTCAGTGCACGCATTTGTCAAAAATCGTGCAGCTCAACTCAGAACTTGAGGAGCCTTACGATTCGACGAACAATACCAATGAAAGGACATTTGGGTAGGCCGCATAAATGACTCAAACTGCCAGATCATGATTAAAACTAACTAAGAAGGAAAACCTAAAAAAAGAAATGACCCACATAGTCTTCACACTCACAATTAGACATACAATTATATATTAACCAAGAGTAATTTTACAAAATGCGGCCCGTGTGAATTCACTCGCAGTTGAAGCAGTCAATCTGTTGTGGCAACGCATTGAGTGTACGCAGCAGTATTATAAATAAAAAAATCCATAAAAGATAATCGATTATTTCGTGAACGAAATTGATACTTACCTACTGGCAACACTTCTGATTTTACCCACTGTTGAGACCGCTCCACTCAACATCGCCGCGCGCTAGCGGCAGTGAACGAGGGGTGCGGGGACAGCGGGGAGTCAGCCGGTCGACGGCCGAGCGCGGGCCCCCGCGCCACACCGACAGTCAGCTGTTGCTCGCCTTAGTGCACGGCTGCGCTTGCGCGTCATAGATACAAATCTCATACATGTTTGTCATTTCTTCAACCGACCGTTGTAATTTCTTTACTTTTCTTTCTTCATTATACTTCTTGTTACACAGTCCGCTATCTTTCCATTTCACCCATCCACGAGCTATCGTCGCGAACACCCACAAACGTAAAATTCCTTAATCTTTTCGGTACTTTTTATTTGTGCAAAAAATTGCAATCTTGTTCGGATAAACGAATATCTTGTTACATAAATAGACATTACGATGTTTTTTTACATAAACATAAATTGTTGTGCCTTTAAGGCCATAAATGGACATCCCCCTTTTGACATTACTTACATTTTATCAATACTTACTTTGTGTGTGTATGTATACATACCTCTTGACTAGTACTGGTTTTCTCTTTTTGTTTGTTTTTGGCATTTTTTCATTCCTAAATAATAAATATAATAAAATTGTGCTTATAAAACTTGACATTGTATAAAAATTAACAATTTTCATTTGAACGAATTTATAATTATATTAATGGGGATATATCTTCTTCTTAGCGTTTCGATGACAAACTAACTAGGTACTATGATTTATTTATTTATTTATTTATTTATTTATCCTCACACTAGAACGCCATTCAGCAATTACACCAGCGGAGCAAAAAAAAAACTTCATATGTGCTGGTTTCCATGCATCCTGTGCGCGGTGGACATCGAACGGGCGGCGATGGATCACGTACGCTCACGCATCCTCAAGAAATTTCTCCATAGCCCCATCACTCCTTCCATATTACGCACATTCTTTACGAATTTTTGAAACACAACGAATTTTCCAAAATAAATACATTAAAATAATTGAAAAAACGGAGAATTTTAAGGTGTCATCCTGACTGACGGATGACAGTTGAGAATATGATTATATTGTTGCGGCCTAGAACTTGGCCACTTTGACTTTGTAAGTTCATTTTTAATATTTATACACCGGCAACGGTAGTGTATGTGAAACTGTTTAATATTAAGATCTTAATGTAGGTACCCATAATATTAAGATCTTAATGTACCCATATTAAGATCTTAATATACTCAGAAATAAATAAATCTATATATCTATCTATAAAGAATTCTCCGCGATATTGAATACACTTTTTCATGCCTTCGAACCAGTTTTAAAACATAATATATCCAAGACTCGTCACCACTAACCATATCATAAACGTGTTTTGACTCTCCTCGGTTGAATCGATGCAGTTTTGCGACACCATCTAACACGGGCTGCTTTTTGGTCATCGCTAAGCAAATGTGGTATCCAACGAGAGATCAACTTTCTTACGCCGAGCTCTTCGTGCAGGATTTTTTAGATAGTAGTCCCTGAAATGCCCACGGCTGCCTCTATTTCACGGTATGTCACATGACGATCTTTAACGATTAGCTGCCGCACGGCGTCGATATTCTCTTGCGTCAAGGCGGTTTTTGGACGACCTTAACGTGGCTTGTCACTGAAGCTAGAGTGCCCACGTTGAAATTCTAAATACCAGCGTTCTAGTCCTAAGACATGGTGCTGTATCACTATACACAGAAGTGATCTCAAAGCACTGAAGTCGCGTTAATCCCCTTTGAAAGTTGTAGAAAGTTATCGCACGCCACGGACTAGAAAAAAAAGAAGGACTCCGCGCCACGCATATCGAAAGTGAAGCACCGTACCGATCTATGTGTGCGTGATTTGAGGGATACCAGATGAATGGAAATTTCCCCATTTTTTAAATATTTTGACAGTTTATTCTTTATTAGAATAAATGAATAAATTGAAATTACAAACATATGTATACTATTTGAAACTCAAAATTAAGTAATTCATTTGCATGAATGACTAAGAAAACGCTGCTGTAGAATACGTAATGCAATTGATTGTTTTGAATTACCTATAAGGAAGATGGGGGGGGGGGGGGGGGGGTTATTAAAGCTTACTTACCTAAAACACGCAAAGTGTAAAGATTTTACCTATGTATAATAAGAAAACTATTTAACGTTCTGTAGAAAATAAACGTTAAATATTTATTAAAATCATTTAATCAGAAACTTCACAACACATACAAACAGTCAATAACCTGCACTGCTTTCTTTATCGATCGAAGAAGTATTAGAATCCGTTCCAATCTAAGAACCATCGCGAATTGATGATACAAACCCTTTACAGAAAACCGTACCTAAATCTTCTATTATTATTATATATTATATATCAAACCGCTGAAGATTGCGCTGAAATTTAGCACAGAGATATTTATTATGACGTAGGCATCCACTAAGAAAGGATTTTTGGGAATTTCACCCCTACAGGGGTAAAATAGGGGATGGAAGTTTATATGAAAGTCCGTCAGTTTTGATGTTAGGATCTTCAAATTTTGTGTTTAAAATACTAAATGGATCTGCCAGAGGAGAAACAGTCTTCGTGCCGTGTATACCATTGATACCAAATGATCTTCCGTTTGAATTAAAAAGATTGCAGTTCCCAACCAAGGTTTGTTTCGCGATGACTACTAACATCTAAGTCACAGGGACAAACCCTGAAATTTGTTGGAGTTTATTTGCGGCAAGACTATTTCTCACACGGCCAGTTTTATGTGGCTTGCTCACGTGTAAGCTCTCCAACTAGCCTGGTTGGTTACTGTCTGCTTCCGGATTAGTGAAAAACGTACGTACGTAGATACCGGTCCTTTACAAAGCTTAACAAAGCTCTATATTGTTATTGTTATAATAATTCATAATTATCTAGAAAAAAAGAATTTATACTCTACGCAGACGAAGTAAAATAAAATAGAAACGAATTCAAACATTACATTGCATATTCGAGTCTGATGCCAAAAATATAAAAATATAGTTTTTAGATGTTTGGTGTTTGTTTGGATGTATGTTCCGGTTTGCACAAAAACAGCTGATCGGGTTTGAATGATATTTGGCACACAGGTAGTTTACAACCTGGATTAACCTATAGGTTACTTTTTAATTCCGGTAGTACGTTCCCGTCGGATATTTTTCGACATCCACGCGGGCGAAGCCGCGGGCAAAAGCTAGTAGGTGATAAATGCTTAAAAAATGGACTAAAATCCTTTATGCTGGGTTAATTTTTTATATACCTGCCTTTTGCCATTCTAATTTGGAAATATGATGAAATCTGATGGTTAAATATTTTTCTGAAATGCATTTTATTAGACTGATTTTATGTTCTACCCCTGAGAAAGTGTGATCGACTTCTAAATTAAAAAAAATATTGTCATTGCCTATAAAGTTTTGTAATATTTCAGTTAATATGTATGAATGTTGTCTTTCGTTACAAATTTTTATGTTTTCTTTTAAAATTTTTCTTATTACATTTCACAAATACAACATATTTTGTACAAATCTTCAGAGGGAAAATGCAGTCAAAAAAAATAATTACCCAATCTCTCGGGAAAATTACCCATTTATTTTCTGACAACACTTATAATTCTGTTGAGATTTTGTGTTCCAATAGTAATGATTTTAAAATGTCAAAAATACAATAAATCAACAAGTAAAATTGTGCCTTACTTGTGATATGTTATTCCTTGACACTTTTTCTGATATGTAGAATTATTTTATTACACCTTTTCACAACACAAGATGGCATTATTTTATTTTATTACTTCACGTAAATAGTACCTACAAAGACGCTGTCTTGTCGCGTAATGGCGGCCGGCCGGCTTTCTGTCATGTAAATGTGTGCGTGAAGCACGTTTGTACAAACGGTCCGGCACCCTTACTGTGCTTCACTTTCGATATGCGTGGCGCGGAGTCCTTCTTTTTTTTCTAGTCCGTGTCGCACGCATATTTTCTTTTGATATTTTCATTTTACAACCGACTTGTCACCTTTGAATAGACGCCACAATAAAACTCGACCGATCAAAGAACATTCTTTTGTTTTCGATTTCTAAATTAAAAAAAAATGAAAAAGCCATGTTTTATTTTTTTAATAATTGCGGGAGGTTTGCAAACGACACGACTTAAAAGGCAGCCCTCATAAACACCGTGTATCGCACCCAGTGTGTTTTCACTGCACGAAATCCATCTTCTGCCCACATAATGTCTGAATCGGACGGAGTAAATCCTGACGATCCAACATCAGAAGTGGGATCACATCGTGCTAATGTACACGCGGGAACAGTGACAATAACAATTAGTGGCGTTTATTTTTCGAAATGTAAAACCAACAAATGCACGCGCTGATACAAACTAAAAACTCAGCCAGTGAATAGCAAGTTGGTGCTGCCGGAGTTCGACCCCGACAAACCCGATTCCGATGCGCGATCATGATGCATATTGTTTTGGGCATAGGCTGTATGCAGAAATACCTTTGCCGCCTTCGCTTACCGCCATGGTTGAAAAAAAAGGGGTGTCTCTAACCGGCATTGGATTTCGACGTATCCCGTTCCCGTAGTTACAACACGCGATAGGAGGCGTGTGCAAACATGACGGCACACAGCACAACAGCTGATTTGTGTTTTGCTGAAAAGTCACTGCAAGGTGGCCAACTTATTGGGGCCATCAGTAAGGCGCACAAAGGAGCAGCATCAAATAGCATACCAAGGACGTAGCGGGGAGCGACTAAGAATCGAGCCAAGCAGCCCCGCAGCCGTCAGCGAAACCCTTCGTGTGCTGCAACCTGCAACTGAGGGAATCCAGGACATATCACGGCCCTGCACGGGCTGTGGCAGCCAAGCGAATGGTGGACAACATTCAGAAAGTAGTGAACAGCGAGTGGATGTTTGCGTCGTACAACTACCCTCAGGCACGTTAGAACATAAAGGTGAGGTCTATTGTTTTGTTTACGATTCTGGTGCTGAATGCTCGTTAGTAAAAAATAAGGTTATGTGGCAAACGAGTTAATAACGTAATTACGTTGACTGGTATTGGTCAAACGCATGTATTCAGCACAGAACAAATCGTTGCGATTCGCGAGCAACAACTTGAGATTTTATTGCAATTCTACCCGACATTTACTTGCAAAGTAATATTACGATAGGACATTTTTGGTTGACAATTTCGTGTTATAGGAAAACGGAGAACGAAATCAGATTATCAGACTAAGTTAGATCGGAAGTTCAGCGGTCCGTTTAAGGTAGCGGAAGTTTTTGCAGGTGATCGCTATACGTTTAAGGTGATATGTAAAAAATAAATCATCGCTCGAGGGGTGTGGCTTAACCGAAGACGCGGGGAGCGCCCCCGCTTGAATGCATCTATATGGTGTACATAATAAAGAGTATTCTATTCTATTCTATTGAAGCCGGATCCACACCTATCCACACGTTTGTATAAGGTTGATAAAAAAGTTTTGTTGCAAAAATTTCAACGATGTTTTTTTAAGTATTGACACAATGTGACATCGAGCTATGTAAAGGATATTGTAGAATGTTTTCTACTCTTCCGCGTGACAGGGTATAAAAGAGCGAGCTTGCGTTCTAATGGACAGAATTGGCTTCGATCTCGCAGGTGCAACTTCGGGCGATCATGTTTTATGTGTGGCGGCGCGGCACGAACGCAAGCACAACTGCTAAAAATATACAGGATGCATTCGGGGAGGACGTAGTTTCTCATCGAACAGTCCAGCGTTGGTTCAATCGTTTTAAATCTGGAGACACAAGTTTTGAAGATAAGGAACGTTCCGGACGACCCTTGAGCATCGACGACGACGCATTACTCTGTTGCATCAAAGCAAATCCGGAAGCAAGTACGCACGAGCTAGCCAGAGAACTTGGCTGCACCCAAGCATCAATAGTAAATCACTTACTCAACTTGGGATACAGGACAGTTCTAGCTCAATGGATACCACACCGTCTCACTGACGATAATAAGAACTGCCGCGTGACCATCTGTCAGTCTCTGCTACTTCGTCATCATCGCAAGGAGTTTTTAGAGGATCTTGTGACGGGGGATGAAAGCTGGATCTTGTATGATAACAGAAAGCGTCTAGGCTATTGGCTTCCAGTCGGAGAAAAACCGCCACAGCATCCGATTGATCCTCACCCACAAAACATTTTGTTGTGCTGTTTCTGGGACGCAAAGGGAATGCTGTTTCACAATTTTCTCCCTGCAGGCACACGATCTCCTCTACACAATACATTGAGAATCTCCAGGAATTAGCAAAAGCTATAAGAGAAAAACTGCCAAGACGCGCAACTGTCCACCTTCTCCACGACAACGCGAGACCCCATGTTGCAAAGGCAACCCACAAAACAATCACCGAACTTCACTGGAAACCCGTTTCTCATCCACCATACTCTCCCGACATGGCGCCATCTGACTACCATTTGTTGAAACATTTAAAGGCATATTTGAGAAACAAAACTTTCAAAAACGTCGACGGTCTCAAGAAGGATGTGTTCATATTCTTCGAGTAACAGCCGCCGTAGTTTTGGGCAAAAGGAATAAACGACTTGCCAGCTAGATGGTCCAGTGTCATAGAATTAGATGGCGAATATATTGTTGATTAGAAATTTTGTGTATAAGATATATGAATAAATTAATTCTACTGAAATTATTGCGACAAAACTTTTTTATCAACCTTATATTTGTGACAGCTTGTTGAGGTTTGGCAAGCGTGTGGATCCGGCTTAATTACATAACATTCTACGAGTACAATACTATTGCGTAATTTAGAACTTTATGGAAAAACATTATGAAATAAAAGATGTTGAACTTTTTTTTGTCATAACTTTTGCACCAACCCGATATTTTCTTTGTTTGTATCCTTGCCCCTATTTTTATTAATTACATATTCGAGATAAAAAATATAATCACGATTGCGGGAGGAACGACACAGGTCCGTTACTGACAAAGCCCGCAGGCGATCTGGGCGGGCATAAGAAAGTGACAGAGTCAATTACTTCCACATGCGAAAAAAGAGATCGCAACAATACGCTGGAACCAAAATAAAACAACGTAAGCGCCAAACCAAATAAAAATTGTTTAAAAATAAATTAAGCTATGTATCAAAAATTTGTTCAGTCAGAGTTTTCAATTACCTATTACGCATATTTTGAATGCAATTTTGCAATGAAATTAATTAGTATTTTAGAATTACAGGAGAAAATATAAAAAAGTAGACGTCTTTTCGGAATTAAATTCTATCGAGGAAATTTGAAGCAATTGCGTTTTCCTTCAGTCAGAGTCTTAATCAAATAGTCAATAAACATATAACTAAAAATCAAATCCAAACATGCTGTAATAGTGAAATAAATGGATTCGAAAAAACACCCCATTTATTTTGATATCGCCTTAAGCTTTAAACTCTAACCGTACTTAAAAGTATGCTCACGATCGCATACAAAAGATGCCTCTAAGTAGTGTTCCTAACGAGTTAAACTAAACATGGTGAAGAGAATTACTCCACCGAGTAGTAGAGCACAAACCATGGCTATTAGGTCGCACTGTACGCACTTGTCTGTAGTCGTAACTGCAACTCAAAGTGTCTACTTTCCGCCCTTTCCTTTTTCCTACTAACCTCCTGTACAAATCTTGTGAAGTATTAACAGTTCGACAGCTATTTATCATGGGCATTGTATTAAAACAACACAAAGCTCTACCCTACAGCACTACATATACAAAAGACGTAAAGATATAGTTTGCCCACAAAGGGGGTAGCGGGTTAAGGGGGGTCTGGCGGCCCCCACCGAATCTGGTAAAATCGTTCCAAAAATCTTGAAGAGGGTCGAAAAACAAGCAGTATAAGCTTTTTACCGACATTACAACCCCAAACGAAAACACAGTAATGGCGATATATTATAAACACAGTGATAGCGAAAATATGATTTTTTGTGATTTTTATTTTTTTCAACCAATTTAATTTATTTTTAAACGGTTTAAACGCAATTAAAAATTTGTTTTGGATGTGTGGAAGTCCCCTGAATTTTTTCAGATTTTTTGGTCAAGTAAAAACATGTGAATTTTAGGTTTAAATGCGAAAAAATCGTGAAAAACACGTCATTTTCAAGATTCAACCCTCTTATTTTTAGGGTTATTTTCATTTTCCCGAAGGGTGCTGTATAGTATAGATAGCAGCAATCGTCCTCTTTCGAATGCAGGCTATTGGACTCAATTTGGTCAATTCTGGTGAGCGGGGCGATTTTTTGAAAAAAAACTCAAAATTTCAACTTTCGGTAAATTACGGCGCGTACTTGGTATAATGCGTCTTTGCTATAAAAAAATACATCTCTATAGGGGTTTTTGAGGTCGCTGATCACGAATTTGATGTCAAAAAATTTTTTTGACAACAAATCCACCCATACCTACATATTTATTAACACAGGTTTGATAATGTAAAAAATATCATTGAATCACAGCATTTATACAATTTTAATATCGTGTTCAACTAATATAATCAATGAAACTAAATTTTCTGGTATAAATTATATTTTATTCAAGCTTACGTAATAGTCACACAGTAATATAAAATAGCATAATACTTTTTTACAGAGTTAAGTTAACAATTTAGCACACAGCGCTATGGCGCGTGCGCAGTAGCATGACTTCGGGTTGGGCCTAATGCCTCGAGTCGTGGGCCTAGTAGTGTAGTCTTTTACCAGATGGCGGTACAGTCAACTCATTTGAATTTCAAATTACCATTATCAATGCAGTTATAGTACATTATGATATAAGTGCGGTAAGTTGAAAATTACAGCTGAGGCGATATTGCTAGCCCGAGCCGTAGGTGAGGGCTATAAGAAAGCAGAGGCTGTAATTATCAAACCGCGCGTATGTCATACGACGTTTTATAACACATTTGTGAGGAAATAAATAAAACTCGGACTTTCTTAAACGAATAAATATTTAATTACTTGTTAATACAGTTATTTGATTGTATGATTGTTTTGAAAAGGTTATGGATGAAGTGTTGCACAAAATCTGTAATACAAACAAGTCCATCATCACTTGCGGTGATTTCAATGTTAATTTGTTAGAAAATTCTGGGTTAAGTACTAAAATCATAAGTTTGTTTCAGTCATACAATCTTGCTAACCTATTTTTGGAGCCCACTAGAATAACTCCTACTAGTGCCACATGCCTAGATAACATTTATACAGACATTATACCAAATCACAAAGAAATGATTAATTTAATAGACTCAGATCATTGCGGACAGCTGATCACTATTATAAATCAAAACAAAAAAGTTTTTAAAAAAGATATCACTGTTAACCCAAAAACAACTAAACGCTTAGAAACATTTAAAACTAAACTCTTAAGAAAATTACCACTTTTGTTGACTAATGATGACCCTAACAAACAATATAATGATTTTTTTAATATATATTGCACACAATTTGATAAAACATTCATTCCAAAGACATTATCAGTCAATAGTAACGCTTCCTTCAGTGACTGGGCCACCATTGGTATACATAAAAGTAGAAAAAGACTTTATGAATTATATGATGAACGAATTTGTATAAACACTGCTGAATTTAATTTATATGTTAAAAATTATTCTAAAATATTTAAAACAGTCTGTAGTATGGCCAAGTCACGTTATTTGAGTTCAAAAATTAAAAATAGTAATAACATTATTAAAATGACTTGGAATGTCATTAATAGCGAAACAGGAAGGTCATGCAACCGAAGTAGTGACTACAGCCTTGCTATTGATGACAATGTAATTAGATCAGATTCCCAGGTCGCCGCGGCCTTTGAAAATTTCTTTACAGAGATTCCCGTGGTAACTACTAAATCTCTAAGCTCATCACCCACTGCTGCAGAGTCTTTACTTAAGGAAAACGTTCCAGTTTGTGATTCGGAATTTCACTTCGAATTTGTCACTTGTACAGATATAATTAAAACTTTTCACATGTTAAATGTTAAAAAGACTGCAGATCTATGGGGCAATTCTGTGGATGTTGCTAAGACAATTATAAACATTGTAGCACCTACTTTAGCTGATATATTTAATAATTGTATTGAATGTGGTGAGTTTCCTGATCTTATGAAACACAGTAAAATAATACCGTTGTTTAAATCGGGTAGTACATCAGACCCTACTAATTATAGACCTATTTCCGTACTACCCACCTTTAGTAAAATTTATGAAAAACTTATTTTAAATCAATTGCAAAGATTTTTCAATAACAATAAATTACTGAATAATAAACAGTTCGGTTTTACAAGGGGTCGTTCAACTACCGATGCCGGAGTTGAACTTTTAGGACATATTTATAATGCATGGGAGGACAAATGCGATGCTTTGGGCATTTTTTGTGATTTGTCAAAGGCATTCGATTGTGTTCTTCATGAAACCTTAATCAGGAAACTTCACCACTACGGAATCCGGAACGCCTCTCTGGATCTTCTCACTTCTTACTTAAGTGATAGGATTCAGAGAGTTGATGTTAACGGGAAAAGGTCACCCGGATCTGTAGTAAGAATGGGGGTCCCACAGGGCTCAATACTTGGACCATTTTTATTTATTATTTATATCAATGACTTGCCTTACCTCATAAAGGATGAACATGATATAGTGTTGTTTGCAGATGACACTTCACTTTTATTTAAACTCAAACGTCAGCAGCTGGTTACTGACAATATAAATAGTGCCCTCGCAAAAGTAGTTAACTGGTTTAATGTTAATAATCTACTTCTTAACGAAAAAAAAACGAAATGTATTAAGTTTACGATACCAAATGTTAGACAAGTAGAAACTAGTGTTCTCATAAAGGGTGAAGAGTTAAAACCCGAAAATTCCACAGTATTCTTAGGCATAACTTTAGATGCCAAGCTTCAATGGGGCCCCCATATAGATAAATTGTCAAGAAAGCTTAGCTCTGCAGCATACGCCGTTAGGAAAATTCGTGATTTAACTGATTTAGAGACAGCCCGTTTAGTTTACTTTAGTTATTTTCATAGTGTGATGTCATACGGTATTCTGCTGTGGGGAAATGCCGCCGATATTCAGACAATTTTTATTTTACAAAAAAGGGCAATTCGTTCTATTTATAAATTAAGTCCTAGACACTCCCTCAGAGACAAGTTTAAAGAGATTAATATAATGACTGTGCCTTCTCAGTACATTTATGATAATCTTTTGTATGCACATAAAAATATTAATCTGTTTAAAAAATACAGTGATATCCATAACATAAATACTAGGAACAAACACAAATTTGTTGTTCCTACAACAAGGCTCAAGAAAATAGGTGGCTCGTTTAGATGCCAATGTATACGTTTTTATAATAAACTTCCTAGCCACATTCAAGAACTAAGCATTAATAAATTCAAATCTTTTATAAAGTTAAAACTATGCCAGAAAGCCTATTATACTGTAAAAGACTATATTGAGGACAAAAAAGCTTGGGATTGAGCTGCTCCAATAGGTCTAGACAGTGAATGTTGTTTATTTTTTATTTTTTGCTGACTTACACTTTTGTTTTTTCTCTTTCTAAATATCTATTTATATACAGAATGACATGAACATTTACTGTTTGAAGTCTTATATTATTTTAATTATTGTGAATGTGATGACTATGTGGGTTTCCGTTTTAATCATGGTCTGGCACTTTGAGCGGTCTATGCGGTCTACACAAATGTCCTGTCCTTGGTATTACTCGTCGAATCGTTGAGCTCCTTAAGTTCTGAGTTGAGCTGCACGGTTACTGACGAATGCGTGCACTGACTGCACAGGTCCGCTCAATCTGTGTGGTTCTTTCCTCAAAAGACCACTTCAGACACAAATCTACATAGTCCTCAAAGATCAAAGATTATGTCCGGATTTTTATATACACATTGACATTGATGAATTTTATATAAACAATGACATGGATATTTACTTTGTAAAGTATCTTATTTTTTATTATTATTATTATTATTGTGAGTGTGAAGACTATGTGGGTCATTTCTTTTTTCTGTTTTCCTTCTTAGTTAGTTTTAATCATGATCTGGCAGTTTGAGTAATTTATGCGGCCTACCCAAATGTCCTTTCATTGGTATTGTTCGTCGAATCGTAAGGCTCCTCAAGTTCTGAGTTGAGCTGCACGATTTTTGACAAATGCGTGCACTGACTGGACAGGTCCGCTCAATCTGTGTGGTTCTTTACTCAAAAGACCATTTCAGACACCAATCTACATGGTCTTCACATGATCTGACCAAGATTATGTCTGGACTTTAAAAGAGACTGTGACCTCTGAGTTTGTTTCGGCCTTTCTTCTCAGAGTAGTCAGATAGGAAACGCCGACCTCATCTAGTTTAAAAAAATATGATTGACATGTAAAAGTGTTTGTACAAACCTACTTACAGAAAATAAATCATTTATCATTTATCATTTATCATTTATTAAAATTCGAACAATTTGTAAAATTAATTGTTACGTTGCCAGCGATGCGCGCGCATCAGCGTCCTTTGTTTATGGCAGAGGCACAAAAAACAGCCAGTATTACTAATAAAGTTAATTAATACTTTTGTGTTTTTGTTACAGATAAATGGTTGTAATTAATTGTCAAAATTAATTAAATTAAAGAATTAAATGTTTATTTATTATATTTTATCTCCCAAAGTTAATTTTATTCATAAAATGTTGACCACTTTTCTGACATAAAAACTCTTTGCTAAGATTTAAAAAAGTACCGTTCGTTTTAGACGGAGCATCTTGATAAACCGTGCGCTTTACATTACCATTACGCACAAGTACGTAATGAGATACATTACGATATTGAAATTGGTGCAGTAAGAGATCTTTTACGAGCAAATGTGTTATAAAAATTCATATTACGTTATCGGTAATTATTATATTTTTGACTAAATAAAATAACGATGAAAATTCAACGAAACATATATTTTTTTAAATTAATGTTAATATTAATAATAATAATAATAATAAATAATAATATTCCACAACTTTCACACAACGCCATCTAGTCCCAAACTAAGCAGAGCTTGTGCTATGAGTACTAGACAACTGATATATATTTCTAAACACATACATATTATAGATAAATTACACCCAGACAAAGAACAAATGATCGTGCTCATCACACAAACATTTGTCCTAGGTGGGAATCGAACCCACGACCTTGAGCATAGCAGTCAGGGCCACTGACCACTAGACCAACAGGCCTGTCAATAATATTATTAATACTATTAATATTACTATTAATATTGTTAATTAACTTTTTCTGGAATAAAAACTAAAAAACAGTTAATTGAAAGAAATTAAAAAAATCTTTCATTAATATTTTTACATTATCAAACCTGTGTTAATAAATATGTATGGGTGGATTTGTTGTCAAAAAAATTTTTTGACATCAAATTCGTGATCAGCGACCTCAAAAACCCCTATAGAGATGTATTTTTTTATAGCAAAGACGCATTATACCAAGTACGCGCCGTAATTTACCTAAAGTTGAAATTTTGAGTTTTTTTCAAAAAATCGCCCCGCTCACCAGAATTGACCAAATTGAGTCCAATAGCCTGCATTCGAAAGAGGACAATTGTCGCTATCTATACTATACAGCACCCTTCGGGAAAATGAAAACAACCCTAAAAATAAGAGGGTTGAATCTTGAAAATGACGCGTTTTTCACGATTTTTTCGCATTTAAACCTAAAATTCACATGTTTTTACTTGACAAAAAAATTTGAAAAAATTCCGGGGGACTTTCACACATCCAAAACAAATTTTTGATTGCGTTTAAACCATTTAAAAATAAATGAAATTGGTTGAAAAAAATAAAAATCGCAAAAAATCATATTTTTCGCCATTACTGTTTTCGTTTGGGGTTGTAATGTCGGTAAAAAGCTTATACTGCTTGTTTTTCGACCCTCTTCAAGATTTTTGGAACGATTTTACCAGATTCGGTGGGGGCCGCCAGACCCCCCTTAACCCGCTACCCCCTTTCAACAAAACATGCTTTTATATCCAAATTTTACCTGTACCTCGGACCTCTCCTGTATAATAGACTAAATTTGAAAGCAAACATGTATTCTGTGAACTATACAATTTGTAAGAGAATCCTCAAGGATGCTCTCCAAAGTATGTCTTATGAAGAAACAGAAAATTTACTAACTGTGTTAAAGTAAATATAGGTATACAATTTTCACCTATGTTAAATATTTACCAAATATAGATAGTAAGCTTTAAGCTACTCAACATATAATTATCTGTCCATTTTCAACTTTTGTTTATTTATTCATTTTAAAATACTAGTTTAGCTCTTCTCGCCTGAAACACAGGATTACCTAGTTCAGGCACGTAAGTCTTAGCAATACAATTTTGATTTAAGCAAAACTGTAATAATTTTCATGCCTTATAATTTTTGAATAAATATATTATTATTATTAACTCACTTGCGAGTTCTGGGTGCGATGGGCAGCGGGTTGGTGCAGCGGGGACGTGGGGCTCAAAGGAGACTATTGTTGTGTTGGTCATGTACCTGATAGTGGTAGACTCTATGTGAAGTGATGTGTGTTGATCGTATCACTTGAGGTGATGACGAAATGGGTGGCATGAGAGTCACTAGCTGCTGCGGCAGGCAGGCCATGAGCATTGTATGTGATCTAAGTTGATAGTTCCTGACCAATTATTACTAAGGCTTAGAGGAATCTTTTGCTATCGATGATTGTTATTCTTTTTATTAAATTTTTGTTAAGTAATGCGTTTTGATAACAATGTGATCAGAATTGGCATGGTGGAACATGCACTGCTGTTAAATTTTTTGATTACAGGTTAACACACAAGGGCATGTACGCCAGCACATCAAGCTACCCGAAACTGTCAGATTTTCCCAATCAACTTTGAACCTTATGCTTTAGCGCTAAAGTTGAAAATCTATTAAAGAAATCTGACAGATTGTAGTAGCTTGATGTGCTGGCGTCTGTACAAGCAGAATGGCAGTGTCGGACAGCGTTGCACTCTTTGGAACTCCTGTACAAATAATCGCTGATCAAGGAAGGTGCTTTTCGACCAGGTCACATCACCACAAGCTGTCAAAAGAAACAGCAGAGTTGAGAAGCGAATGGACGTCTGTACCATTAAGCCAGCTACAGATCTATTGTCTACCGAATCTGGTGAGTCGTTTTCATTTTGTTTTGATTCGGGTAAGTAAACAACAGCAAACCGGTTACATTGTTAGGTACAGCCCAATCTACATAGTTTACGATACAATTTTTGAATACGCTCACGATAGGTTAAGAATTATGCTAGTAGGTCATGTACCAGTCGAAATAGACGGTGATCACAGTGGTGATGAGCAAGCCTACATTATGGGAAGCACGCGATAGGTTCTCTATCGCCCGTAGTAAAAAGTGTGTAGTCATTGGGTGATGCGCACGGACCCATGCGCTGGATATGTGAGAACAATGCGATTACTGGTCTACTGGTCGGCTAGAGAGCCGTGGCGTTAGGCCGCGTGTCCACGGCAAGAAATTTTTCGTGTCGGCTACAGACAAGATGAAAATATTCATGTACATGAATCAGCTAGAACCAGAGAAGCCTTGGTCAGACACGTCCATGAGATATGGGATAGTTTTAGAGGCAATAACGTATGTAACAATATGGTTTCGTCAATGCAGGAAAGGTTGCAAGATGTTATAAACGCTGAAGGTGGCTAGACAAGATTTTAATTAATTTAAGTACCGATACTTTTTCTTTTTTTTTTCGCGGGTGGAAAATCATCGAATAACCAGTGTGTGTGAGAGTGTCAGACTTCTACTGACTAAAAACCACCCATGTTCCTTCTTAGCCCTTGTGCCGAGGCCCCGACGGGACCCCCAGTCCCGATGGGAAGTACCGATACCTCGTATTTAAAATGAACAATAATTATGTGTAGCGATAGTGACTTACTTGATTAAATTGTGATTTAATATAAATGATTACAACTACGCTATTATATTTAATAGGCTTTATTATTAATCATTACGTTTAGTAACTAATTACAACACTGATTTCGTAAGCCCTTGTTTTATTGCAGTAACCAACCCCTGTTTATTTATAAAACTGTAATTATTACTGTAATAAACTTAACAAAAACCCCAAATACAAAACATGCCCTGAGAATGCCTTGTGGCATTAAGTCCGCCTATGTACCACTCTTGTGCATGATGTTTAAATAAATAAATAAATAAAAACAGGAAAAAGTAGGTATACACTTTCAATATCATTTTAATGTAAACATGACAATTCCAATAACACGTATACAGTTTGTATTACGTGTATATATGTTATAGAAATTGTCATGGATAGTTAAAAATGACATTGGAAGTGTAAACTTTTATTGATTTTGTTTCGTTTACATTACTGTGAAACCAATGTATACCCAGTTTTGACACAGTTTGATGGTTAGGTAATTTAGAAGAAAATATCGTACACATATTTTTTGAATGGTAGAAGTTAAGATAATTTAGAAAATGTGACAATGTTTATATATTATTGCTCGTGACTGTACATGAGAAGAATTTTGTCGGGTCTGTCCACGAAAGAATGTTGTGTCTGTTGCAGACAAGAAAAAAACCTAGTATGTGCACGGTACGAATTGTTTCGTTCAGTCATGGTTTAAACATTGTAGGGTTTATCATTTCATTATCATTTCATCGCTTGTCATTTCTTCGAAATTTTCTTTAAGGATAATACATATTTCTGTCCATGCTTGGAACGTACACCGCTTATCTTTATAAATGTCCAAAGTTTTATCCCACAACACGGGCCGATCCTCTATTAAAGTTATAAGTGAATCAAGCATTTTATAAGAACGTAAACAAACTGTCGTAAAAAACACAGGTCCACACGCTCAAACGTTCTCATGTGCACTTTACACACCGCCCCCCGCTCCCTATAGATCGCGGTGTCTGGCGCAGACAAGATTTTTGTCTTGTGCAGCGCCGACGCAGTGTATACTAGGCGTGTGTAGAAACGACACGAATTCTTGCATAGACCCGGCGATTTTTCTTGCCGTGGACACGCGGCCTTAGAGTCGTTTACTCGTGTGTGGGTTTCCAGGTGTCGAAGGCTCTTAGTGAAAAAGATGATTGTTAATGTGGATAACGATGGTACATGGCTCTGGTTGATGATTTTCGCTATTATTAGATAGTCAAAGATTGTTTACACGGCTCTGTTTGATTATTTTCGCTAAGATTAATCAAAGTTTGTTTACATGGCTCTGATTGTATCAAGTACGCTCATGAGGCTAAGGCCCATGCCAAGGTAAAAATATCAATCTACCTTATTGCGACTGGTTTATCTCGTGCGAATGGTCAAGTGGAAAGGATAATGAGTGTGCTCGAGTCAATGTTAACCGCGATAGAGACTGGTAAAGATCGGTCGAGGCAAGACTCGCTAGGAGATGTATAGCTGGCTCTAAATTGTACGGTTAATCGCGTTACAAAAGCTAGTCCATTAGAACTTTTGATAAGTAAGGTAGCACGTCCACTTCATTTAATGGCTAACGACAATGACGACGTTATAGACCTTGATGACGTTAGGAGATTAGCATCTGAAGGCATTGAGAAGTCTGCGCGTTATGATTATGATAAGTCGTTTTGATAGTACAGTCAGCGTCAGAGAAAACGAACCCCCCCAAGACTTAAAGAATTATCGCTCGAGCGACGGCGGGCGCGTCACGTGACTGGCCCCGAGCAGCTCCCTCCCCGCCGCCGCACCCATCTCTGCCCGAACATCCACCGATCCCACTCAAATATTATTTGCATGTTTTTAATAATTATATTGTATTTTATTTCGGCTCCTGGCCGAACCAGTATACCAAGAATAACTTACAAAAAGACACTTCGTGTCGTAGAGGATACGAACCCGCATCACCAGGCGCCAGCCGATAATCAAGACCGTGCCTTATACCAATAGGCTATTGGCTCAATTGACAATCTCAACGAAAATTCGAATAGGATTACTCCTTTTATCGAACAAGGTTGATAACGGTCTAATCTTCTAGACATTAAGGTTTAAATTTCAACTTCCACCACGTGAGATACACCTACCGTCCACAACCTTGTTTTACAAAATAATGCCTTGTTTTGCAATACGTAACTCCTCAATTAACTAAAAGATAAGGTTGAAATTAGCATAGATTTCTTGTTTGGTTGAATAGAATGTGCTTGATTCCGATTGTTGCACCACCGTCATTTTACTTCAGAAACTTAACTGCTGTATGAACTGCGAGTTAAGGTTGAATTTAGAATACTTCTTCGCCTTATTTACTAAACTGTGATTGAGGGTATAATTACTTTTAAAATCATTTCGTTTTCGTGCCGATCCGCTTGTGTGTAATATTTTCGTCGTAATATTATCCAATTTACGAAATTTTTGAACAGTTGGTTCTATTAAGCGATAGTATGGTTCGATTAACAACTTTTTTGAAGGCTAAAATCGTTGTTCTCTGGGAACAGGCACAAAGCAAGAAAATAGCACGAGACGTGCATAACGGTAAGATTTACGGTATACACATACATTTATTTTTAAAATCATGTTGCATTATTACTTACAAGGTGGATTTTTTTATGTATTTCTAATATTATCATTTTAATTACAGAGAAAAATAGTTCGTAGATGGATACATCGAAGGTATCAAGCGATGGGTGATGTGAAATGTGATCGCCGAGGCCCTCGTCCAACTGCTTACACTAATGAATCGGAGCGACACCTTGGGACACACAAAACTTGGAAACTAATGCGAAATAGTGCTGCATGCTTCAATATGGTTTCGGGCATGAAAAGTCGACTTCAAAAAGTGATAGACAGTGACGGCCATCCTCTCTGTTATTAATAGGCAATTTACTCGGTAGACTGATGGTGAAACTTATCTGATAAAAGTGCATTAGAACGTATGAGCAAATGTTAATAGTTCCCAATATTTGTGGGAACATTATCTAGTAGTTAATCAAAAATAAATAACCTTTATTATTATCAATCCAGTAACTCTTGTTTACAAGTAGTTTTGTAATATGTTAACGATGCACCATCTGATGTCACAAATTTTTCTAATGTTGTGTTAAAAGGGTTATCAGAAATTGTGATAAAAGAGAAAGATGTATATTGCTATAGTGTTTAGCATGTTGGTTCTTCCTCTGTAATTCACAGGCTCAAATGACAACATTTCATTTTTTTATTAGGTCTTCCCACTTCCAGTGTCATATTTTTTATTTCCAATATTTATGTATTGCGCAATGGTATGCAGTAGTTAATACATGTGTTGTCTTGTACAATCATGTTAGTTTAATTTGGTGTGTTGTATTGTCAAGACGTGCATTGATTTAAAATGGAATATTTAAAAAAATCTATTAATGTAGTGGAGCAACGTATATTTCTAAAGTTTTGTGCTTTACTCAACTACTCTGGAGGAGTTGCGCACGACTTACTGGTAAAGTGTGTTGGTCGTAACGCCTTAAATAAAAGAACCGTACAGCGATGGCTTGAAATGTACAAACAACGAAGAACCACAGCTGAAGATGAGCCGCGAGCACCTCGATCATTATCATCGACTAGATTAGAAGCAAGGGACAAAATCAAGGAAGCACTTCGTCAGTCACGTAGGGTCAGTGTCAGTGATCTCTCCACTCAACTTAACATTCCTCATTCCACTATACATAGAGTAGGTACTCACGGAGGATTTATGTTTGGTCAATAAAAGTGCAGTGTGGGTGCCCCACACTCTGAACACGGATCAGAAGGAGTTTCGTTATGAAACTGCGCGTAGCCATTTATCGTGGTATCGCCGTAAGAAAAATATACTTAATAGATTCATATGCCTTGATGAAACTTGGGTCGAATTTTATACTCCTCGTCAAAGACATCAGTCACGATGTTGGGTGGAACCGGGCACTTCAGCTGAACATTTACCACGTGCAGAGCTACATGAACGAAAAATACTACTAATAGTAGCTATGGATGTCAGAGGCATTGCTTTTTGGAGAACTTATGATGAAAATACAACTATGACTGGAGAGCGATATAAGTCATTTTTAGAAGAAAATATTCCTATTTGGGCAGACGAACATCATATAACGAGTCCTATAATTTTACATGATAACGCCAGACCGCACAAATCAAAACTAGTTCAGAATTTAATTGAAGATAAAGGATGGATTGAAATTATTCAGCCGCCATATTCCCCGGATATGAATCCTTGTGATTTCAATTGCTTTGGCCATGTGAAGAGGAAATTGTCGGGTCCTCGATACAATAGCAAAAAGGAGTTAGATATTAAACTAAAGAGCATTATTGATGAATTAAATGAAAGTGGTACTTTAAATGGTGTTCAAGATTTGCCAGCAGTCTGGGAGCGAGTGATTAATAGTGGTGGAGATTATTGATTAGTGTCACAAGGTTATATAGTATAGAAGTCAGTTTTTGTAAAATAATAATAATAAAAAAATATGACACTGGAAGTGGGATGACCTAATACTAGGCTTTTTTCCGATAAGATCATACTACGAGTATAAAAAAATAATGTTTTTACAACTTTGAATAAATAAATATTGTAGTTATGTTTCTAGAAATATCTTTAAACGAACCGTTATCTATTGTTAAACGTTCTAAACCTCACCCAGGGTATCTATTTTGTATTTAATTAATATTCTAAGTAAATAAAATAAAAAATAAAATAAAATTTATTCAAGAATTAAGTAAAAGATAAAGATTTACATTAATTACATGCGAGGTTAAATTTAATTCTAACTGTAATGTAGCGACCTGCCTGATAACCCCAATTTAACACACATAGAAAACTGTATACTCAACCAGGAAGTGGAGTCCTAGAAATGTAATTAATGAAATAAATGAATATTGTTTATGCAATATATGCCTGGCTTTTCTTACAAACCCCATACCTAACATTTGTTTTCTTAAATATGGATGTTTTCTGAAATAAAGTTATAGAAAATCACTTAATCACCTATTAAAGAAACAAAAAAAAGAAAATAAATCTTCTTATCCGAGGATTTGAACTTGTGACCATCGCATTGCTAAGCCGCAGTCCACAGCACTAGACCAACACGCCAGTTACGTTACTATACGAAAAACTTAAACGTATGATGTCATTATCAAAGGGGGGTTCGTTTTCTCTGTAGCTTACTGTACAAAGGCAAGCGTGAGTAGGTTCTCTGTCGGTGAATTCGTGCTTATTGTGAACGAAGAGCGTAATCAAACTAAGCTTGACGTAAAGAATAGAGGGCCATTTCAAATTGTTGAAGTGTTAGATGGCGATCGGTACGCTTTATCAGGCGGCGGCGGAGGCGGCGGCGGCGGCGGCGGCGGCGGTTTTGTTAACAGGCGTACTTACAAATACTCTCATGAACGTGTTCGGAAGATGCCCGAGGGCCAAGTACTAATTGAGATTGTAGATGCAATAGATGATGAGTTGGCATCACTTTAGTTTGTATACACAGGTTCTCGGTTCAGTGGGTAGGAGACTATACCACATTGTATATAGTCTTGTATAATAGTCTTGTAGATTTTGACTTGGCCGCGGACTTTTTGTAAAATTAGATTATTGATTTCATTGACTGTATCGTTCCTTGGTGAGATGATAGCCCTAGAACAAAGCCAATGAACCTACTTACAGAAAATAAATAATTTATCATTCAATGAATGTCTCTACCTAGTAAATATTCAAGGTCAGGATATACTGCATCTATAAGCTGCTGCAGACTGGACTATACGACCCAGAGTCTCCTTTATAACGATTTCCGCATCGTTAGCCGTATTTCCGACAAGGGTGGGCTCTCATGTTCGTACGTAAATTTAAAGTTTGAATTATTGGAGTATAATTCAAACTTTAAATTTACGTACGAACACATATTGAGGAAACAAGTGATTGAACATAGAGGCGATGATTTTTTGACCTGCAAACACAAAATTGACACCACCCATGACAGCGACTGAGTCCACTGCTTCAATATGAGCTCTATGACTCATGGAACAGACACCAGCACATCAAGCTACCCGAAACTGTCAAATTTTCCCAAAAAACTTTGAACCGTATGTGTTAGCGATAAATTTGAAAATCTATTAAAGAAAGGAGACGGGGATTTCTGGGCCTGATTGTAATAAGTTGAGGTATAGCTTAAAAAAAAGGTTATATTTTTCTATTTCAAAATGTGAAAAATCAACTCAATTTACAATCTGGAAAATGAGAAATCCAATAATTAAGCTAGGGTTACGAAGTAATTGGAATATCGATTCAATTATAATCGATTAACGTTACAGAGTTCATACTGTTTACGAAAATGCTTTCACCAGATAATTAATTCAATTAAAATAATTAAATCTGTTAGAATTGAAGTATTAAGAGTTTAAACTAATTAAATATCTACATAATTAAGATAAAGCAATTCACGTTTACTAATCGATTATTGTATTTTTAACCTGTGCTAACTCTGACTTGACATGCATGACATGACATCGACACTCGTTCGTATCGTCTAGTGCGTGTGCGTTTTGAGCGTGTTTCCTCCCATAATTTTATTGATATTTTCTTCGACCCCTGCTTTCCTACGGACTTCTGATCTTCCTTCTTGTATGACCCTTGCCTTGCTACCATACCGGAGACGGAGAACCCCGCTTAACCGTTGAACATGGACTTGTTATTTTGGATTCTACGAACGACCTACCGATTGGATATTGATTGAAATCATGGATCGTTGTGTAAATTGTGGCCCCTCCTTCGGCAGTCGGGTAAAAAATGACAATCCCACTTCAAAAATCGGCTGTTAAGTACAGATTGTTACGTAACCTCACTTTTGCTGAATCTCTTTTCTCAAATCTCAATCTCGGCTCTCAGATTGCCAAAATCTGCAAAATTTTCAATGATTGTTTGTTAATATAGTAGCTATCAATTGACACCAATTTCATCTTTTTACATCCAGGCCCAAAATTGTATGAAAGCGTATCCATCTCCTTTGACAGATTGTAGTAGCTTGATGTGCTGGCGTATGTACATTCGTCCCACATTATCGACGACGTATTCTGTAACTACTGACCAATGTGAAATATATTCTCTATTTCTCGAGAGGCGCTGCCCATTTTCAGGGCCAGATTCTTCCGTACGGCGTACTCGAATTGCTCTTGTTTGGGATGTCTGCCGGGACAGATGCGATTTCCTTTTAGACACGCTGTCTTTTCTTTAATAGACAAAAATAAAAATAAAATTCTAGAAATGCTATGTAATTTTACAAATAAACTTGACTTGAGAAAATTTATGAACTAAGTCTTTAATTGCTATGTAACAGGCTGCAATTTCTCTGAAACTGGAACAGACAGGTGAAACAGGTTTCTAATTTTACCTGTTACGGCTGCTACGGATACAGACAGACTCGACCACCTCTATAAATAAACAAAACAATCGTACCGTACGAATTACCATATTTACGATTACGATTACGAAGAGGAGAACGAACATACAATACAATGAACATACAGTACAACCGAACGAAACAACCAAAACCAACAACTGACATACAACAATTTGAACACCAACTACCATCATCTGCTTCCAGTCTAACTGAATGCAGCTGAATACCATTAATTTACATGGAGCGACTGCCTATCTGACTACCACAACCCAGTTACTGGGTAGCAATACGATACCCCTAGGTAAGATTGGTGGTCAGACTTTCGGGCTTATGACTACCTGTAACGACTGTCAAAGATCTACGAATGACAGCCGGGACCAACGCGGCTTAACGTGTTTCCGAGGCACGGAGGGGTCTCGGTCTGTATAGATGGTCACCCATCCACAGACCAACCGCGGCAAGCGTTGCTTAACCTGATCGATCGACCTGTGCGGCTGTTATTATTTAGCCACGAACCCCTCTTTGAACACCAACTACCGACAGTGTAAAAATTAATAAATCGAGAGGGTCCTCACTCCGCGGAAAATCTCACCATCACCGCGATTCAGAAAAATGACGTATTTGCAGAACGCCATCTATGGGTAAAAGTCGTGCTAGCGGCATTTTGCGTTTTAGTAATTTTATATTATCTCCGATGACCAATTGACATACTATAAATGACAAATCTTAACTCTATAATGTCCTTGTGATCAAGAAATAATTTATTTTGATAAGGATTAATATTTTGTTGTTTAAATAATCATCCAAACGTGGTTATGTGAAAAAAATACTTTTTTTAAAACAATAAAAGAAATATAAAAGATAGAAATATGGTGTCGCGGACTTTTTTGTAGAAATAATTAAGACGAACCAGGTTGCCATACATTGTTTTCAATTTTAAATAACTGTTTAGGTAGCACACGCAAATAATTCTGTTTTATGAGGTATTTCTTTCCGACTTGCTTTGACAAAAGTTGTGATAGCTCGGTTAATATACATACGTGTTATAAAACTTATTTATAGCCTATTATAGCACTCAGGAATAATGAAGCTTTCTACCAGTAGAAATTTTTAGAATTGGATCATTAGTTCCAGAGATTACCCCCCTACATATAAACTTACTTTACCTCTTTATAATATTAGTACAGACTGCCCGCTGCGTTGCGTGCACACAGGGCACTTCTGTTTACATTGACATTTTTAAATTCGTAATATCTTTTGAATGGAATGACCGATTTCAATAATTCAAAAAGTAATCTACAGGTATTGAAACGGTCTTGAATACGAAATGATTTATTTTGATAAAGATTAATGCAAAGGTTGGATGATAACATGGTCTGATTTTGGTCAGCATTTCTATCAACTTTCAAAATGTAAAAAAGTAGGTGTGGTATCGCGAAGTTTTTGTAGATATCTATATGTTCTTTAATATTGTAGAACAATATTTTGTTCTATCATCAATAGTTTCCGCAGCGCATGCGATGAAAGACATTTTATGGCTAATTTTTTTACACCTTGGGTGTAAAAAAATTATATTGAAGTTTTAGTAGGGACCCCCAATTTTTTCTAGTCTACACTAATGTTATAAAGAGGAAAACTTTGTTTGTATGTTTGTTTTGTTGTAATGAATAGGCTCAAAAAATACTGGACCGTTTTTAAAAATTCTGTCACCATTCGAAAACTACATTATACAAGAATAACATAGGCTAAATTTTATTTTGTAAAAAAAATAGGGTTCCGTAAGATATTTGGGTTTTTCGGACACAAGGTGTAAAAAATCAACCAGAAAAGTTACTAATTTTGCGTACGCTGCCTAAACTATAAAAGATAAAACCATAAAATGTTCTAATTAATTGTAGATCTTATAAATATCTACAAAAAAGTCCGCGACACACTATACCTATCTATGTCGAGTGAGGCACAACAACCATTTTTTTATTTAAAAATCTTGAATTTTTTTTTGTACTACATTTAAACGCATTTATTTTACTCGTGCTATTAATCCTTATCAAAATAAATTACCACTAAGTACCTAAATTAAAATAATTAAGTAAATTATCACTAAGTACAGCTTATGTATTAGGTTGTCTCAAAAATTATTGCCAGTTAAAAGACAAATTATTATTAATATTTTTTTATTAATAAAAAACACATTTAATCAATTATATAGTCTCCCTCGTTATCAACAACAGTCAGCCATCTACTGGGCAAAATTTGAATACCCTTCTCCCAAAATGAGGCAGACTATGACTCGAAAAAATTTTCAAGTTCAATTTTAATACTTCCAGAATAGCCCATAATTTAGATAGTCTGATAGATGCTATATATCCTGACATCGAAAACTTACATCAAAATGATTTTCGTTGGCTCTGTTGTAGAGCAATAGTTTTTCCCAGGAATGAAACAGTCAACGAAGTAAACAATTTAATTATGCAGAAAGTCCCGGGTGAAGTTAAATGCTATAAATCTATAGACACCGTCACTAACATCGAGGACGCAGTGCACTACCCCCAGGAATTTTTAAATTCTCTGAACCCCGCTGGGCTACCACCTCATGAACTGTAGTGTGTAACCACTTATGTATGTAGACAGCCTTATTTATAGTGCTTCTTCAGCAATACTGTGTTGTAACTAATTACCTATTTAGACACAATAAACCGGACCTTGAAACCAAACGCACGTATTATTTATTACTCCAAAACCCACAACGACCAGAACACCACATGGCGACCCTGCCAGTCCACGTGCTACTCTAACTACCATACTTACTGCAACAACCTTCAATCTTCATCAATTTATGGAACTGCGGCTTGGAATAAATTCCTACATCAAGACTCAAGGAAACACAACAGACCAGAATCCAAGACTTCAACAAATCCAAGACTCAAGGTTCAAGACTTCTACAAAACATGAAGACTTTCTACAATTATTGGGACATCGAGATTTCACTCTTACCGGAGCACTGAATCAGAAGAACAGACTATGGGAACGACGAAAAGCAAAGAACAAGTGGTTATTGCGCAATCAGCAGCTGGGAGCAACGACGCAAAAGCGACGGCGGAACATCTTCAGACGAACAACGTTCTTCTGACCATAATATGTGCCTGTATGCTGTTAGCGGTACTCATCGGATTCTTCTGCCTGTACAAGCGATGCCACATGAACTGGATGCAGAAACAAATAAGGAGTGAGGCCTTGGAGCGAGTCCTGTCCCGTGTCAGCTACCGACGACGCAGGGAGAATAGAGAGCGCGAGGAACCAGAAACCATGTAAGATTGACCAACAAGTAAGTCGTAATCGATACCTACGTGCGGCTTTATTTATAAAAAAAAAAATGTTTAACCGAGTGAATTTATATACCTACTTGTTTTGTCTAATAATGTGTAATGTTAAGGAAACTAATACCTACTTATTAAATTAGATTATGAGTGTAGAATTAAAATTGTCAAATATTTATAAGCAATTAAAACATTGTACGGATTCAATTTCTAAGTTAGGACCTTCAAGAAGGGTAGGCAGTAATTTTGAAAATAAGATTTCAGAAGCTAAGAGCTTGTATGAATCATTTAAAAATATTATAAGTACTTTGCCTAAAGAAGTGTCAACAGAGTTATTATTTTTGTGCTCGTGTATAAATGTTATGATAAAATTTTGAAATTTGAGTCGGAATCTAGTATGAGTGATAGTCAAAGTAGTGAAAGTAAATCTGTAACAATGTCAGTGTCAGGTGAAAAGTTTAATTTAAAGACGGCTGTAAGCCTATTGCCTAAAATGACTGGTGACGAAGAGGTGACTAGCGATCTAATTTCTGCGATTGAATTGTATGATTCAATGCTGTCTGATGATGATAAGGCGACTTTAATAAATTTTGTTTTGAAGAGTCGATTAACAAGTGGAGCAAAAATGCGTTTAGCTACTTCTTACAGTACCATTGAGTTGCTATTAGAAGATATGCGAAATTATTTACTTACTCGTAAGTCAGATACTGCTTTACAGTCTAGATTACAAAAAGCTAGACAAGGTGAAAAGTCAGTTACAGAGTTTGGTCAAGAAATAGACAAGTTATTGTAGAACTGACTCTTATCTTATTGGCCTCTTTATCTTGTATTCATTATGATATTTTAAATATAGTTCAGCTAGAGTTACATACATGTGATTTAACTATCCATGGTATTGGTGGTACTTTAAAAGCTATAGGATTTGTTTATTTGACTCTAGAATCTAAGAATATTATTTTTAAACATAAGTTTTACGTATTTAGGAATTTACTATGTAAGTCGATAGGAATATTGGGTCAAGATTTTATAAAACGATACAATGGCGTCATAGATTACGAATCAAATAGTTTATCTCTTAAAGTTGCAAAGTGTAGAGTCACATTGCCTTTACATTTTTATAACTACAACTTAACCATCGCACCGCGATGCGAAATTATCAAACATATACCTACGCGTATTAATTATGACTGTGTAATTTATCCTAGGGAGATTACAACAGGTATTTTTTTTGGCTAGTGCAGTAGCTAGGCCGAAAAACGGTAAGATTCCTGTGAGACTTTTGAATACCACGGACAAGGAGGTAACTCTATGTTTGAATGAGTTTGAGGTCGATAAATTAGAAAACTACGAATTTTGTCATTTTGATAGGCCAGATGTTAGTGTAGAGAGAATACGTACATTATTTTCATTGCTTAATGTAGGTTCATACTTAAATAAGGAGGAACAGTTGTCTATCGAGCAAATCTGTGCCAAATACTCGGACATTTTTCATTTACCAGGTGATACGCTAAGTGTTACTAATGTTTATGAGCAGTCAATACATTTGAAAGATAATGCTACGCCTGTGTATAGAAAACAGTACAGAATTCCGTTTATGCAGAAAGAAGAACTTAATAGGCAGATCGATGACATGTTACGAGATGGGATTATAGAGAAAGCTAGCAGTGAGTGGTCCAGCCCCTTATTGTTAGTGCCTAAGAAGTTAGATAGGAGCGGTAACCGTCAATGGGGAGTAGTAATAGACTACAGACAATTAAACGAGAAGGTGCAGGATGATAAATTTCCACTTCCGAATATTACAGACATTTTAGAGTCGTTATCGGGTGCTTTTTACTTTAGCCATTGCGATTTAAGTCGTAATTATTATCAGTGTAACTTAACTAAAGACTCTAGAAAATATACGGCATTTACTACTGACAAAGGCAAGTTTCAAATGTGTCGCTTACCGATGGGATTAAAGATCAGCCCATCTGCATTTAGTAGATTAATGACCGTTGCTATGTCGGGTCTAAATTACGAAAAATGTATTATTTACTTAGACGATTTAATTATTTTTGGTAGAAATTTGACAGAACATAATACAAACCTCATGTCAGTTTTTGAAAGATTAAGAAAAGTAAACTTAAAATTAAATCCTTCTAAATGTGAATTTCTAAAGCGACAAATACTTTACTTAGGGCATGTAATATCATCGTCAGGAATTTTGCCTGACCCTGAAAAGATCCGAGTCATTACAAGTTATCCGACACCGACATGTGCGGACGACGTCAAGCGTTTTGTTGCATTTAGCAACTATTATAGGAAATTCATTCTAAACTTTGCAGCTATTGTTTTGCCACTAAACAAATTATGTAGAAAGAAGGTTCAATTTGAATGGACTACAGAATGTCAGCATGCCTTTGAAACTCTAAAACAGATACTTTCTAGTCCACCTGTATTAGATTATCCAAATTTTTCCAAACAAAATGAGTTTATTTTACAAACAGATAGTTCTGGTTTTGCAATCAGCAGTGTCTTAAGTAATTCTAACGGAAAACCTGTCGCATACGCTAGTAGAAGTTTAAATAAAGCAGAGTTAAATTATGCAACAATTGAAAAGGAATTTCTGGCGATAGTTTGGTCAGTAAAATATTTTAGGCCTTATCTTTACGGAAAGAAATTTGTAATTAGAACCGACCACAGACCCTTAATTTATCTTTTTAATTTGACAAATCCATCTAGTCGATTAACAAAATTTCGTCTTTTATTGGAAGAATACGACTTTAAAGTAGAATATGTCAGAGGAAAGGAAAATGTAGTTGCTGACGCGCTATCTAGAATTATTTTGACTTCAGACGAGTTAAAACAAATGAATAACAAATTGATAAATGTAATGACTAGAGAGCAATTTAGAAAAAAACAGCAATTAACTGATTTGACAACTAGTAGTACTAGTACTGCTACCGAGACTTCGGGTGACAATAGGTCTGAGCAGCCTAAAGTCGCGGAAGTACTTCAAAAATGTGATTCAGATGTGGAAATAATTATTTTACAGGAAAGAAAGCTGCGCAGATTACTATAATTATTAAAAAATGAGGATTCGTTAGTATTTTCAAGGAATAGGAGTTGTGTTTATTGTAAAAGTAAAAATAATTTATTTGCAAGCTCATCTTCTTTATCAGTAAACTCGCGAGACGATTTATTGAAAGAGATGGCATTACTTTGCAAAAAATTAAATATAGAAGAAATAATAATTATGAAAACGCGTAAAAATAAAGAGCTCATTGAAAGTATAGCCAAATATATTGCTAAAAATAAGTCGAGTGATTTTCCTCGAGTATGTGTGGTAAAGGACGTCCAAAGAATTTATGATGATGACGATAAAAAAGTAATAATGAATGATTTCCATTTATTACCAAGTAGTGGTCATGTAGGAATTAGGAGAATGATAAGTAACATTAAAAAATATTATTATTGGTCATCATTGGAAAAAGAATTTTTTTTTTTTTTTTTCCTGTGGCAACACTACAGCTAACATCTGATTTGAATTTGTTCTTGTTATTTTAATCTTAAATATTTAATTTCGTATGTTTTTCAAGCCTATTTCCAATTACTCATCAAGTAAATAGAACAATAATCAATTTTTTGTATTAGATTCACTTACTAAGTGCAAAATAAGTGTAAATATTTCAATGTGAATGAGTGACAGTTACCGGCTCAAGTGAATTTTGCATTGTCATCTTGTTATCAGGTACAATACTTAATATTTTACTTGCTTTTGTTATTACACTGTTCACTTTTAATACGGCTATTTGTTGAAGCCAATGACCTTTGAACGTAAACATAACCTTAGTTTGGTTTGGTTACAGAACTTCTTACTTTATTAAATTTCATTTTCCTTCACACTAATCCTCTTTCAAATTGCTGTCACAACTACCTAGCTCTTCTAAATTGTTTTCTCTTCCTTATAAAAGCTATCCTTCGTCATGATTATGACTCGCAGCGCCCGTGCTCGCCTCGAAGAGTCCAAACTTAGTGAGGCTTTGAGCCTATTAAAGGCGTCAAGGGAGTCCTGTGACCAACTAATTAAGGAAATAGATGACAATGAAAGAGTGCTCTTTGATGCCAATGAAATGAATAGGAAGTTGAAAAATGAAATGGCTCAGTTATATATTCAATACACTGATGCCATAGAAGCCCGGGATAGGCTCCAGGTTGTTGTGGACGGGTTCAGCCAGTGTAGCATAGAGTATGAACAAGCTCTTAGCCAGAAACACTTATTACAACAGCAGCTACATGAGGCTCAAAGTCAGATTACACAACTTGAGACTAAAAATCATAACATCACCGCCTCGCTGAATCAAAGTCTGTTCAATGAGCTGGTGTCTACTGCCCCGTCAATGGTTTCTGCCATAAACCCCACTTACACTATTGATTTGACAGGTGACGATGAATCAAAATCATGTAATTCAGTGAGGGTAGTCACTAGTAAAAATAAACTTAAAAAATACATAAAAATTAATAAATACATTGTTAAAACGCAAAAAATGGTAAAAAGACAAAAGTTCTTTATCAAAAATGTTAAACTTAACAGGGAAAGGTTAAATTTACTCAAACAGTTAGATATGTATTCCTTTAATTTGGAGCAAAGTACTAGGAAATACGACATTGACACACAGGACTTGCAATCTCAACTGGACCATCTACAGGAGAAACTAAGATCAATGACTAACAAATATAATACCTCTGAAGATCTGATGAGGGAATATGTGTTGGCAATGAATGAGCTGGTGAACTCACAAACTAACAGCTGTGATCGCTTTCAAATACCATCCCATGGGCCTACACCGGAGCATTCATTGTCTACATGCAATACCACATTACCGGATCCCTGTGTTGATTTGCCAATTCCTTCAATTCCTTCTGTTAATAGCTCCTTCATACCGTGTAAACAAATTGTAAACAATGATATTGTAATATTTTGTGATGAGATTGGAAAGGACTTAGGTCACTTGTTGACAGATGAATATCCAGGACACTCTGTAATAAATTACTGTATGCCTGGTTGTTCTTTATTTGATATTATGAAAGAAATTATTAAACGTAACTTTAAGCAGGAAACAACTTTATTAATTTTTATGGGAAATAGGGGAAATTTAAATAAAGGAGAATTGCTCCAATATCATAGAACATTGTGCAACCTTAGTTTAAGAAAAATTGTGTTATTTACATTCCCTTATAGTAACAGTTTGCCACAGGAAGAAAATAGGTTAAGATATGATATAAACATGACATTGCATAATTTAACTTACAATGATAAGCTAATCCATTTAATTGACACAAAGTATTATATTAATAGTAATTTATATTTGACAAAAGATAGATACAATCGTGTTATGTACTATCTTTCTACCTATCTCAAAAGACAGATAGCTATGTCGCTATCATATTTTTTTTCTATTTCAGCCAAAAATTTGGCTAAACAAATTGCTCCTTTTGAGCAATGAAAAGACATTTTAAACTGTTCTGTCAATAATTTGCTCAAAATGAATGACATTAATCATCATTTAAATTAGAAATTAGGACAATAGAGGCAACCTCTAGCAAAAATGGAACTAAGGCAATTAATAACTCAAATGAAAGTGTAAAAAAATTAAACAGTATCAATCTGGTGCATCAGAACATTCAAGGTTTTTTAAACAAAGACTTAGAAGTAGAATTATTCCTGAATTGTTATAATGTAGATATTCTTTGTATGACAGAACATTGGCTTAAAAGCCACCAGTTCATGTTCAATTTTAGTAATCACCAGGTTGGTAGTTCATTCAGCAGAGTAAATGCTATACATGGTGGCTCATTAATTTTAGTACATAACCAGCTTAAATTTAAGGACCGAAAGGACATTGTGAGCCTCTCTGTTGAGCGGACAATTGAAATAGCCTGTATAGAATTGGAGCAGTTCATTATATTAAGTGTATACAGACCTCCTTCAGGATTGTATGATTGTTTTGAAAAGGTTATGGATGAAGTGATGCACAAAATCTGTAATACAAACAAGTCCATCATCACTTGCGGTGATTTCAATGTTAATTTGTTAGAAAATTCTGGGTTAAGTACTAAAATCATAAGTTTGTTTCAGTCATACAATCTTGTAAACCTATTTTTGGAGCCCTCTAGAATAACTCCTACTAGTGCCACATGCCTAGATAACATTTATACAGATATTATACCAAACCACAAAGAAATGATTAATTTAATAGACTCAGATCATTGCGGACAGCTGATCACTATTACAAATCAAAACAAAAAAGTTATTAAAAAAGATATCACTGTTAACCCAAAAACAACTAAACGCTTAGAAACATTTAAAACTAAACTCTTAAGTAAATTACCACTTCTGTTGACTAATGATGACCCTAACAAACAATATAATGATTTTTTTAATATGTATTGCACACAATTTGATAAAACATTCATTCCAAAGACATTATCAGTCAATAGTAACGCTTCCTTCAGTGACTGGGCCACCATTGGTATATATAAAAGTAGAAAACGACTTTATGAATTATATGATGAACGGATTTGTATAAACACTGCTGAATTTAATTTATATGTTAAAAACTATTCTAAAATATTTAAAACAGTCTGTAGTATGGCCAAGTCACGTTATTTGAGTTCAAAAATTAAAAACAGTAGTAACATTATTAAAATGACTTGGAATGTCATTAATAGCGAAACAGGAAGGTCATGCAACCGAAGTAGTGACTACAGCCTTGCTATTGATGACAAAGTAATTAGATCAGATCCTCAGGTCGCCGCGGCCTTTGAAAATTTCTTTGCAGAGATTCCCGTGTCAACTACTAAATCTCTAAGCTCATCACCCAGTGCTGCAGAGTCTTTACTTAAAAAAAACGTTCCAGTTTGTGATTCGGAATTTCACTTCGAATTTGTCACTTGTACAGATATAATTAAAACTTTTCACATGTTAAATGTTAAAAAGACTGCAGATCTATGGGGTAATTCTGTGGATGTTGCTAAGACAATTATAAACATTGTAGCACCTACTTTAGCTGTTATATTTAATAATTGTATTCAATGTGGTGAGTTTCCTGATCTTATGAAACACAGTAAAATAATACCGTTGTTTAAATCAGGTAGTACATCAGACCCTACTAATTATAGACCTATTTCCGTACTACCCACCTTTAGTAAAATTTATGAAAAACTTATTTTAAATCAATTGCAAAGATTTTTCAATAACAATAAATTACTGAATAATAAACAGTTCGGTTTTACAAGGGGTCGTACAACTACCGATGCCGGAGTTGAACTTTTAGGACATATTTATAATGCATGGGAGGACAAATGCGATGCTTTGGTCATCTTTTGTGATTTGTCCAAGGCATTCGATTGTGTTCTTCATGAAACCTTAATCAGGAAACTTCACCACTACGGAATCCGGAACGCCTCTCTGGATCTTCTCACTTCTTACTTAAGTGATAGGATTCAGAGAGTTGATGTTAACGGGAAAAGGTCACCCGGATCTGTAGTAAGAATGGGGGTCCCACAGGGCTCAATACTTGGACCATTTTTATTTATTGTTTATATCAATGACTTGCCTTACCTCATAAAGGATGAACATGATATAGTGTTGTTTGCAGATGACACTTCACTTTTATTTAAACTCAAACGTCAACAGCTGGTTACTGACAGTATAAATAGTGCCCTCGCAAAAGTAGTTAACTGGTTTAATGTTAATAATTTACTTCTTAACGAAAAAAAAACCAAATGTATTAAGTTTACGATACCAAATGTTAGACAAGTAGAAACTAGTGTTCTCATAAAGGGTGAAGAGTTAAAACCCGAAAATACCACAGTATTCTTAGGCATAACTTTGGATGCTAAGCTTCAATGGGGCCCCCATATAGATAAATTGTCAAAAAAGCTTAGCTCTGCAGCATACGCCGTTAGGAAAATTCGTGACTTAACTGATTTAGAGACAGCCCGTTTAGTTTACTTTAGTTATTTTCATAGTGTGATGTCATACGGTATTCTGTTGTGGGGAAATGCCGCCGAAATTCAGATAATTTTTATTTTACAAAAAAGGGCAATTCGTTCCATTTATAAATTAAGTCCCAGACACTCCCTCAGAGACAAATTTAAAGAGATTAATATAATGACTGTGCCTTCTCAGTACATTTATGATAATCTTTTGTATGCACATAAAAATATTAATCTGTTTAAGAAATACAGTGATATCCATAATATAAATACTAGGAACAAACATAAATTAGTTGTTCCTACAACAAGGCTCAAGAAAATAGGTGGCTCGTTTAGATGCCAATGTATACGTTTTTATAATAAACTTCCTAGCCACATTCAAGAACTAAGCATTAATAAATTCAAATCTTTTATAAAGCTAAAACTATGCCAGAAAGCCTATTATACTGTAAAAGACTATATTGAGGACAAAAACGCTTGGGATTGAGCTGCTCCAATAGGTCTAGACAGTGAATATTGTTTATTTTTTATTTTGCTGATTTACACTTTTGTTATTTTTTTTCTTTCTAAATATCTATTTATGACATGACATGAACATTTACTGTTTAAAGTCTTATATTATTTTAATTATTGTGAATGTGAGGACTATGTGGGTCATTGTTTCCGTTTTAATCATGGTCTGGCAGTTTGAGTGGTTTATGCGGTCTACACAAATGTTCTGTCCTTGGTATTGCTCGTCGAATCGTTGAGCTCCTTAAGTTCTGAGTTGAGCTGCACGGTTACTGACGAATGCGTGCACTGACTGCACAGGTCCACTCAATCTGTGTGGTTCTTCCCTCAAAATACCACTTCAGTCACCAATCTACATGGTCCTCAAAGACCAAAGATGATGTCCGGATTTTTATATACACATTGACATTGATGAATTTTATATAAACAATGACATGGATATTTACTTTGTATAGTATCTTATTTTTTATTATTATTATTGTGAGTGTGAAGACTATGTGGGTCATTTCTTTTTTCTTTTTTCCTTCTTAGATAGTTTTAATCATGGTCTGGCAGTTTGAGTAATTTATGCGGCCTACCCAAATGTCCTTTCATTGGTATTGTTCGTCGAATCGTAAGGCTCCTCAAGTTCTGAGTTGAGCTACACAATTTTTGACAAATGCGTGCACTGACTGGACAGGTCCGCTCAATCTGTGTGGTTCTTTACTCAAAAGACCATTTCAGACACCAATCTACATGGTCTTCACATGATCTGACCAAGATTATGTCTGGACTTTAAAAGAGACTGTGACCTCTGAGTTTGTTTCGGCCTTTCTTCTCAGAGTAGTCAGATAGGAAACGCCGACCTCATCTAGTTTAAAAAATATGATTGACATGTAAAAGTGTTTGTACAAACCTACTTACAGAAAATAAATCATTTATCATTTAAGATGTTAGGTGTTATGTAGAAAAATGCGGCAAGTGTCAAAAACAAAAATATACTAAAATTCATAAAAAGCCATTAACAATAACATCCACAGCATCTTCATCCTTTGAGAAAGTTTTCCTAGATATTGTAGGACCATTGGATAAAGATGATTTAGGTTACCATTATATTCTAACATTACAATGTGAGCTCAGCAAATATGTAGAAGCATACCCTTTAAAAACTAAAACTACAACAGAAGTTGCTAAAGCATTCGTGGAAAAATTTGTTTTACGTTATGGAATTCCAAAAGAAATAGCAAGTGATAGAGGTACTGAGTTTATTTCCAATGTGATGTCAGAATTATGTAACATTTTAAACATAAAACAAACAATTGCTACTGCGTATCACCATCAAAGTATTGGATCATTAGAAAATATACAAAGTGTTAGGAGCCTATTTACGAATCCAAACAGATAATCATCCTTCAAGTTGGAGTTCTTGGTTACAGTATTGGTGTTTTTCATATAACACTACTGTACACTCAGAAACAAAATAATATTTTGTTTCTGAGTGTACAGTGTCCAAACACTAACTCGTAAGGTGTATAATATACACCTTACGAGTTAGTGTTTGGACACTAACTCGTAAGGTGTGTAGACTAATAATTTATGTAATATTGTAGAACCACTGTATAACTTTGAAAATTATGCACTGGAATTTAAGTACAGAATACAAAAAGCTCAAAGAGATGCAAAAAATAATTTAATTTTAAGTAAAGAACGTAGAAAATTAATCTATGATCAGTCAATTAATCCAATTGTTTACAAATCAGGTGATGCACTATTACTAAAAAATGAGATAGGAAATAAATTAGATACCTTGTACACCGGCCCATATATTGTAATAGAAGACCTTGCACCTAATGTTAAGATTAATATTAATGGAAAGGATGTCATAGTTCATAAGAACAGAACAAAATTGTATACGGAACCATAGATAAGTTAATTATAAGGTAAAAAAAAAAAAATTTTTTTTTTTTTTCATTGTAACGGGGATGATGTAGTGTGTAACCACTTATGTATGTAGACAGCCTTATTTATAGTGCTTCTTCAGCAATACTGTGTTGTAACTAATTACCTATTTAGACACAATAAACCGGACCTTGAAACCAAACGCACGTATTATTTATTACTCCAAAACCCACAACGACCAGAACACCACAAAAAGTTGGCACGCCGATAATTGCTTCTCAGAAAGGGCAATGGGCAAATTGTATGGGAGAAAAACCCACGGCGGACAGAAATGAAATTGTGAGGATATATAGATAAATGTCCCTAGTTTAACATGGTAAGGGTCGCTTTCTTGTGGGTTGTGGGAATTCCGAAAAAAAAAAAGGGGGATTCTTCACTTTGTAACAGATGACGCAGGATTGAGGCATCTGATGTTGTCGATATGGCCCCACAACGTCTAATATTAGTCATCGGTGCAAACAACCAGAAAAGGCAGTTTCGGAATTTGTTATGACTATAGGTTTTTCTTTGAAATAAAAAATTCGCACTTTTGGACATATAAGTATGTTCCGTCCATCACAAAAATTCCATTTGAATTTTGGTTGCCACCACAAAATATGGCTTGGGATCGAAACGTTTCTGGCTACTGCATCATCTCGAGTTAAATACCGCGGCATAAAATCTTCAGTTAAGCAATGCCTAGCTATTTGTCTACCTTTCTCTCAAATGTTCTTCTAGACATATTGAATTTTGATGCTAAGCGCTCGTCTGATTCGCAGGTTCTTATTTTTACCAAATAAACCCATAAAACGGTGGCAGAATATTCAGATCTGACAAGAAGAGATGGCGTTTGTTGTAAAATGCTGTTAAATTGAATTTTAGTTAAAGACGTCCAAAAATGCAGCTCGTCATCATCAGTGTGGTATTATTTGTTGTAACAATAACACTGCGTGATTCCGATATCTTTCTAGAAACAGTTCTGTAAGAATGTGTTTTCTGCGACGTAACACGGATCTGTTACACACCACACGATTATTACATCTATCCATATCCAAAAAAATCCAAACAAACAGTAAATAATCAGGTCCAGCAAACGTGTTTAGGCAGTCGATAAAAACAGAAGATAACCAGTAAACGCATATATCACAACGAAAGACATCGAAGGACTGCGATGACATGAACGAAACAATGCGCCAGCGCAACGAGCGAGACTTGACTAATGTGTGAGAGGGGTATCGAACGTATACCTGCCGATTTTTATCACAAGGGACGCACTTGCACTCGCCTAAACGCTTTAGTAGCTATAACAGAACGATAAGTTAATTACTTAAATAAAGTGTACGATTTTTTTAATAAACATATTTTTGGTTCAAACTTTGTTCTCCCATGGATTACAAATAAAATAACCATAAATAATGTTAAGTGAATTTACACTCTTTCATTTTATACCATTTTCATTAATGTCCGCGACCGGGTCGGATTACGCCCAATGACTTTTAAGCCCCCCCAACATGTGTAATGGCACGAGACTTCTTATAAAGGAGCTAAAAGATAATTTAATAGTAGCGAAGATTATCACCGGCCCTGCAGCTGGTGAATTAGCTCATATACCAAGAATACCCATGATTCCTACTGATTTGCCTATATCCTTCAAAAGGCTCCAATTTCCAGTAAAAATTTCTTTCGCACTAACGATAAACAAATCCCAGGGCCAAACATTCAAATTAGTAGGAATTGATTTACGAAAATAATGTTTTACGCATGGGCAACTTTACGTTGCCCTATCACGGGTCGGGGCTCCCGACCATCAGTATATTTTGTTACCTGAAAATAATTTAACGTCAAATGTGTTTATAGAGAAGCTCTACAATAATCCCTTTAGTTATCTATCCTAAAACAACGGGTTGCATCTGGGACTGCCGGCAGAAGTGAAAACTTAGTATTAATTACATTTCAATATTTTCATCATTAACAACTTTAACATCCTCATAAAGACAATCTATGCAGCCTGCGGATAATGACTGCGTCGTCGATGTTAGTGTCGGTGTCTGTGAATTGACCTGGGAATCATTTTGCTGACCGTGTCTTTCCTGGGTAGGCTTTTTGCAGCGGTAACCGACATCCACGCGGGCGACCGCTACTAATAAATATAGCCTATGTTACTCGGGGATAGTTTAGCATTCTAATGGTGAAAACATTTTTGAAATTGGTCCAGTAGTTTTTGAGTTTATTCGTTACAAACATACATACAAAAACACAAATCTTTCCTCTTTATAATATTATAATAATAATATATAATAAATAATAATAATTCAAAATTAAAATAATTAAAAATAGTAATACATATAGATGTAAATAAGTATTTGGCTTATTTTCAAGTTCACAGATTAATTAGATAATATTTTTCTTATAATCAAAATCCTCCCTTTTCACCCACTTGTAGATTGAACTTCCAATTAGTGCATTCTTAGATTTAACATACATTATAAAAGCAAGGCTTCAATTCATATTCCTATTCCCAGTAGTTTGGGCATGCAATGATATGTCAGTCAGTCAGTTTTGCTCCTTTTATATTATAGAAAAAAAGAGCCATAGATCTATGTAGAGCAAGAAGTAGAACTAGTGTGAGTACTGAACACTATTGAGATCCTGTTTGGATACCCATCTTTGGTAAACTGAACATTATACAAGGTTATTTTTCAAAGGCCAGCCAAATCTAAGGATGTGGTACAGACCATCAAACTGAACAATTTTGTCCATGGGACCAACATGTGTTAAAAATAATTACCCTACATGTCAATAATCACTGTATTTTAGTCTGCCAGACCCTTGTGCGTGATTCGGGGTCTTGAACTGACCGTGATCAAGCAGCCTTTGATTGGCTGCTAAAATGGTCCTTTCATTAGGGACCAGGGGTTAAGGATACCATGGGCTCGCATTTGAGGTACGCTCTCTGCGCATACATTCTGCGAGCTCCTCGTAAACTCTCACCACTTAATAAATACACTTACACCATCTCATAAAACTCGCGGTTGCTAAAGTCCGACATCGTGACCGGTAGGTATGAATTCGACACAAAAAGTTCAGTTGCAAAAAGTTCAAATAAACGGGGTCAATTCACTTGGTTTAAAAGTAAAAATGGGTGTTCCACAAGGCTCGATATTAGGTCCTTTCCTCTTTTTAGTGTATATTAATGATCTACCCCATTTATTAAAAAACCAACCACACATGGTGTTATTTGCTGACGATACTTCCTTAATTTTTAAGATAAATAGACGTGCATCAAATCTTGAAGACGTAAATAACGCCTTACTGCAGGTGCAAAATTGGTTCACTGCTAATAATTTAGTATTAAATGAAAAAAAACTAAATGCATAAGATTTGCTTTACCGAACGTTAAAAGTATTGATTGTGACATAGTATTGAATAAAGAGAAACTAGAATTCGTCGATAAAACTGTTTTCCTGGGGATCACGCTCGACTCAAAGCTACAATGGGGTCCTCATGTAACATCTCTTGCAGGACGGCTAAGTTCAGCAGCATATGCTGTACGAAAAATCCGTCAATTTACTAATGTAGATACCGCGAGACTAGTATATTTCAGTTACTTTCATAGTATCATGTCTTACGGTATTTTACTATGGGGACGGGCTGCCGATATCGAGTCTATTTTTATTCTGCAGAAAAGAGCCATCAGAGCAATATATGGCCTCCGCAGGCGCGATTCTCTAAGGGAACTGTTTAAGGATATTAATATCATGACGGTACCTTGTCAATATATCTATGAAAACATCATGTACGTAAGGAAAAATCTAAATCTTTTCACTAAAAGAGGTGATAGACACACCTATAGGACTAGAAATAGGGACCAATTAGTTCAACCAGGTTTCAGACTGGCTAAAGTAGACTCATCCTTCATGGGGTACTGTTTAAAATGCTACAACAAAATACCTCCCTACATACTCCAACTCAATGAAACGAAATTCAAATCTTACATAAAACGCACACTATGCAGCCAAGCATATTATAAGTTGGGGGATTACATCGCTGACAAAAATGCTTGGCTCAACGCTGGTCCTGCTCCACAAGGGCGCATAAACTAATTAATTAGCATTCGGAAATATATAAATATAGTTGGAGCTGCTGAAGACTGCTGAAGATTGAAAAAACTATCTTTATCACTACATAGTATAAAACAAAGTCGCTTCCCGCTGTCTGTCCCTATGTATGCTTAAATCTTTAAAACTACGCAACGGATTTTGATGCGGTTTTTTTTAATAGATAGAGTAATTCAAGAGGAAGGTTTATATGTATAATACATGCATAATATAGTAGAGAAACTCTGATCATTTTAGGGATTTCTAATGTGATGTCGTAAATAAACACATTTTTTTGAATCACACTATCTATTAAAAAAACCGCATCAAAATCAATCAAATCTATCAAAATCTTATTTTTAAAGTTCTAAGCATACATAGAGACAGACAGACAGCAGGAAGCGACTTTGTTTTATACTATGTAGTGATAGTGATCAGCATTGCACCCGTGCGAAGCCGGTGCGGGTCGCTAGTATTGTATAAATTCAATCTTCTAATATTGTATAATTGCATAACACACATGTGAGCACTGTGTACCTAAACTATAAAGCTACCATTTACTGGGTACGTCTTTCATTGACTTGAATGTGCCATGGCGGCTGAGGGTATGTCATGCTCACTCAAATGTCTCGCTGGTGGTGGCGTGTGTTGGATCATTAAGTTCCCTTCAAAATGGTTGAGCTAAATGGTGCTGATCCCTACGTCATGTTCGTGAACGGGCGCCGCCAGTAGGGACTGGTCATCTCTTAGCTGCCATGGCTTATTTTAATTTTAATCTAAGTATTTTAATTTCTGAATTGTTGTTTTTTTTTTTGTTATCTTTTTTAGTACTGACGCTTTTAACGTGCACGTCTTTCTACATCGTTCTCACATGTATAATTTCAACTTGAATGATGTAACCAAAATGTTGTAACAATTTTTATGATTTAAAAGAGTGTCCGTGGAGTTTCTTGCCCGTTCTTCTCCACAGGTACCTACTTCGCTTTGGAATGGGCAACTAGCTTCATCTTTCTGACTGACTGACCCCTTGACAATTCAAAAGTGCCTATAATTGGTTTACTTGAAATAAATGCTTTGAGTTTGAGTTTGAGTTTGACACACGCGCAGCACGGGGGTTGCGAGGGAAAGCAATTGGACGCGAGGTCACGATAGCGCATGCGATGAGCAGACTGTCGGCACTACGCACTACTCCTGGCACATACACCAATGTGCGCGCGGGCTTATTGTTTTTATTACGAATAGACAGTGTCCATATCTTGCTGATATAAAGTCAGATAAAAAAATTAAATGAAGTTTTGAACAAATAATGGAAATGTGTTCTATTATTAATACTGATCCTCCAAAATTTTTTTGCGCACTGCTTAAAAAATATTCCTGTATAAACAAAGGACTAAATAAGTAAATAAAGTACTCACAGCTTCTCATCTCGTTGTCTCTGAATGTTGCCTGACATGCGGTATAATTGGAGGTCCACTTCATCCTCTTCCACTGCCATGGGCCGTACTGCGGGACTTGTGGCTGCAGCATCTACTGCTGTGCCTGATGTTGAGGGACCTGCCTCAATTAGCTCCCCATATGGTTTGTTGTATTCCTTAGTCTGCAAACAAATGTGGAATAAAACTTGTAATTATGGTATTTACGCAAATCTTGTAATATCCATGAGTTTGGTTAGTATGTACCTCTCCACTGGTAGAGGGCTGATCAAACAACACAGCTCCGTTCACGGGACTTAGGTAGAGCATGTCACCGTGCTGCAGGCCGGCGTCGCGCAGACGCCGCGATTTGCTGGATGTGACCTCGTCTTTGCGCTGGCGGTCCTTGTGGAGCACGAACGCGAACGTGCCCAGATGCAGGTTCTCATGCACGCGCTCGAACAGCTGCGCCGTCACGTCCGCCTCCAACATCTCCACGCGAGTGGTACCCTCCGGTGATTGCACCCGAAGTATCTACACAGATTCATATCACACATTCAAATAAAGGACATCCAATTATGGGGGCGAGCATTACTACGTTAGGTACCAAAAATGCTTCGTCATTGTAACCTCTCATAACTTGGTGACATTTTGTAGACCTACAGTTCTTACTATATGAAGATTTTAGCCATAGTTCCAATAATATAGAGACTTTTGGAAACATTTGAATTTGAAAAATTTGACAAGTGGATCAACAGAAAACTTGAATATTTTGGACTTAGTATACGAATGTCGAATGTCAACTTTACTCGCATAGCACGGTGCGACAGCTGGATATTAATATTAGAGTATTGAATATTGTTACCATTTTCTTTGAACCCGACATTTTCTTGGTTTAAGTAAAATAATCGCAAAACACCAACAATTGACTGACATAACTATCCTGACTTGTTGACACTTTGACAGTACATGCCACGAGTGTTCCAGTAGCGCTATTTTAATTTTTAGCATTTTTGACGTTTTATCTCTTTCTTCAATGCAAAAAGAAACAACATCTCTCTCTCGCTTTAATGCCTTTAATTAAGCTGCGACAGTATAGGAAGCACAATATTTCGCACCGACATAGTCATGCTGTCATGCATGACAAATGACATGTAATATGTTCGGATAGTCGGTTGGATCACGTTACATAGAACCAGGTAACTTATGGGGGAACCGCTAGGCTAGGGTACTTGCTCACTTCAGAAGTTGCTGCGCTCCAATCATCATAGACATATTATATATATGGACTGGAAATACCTACGAAAAAAGGGTGCCTACCTACAACTCATATTGTCTCAAAAAATGGCTGCCACTGCTAGGGTTGTATCAATCAAGGAACATTGGTGTTACTATAACGAGTATCGATACTAAATACGAGTCGTACTAGTTATCACGTTTGGATCATAATATAGTATACTAACTTATAGTCCGTTCTAACTAAGGTTGCCTACTTTATAGTAACGTATCCTAGTTTATTTTCGATAAACATACTTTATAATTTTGCATAAAAATACAGTATGCGAAAATATTTTATTTCTAATCTTTTGTTATGCGTAAAAGACTCATATGAACTATTTATCGATAGGTACAGACGCCAGCACATCAAGCTACCCGAAACTGTCAAATTATCGCAATCAACTTTCTTCCCTGAAAATAAAATTAATGCCAAGTGTTTTTTCGGCACAGAATTAAAAAACACTTTTTAATTGCATCACGTTGACGTATTAAAGTGAAGGAAAACAGCGTGAAGAGATATGTATGCATATGCCCAAAAACAGGTGCTTTCGCATATTATACCTTTGGGTTGGAAGGCCAGAGAGCAATAGTTTCTGTTAGGTATGCTGACCCTAGTGAAAAACAAGATAATCACTAGGGTGAATGAATAATATAAACTTCCCATCACATTCTCCGTGAATGGGATGGGATGCTTATATTATTGTGTTAATGAGTGGTGGAGTAAAAATAAAATAAAAGTATTTTTTTTTTGCCTTTGTTTATTGGTATGATAATGATTAACAAATATAACGTTCAATTATCGTTCAAATATAACGTTTGATTAGTAAAATAGGCTTACAAAAGTAATACTTTGCGAATGCGATGCTTTGGGCATCTTTTGTGATTGGTCCAAGGCATTCAATTGTATTCTTCATGAAACCTTAATCAGGAAACTTCGCCACTACGGAATCCTGAACCCTCTCTGGATCTTCTCACTTCTTACTTCAGTGATAGGATTCAGAGAGTTGATGTTAACGGGAAAAGGTCACCCGGATCTGTAGTAAGAATGGGGGTCCCCCAGGGCTCAATACTTGGACCATTTTCATTTATATATTTATATCAATGACTTGCATTACCTCATAAAGGATGAACATGATATAGTGTTGTTTGCAGATGACACTTCACTTTTATTTAAACTCAAACGTCAACAGCTGGTTACTGACAGTATAAATAGTGCCCTCGCAAAAGTAGTAAACTGATTTAATGTTAATAATCTACTTCTTAACGAAAAAAAAAACGAAATGTATTAAATTTACGATACCAAATGTTAGACAAGTAGAAACTAGTGTTCTCATAAAGGGTGAAGAGTTAAAACCCGAAAATACCACAGTATTCTTAGGCATAACTTTGGATGCCAAGCTTCAATGGGGCCCCCATATAGATAAATTGTCAAAAAAACTTAGCTCTGCAGCATACGCCGATAGGAAAATTCGTGACTTAACTGATTTAGAGACAGCCCGTTTAGTTTACTTTAGTTATTTTCATAGTGTGCTGTCATACGGTATTCTGTTGTGGGGAAATGCCGCCGATATTCAGACAATTTTAATTTTACAAAAAAGGGCAATTCGTTCCATTTATAAATTAAGTCCCAGACACTCCCTCAGAGACTTTAAAGAGATTAATATAATGACTGTGCCTTCTCAGTACATTTATGATAATCTTTTGTATGCACATAAAAATATAATCTGTTTAAAAATACAGTGATATATATAATATAAATACTAGGAACAAACACAAATTTGTTGTTCCTACAACAAGGCTGACGTTTCATAAGTGCCCATGTAGGTTTATGTGAAAGAAAATATTTTGATTTTGGTGCTGTGAACCACGGGCCGGACCTAGCAAGGTCAATCGGAGCTAATAAGACGCAGGACTATTTATGTTAACATAGCAGAATATACTGATATCGTTCCAGCGGAGGAACTAGTTCCGCAAACTATTAGGCAACGGTACAACACTATTCTGTTATGACATATTATTGTAAACAAACGAATGAATTAACAAAATAATAAAAAGGTCTGTTATACGGAAATTCACTCAAATATCAATACTTTAGCCATAAATTCATGATCGCGTTACAATTATATCATCGAATGTCTATTATTGTATGTGTTATTGCATGAAAACCGGCTACTAACCTGTGCAAAGAAAGTTGAGGTTGATTTTCATTCTTCCTTGCACCACACTTCACAATACAACACACAGGCATGTTGAATTGCTGTTTTTCAACATTTACATGCAGTTTTAAAGGTAAAGTCCTCGTAATTTTCTCGCAAATCTCAATAATACAAAAAATAAACAACCATTTGACAGCTGAACTACCACGAAACTTGGCGACAAAGATGGCTGCTCTGGCACCTACCTACAACCGTGTATAGAATAACAGAATAACAGGGCATCTCCTGTTATATCCCATCTCAATGCCAATCATAGATAAGGGTATTGACAGCTGGCTGTCACTTTCCATATCGATGGTCTAGAAGACAAACGTGCTAAGTGCAAAATTTTGAATTTTCACATTTAGAATAGATATTATATTTATATATTTTATTGTGAATCATGTATGTTTATTTATATTATTATTATTCTTGTTCCACATAGATCTAGACTACAGTATCACACAGCTTAGTAGAATAGATATTATATTTATGTATTTTATTATGAGTCGTGTATGTTTATATTATTATTTTTGTTGTTTCACACAGATCTAGACTACAGTATCACATAGCTTAGTAGAATAGATATAAGACTTATGTATATTATTTTATTATGTATCTTCTCTTTATGTATGTTTATGTTATTACTGTCTTGCACAGAGCTAGACTACAGTTTCACGCAGCTTAGTAGAATAGATATTATATTTATGTATTTTATTATGACTCATGTGTGTTTATATTTTTATCATTGTGGTTTCACACAGAATATCTAGATTACAGTATCAGACAGCTCAGTACAATAGATATAAAATTTATGTATATTATTATATATCATGTATGTTTGTGTTATTATTGTCTCACACAGATCTAGACTACAGTATCACACAGCTTAGTAGAATAGATTATATTTTATTTTCGTATAAATACATGGGAAATAAGTGAGCACTGTAAGTATATCAACTCATAAGCTTAAACATTTATTTAAAGTAAATAACGAAAATTGACATGGATTAATATAATTGTAAGTATATATATAGCCATCAAAACGCTAACTCTCTAATAAATCAATAAGGTCATCTCTATCTACCTCGCGGTCCGAAGCTTCTGACGAACTATCTGAAACACTAGGCTTATAGGGCCGAAGAGAATCACCCGCTACAACCGCACTAAATTTCCTATACCCTTTTACTCCCTTTATACTATTTATTGTGTACCGGTCTATGTTATGATTAGCATGAGTAACTTTATAAGGTCCCGTATATAGGCTTCCTAGCTTTTTCGTGATTCTAGTACTATTGTCCCTAGAAATGCCTCCCTTCCAGAGAACTAGCTCCCCTATTTTGTATTTTCTACAACATTTATGCCGTTTGTCATACTGATTTTTCATGACGGTCATTTGTCTGTCTATACGTAATTTAGCTGATCTTCTACGTTCCTCTAATTGTTCTGTTGGAGTTGTTTCGCTATTTGATATTGTTGGATATGCGGGGAGTAGGGAATTATTATGTGCGAACATCAAATTGAATGGAGCTACACCCGTAACTGCATGCGGAGTATTGTTTATACCCCAGATCACGTCTGCTAGTTTATTATCCCAAGTGCATTCGCTCTCCGCGGTGGTGTTAAGACCATTGACTATAGTACGATTTATTCGTTCAACTTGGCCATTTGATCGGGGACAAGCGATTGCATTTAGGACATGCTTAAACTGTTTTTGTAGCGCGAAATCTTTGAAATATCTACTAGTGAAGGCTACACCACGATCAGTTATAATTCGATGTGGATTTCCGAAAACAGAAATAATTTCATGTAGGTGCTTAATTGTTTCAACGGAACTCACTCCCCGTACCGCTCTTGCGAACACAAATTTGGTAAAAGAATCTATTACCACTAATATATAACAATTTCCGTTTCTGGTTTTTAGAAAAGGACAAAAGGACCCAAGTGATCTGCATGTAGTGTATGCATTGGAATATCTACCTTTGTGATTGGGTGTAGTTCCCCTTCACGTTTCCTATAGTTACCCTTTGCGTACGCACAAGTTAAACAGGCTTTTATGTATTTTCGTATAAATCTCGTCATACCAGGGAACCAAAACTGAGATTTAATAGTTTTTTCGCATTTATCGAAGCCAATATGACCTACTTGATCGTGATATTTTTGGAGCAAGGTCCATTTGGAAAGCTTTGGAATAAAAAACCTACTACGAGTTTGGTGTTTTACGAAATAAACATTCATTCATTATTTCATAACTATTAACAATGTCTGGATTAGTTGTACCTTCTTTCAGTTGACGAATAATAGCCTGAATGTGTTCGTCTTGTAATTGTAATGTTAAACGCCAATCCGCCTCATCAATTTGTAAAACTGGAACCGTAATTACTGGATTACGACTGAGGGCATCGACATGTTGCATACGGGTTCCAGGACGATACTCTATTTCTATGTCGAAATCTTGAATAGTAAGCCACCATCGGGCAATCCGTGGTATCAAATCTCTTTTACTCAAAGTGGTTCGCAAAGCAGCGCAGTCTGTGACTACTTTAACTGGGATACCGGTAATATAAATACGAAAACGTTTCAAGGACTCGACTAAAGCTAAAGTTTCTAATTCATAGCTATGGTAGTACTGCTCCTCTTGGCTGGTGACTCGACTGAAGTAAGCGATTGGTTTTAATAGACCATTCACTTGATACTGCAGTAGAATACCACCTAACCCTAATTTACTGGCATCGGTATGTACTTCAGTCCTAGCATGTGGATCATAAATGGCCAGTACGGGACGGGACGTCAGAATAGACTTCAAGGTAATAAATGCTTGTTCTTGATCACGTCCCCAAACCCAGTTTACGTTAGTCTTAGTTAGATAAGTAAGAGGTCTAGCTATTTCTGCGAATCCTCTGGCCATGCTGTAGAAAGATTTTTTGTTGGAAATAACCTCCTTTATCTCCCTGTTTCGTTTGATCCACGATTTTTTGGCCACCCTGTATATAAATTAAAAAAAAATCAGCTGTTCCCTACATTTATGTTCGCATAACTCGTCAAAATGTAGGGAACAGCTGATTTTTTTTTCGCGATTTCCGGTTTGGTCCCATAGTAAAAGTTGTTCATAATGATGAGTACAATGACCCCTTAAGAGGTTGTGCGTTATTTAAGTTACACCTTGTATATATAATAAATAATAAAGGCCCGAGGATTGAGCCTTGCGGAACGCCTGAGGTAATAGGCACGGAACCAGACTGATGGCCATTCACAACTATCTTTTGAGTTCTGTTTTTAATGTAAGATGAGAACCAGCGAAGCAGATTTCCACGTATGCCATTAAAAGCAATCTTATTCAACAAAATTTCATGGTCAACCTTGTCAAAAGCCTTTTTGAAATCTGTATAGACAGTGTCAACTTGCAAGCGCTTATCAGTGATCTCAAAAAGATAATTAGAAAAGATAAGTAGGTTGGAAATAGTAGAACGCTGCTGAACGAACCCATGTTGTTCTGGGATGATAGCGCTATGCAAGATTGGATAGATTTCATTGTGAACGAGTCTCCCAAAAAGTTTTGACAAAGTTGACAGAATTGAGTTGGGCCGATATTGCTTTATATCATGTTTTGGATCATCCTTGTGTACGGGTGTAATATTAGCCTGTTTCCATACATCAGGGAAAATACCCTCACATAAGCACTTATTATAAATTGTGTAGAGTGGCTTACAGATACTGAAAAAGTATCTGTATACTGAAAAACAGAGCTGGATACCCATCAGGGCCCGCCCCCTTGGATGCATCAAGCAATTTCAGCTCTTCAAGTATTATAGATTCCTCGATATGCAGATTATCAACTAAACTAATATTGGCATCACAGAGCGTAGGCGGGGTCCAGGTTAACAGCGAGGGAGAACTAGGTCCAAATACAGACTGGAAAAAGTCCGAGAACATGTTACAAATCACGTGTGGGGCACTTGACTTAACGTTTTCGTACTGCATCGTGGAAGGAATACCTGATTTATTTTTACGATTTGATATATACGTCCAGAAGTATTTATTTTTTGAAATAAAATGAAATGACTAATTAGAAAAATGGATAGACTACGAATGACATAATAAACAAAATAAATAATAATAGGTATTTACCTACGAAATTGCCGTTTTGTATGAAAAAAATTAAACGAATTTTTTTCATGTATTTTTTATTTGTATTAATCGAAGTAATCACCCATGCAATCAATGCATCTTTGCCAACGCAGTGGCAGTTTATTGATGCCCTTCTTAAAGAAATCAGCTGGACGGGAGGCAACAAATTCTTCAAAGGCATTTTGTACTGCCTCTCGGGTATTGAATTTTTTTCCCGCCAAGAATTTATCCAAATTCTGGAAAAAGTAGTAGTCTGTAGGCGCAAGGTCTGGTGAGTAGGGCGGATGACGGAGAGCTTCCAACTCCAGTTCTTGCAACTTGGAGACCGTCTGCTGTGCAGTATGAGGTCGCGCGTTGTCGTGCAGGAGCAGCGGAGACGAACGATTGACCAATGCTGGTTGGAGATGTGCCAGCTTCTCCATCATTGTGTTCAGTTCTTCACAGTACACATCTGCAGTTATGCTCACCCCGTTTGGTAAGAAGCTGTGACGAATCACACCGGCGCTAGACCACCAAACAGTGACCATCACTTTTCTAGGGGTAAGTTTTCGTTTAGGGCATTGTTTAGGTGCTGAACCAGGATCCAACCAACTTGCTGAGCGCTTGCGGTTATCAAACAGAATCCATTTTTCATCGCAGGTAACAATGCGGTTCAAAATTTCCGTCATTTGTGTGTCTGTTGAGCAGTGCAAGGTACGTCTCGACGCGTACTTCGCGCTGGCGATCATTGAGTTCGTGGGGCACCCATTTGTCAAGCTTTTTTACACTGCCAATTTGACGCAAATGGACCAATATTGTTTTGACGCTAACGTCGAAAGCTGCTGCTAATTCAGCCGTAGATTGTGTATCATCAGCTTCCATAATCGCTTTTAATTCGTCACTGTCGACCAAAGTCTTCGGACGACCGCGAGGTTCATTTTTCAGGTCAAAATTTCCAGAACGGAAGCGAGCAAACCAATAACAGGTGGTGCGTTGGTTTGTAGTGTTAGCTCCGTAAACGTCGTTGATGTTGCGTGCCGCTTGTGCCGCGTTGCTGTCACGACGGTACTCATATTCCATAATTACTCGAATTTTTAACGTATCCATGATGACGAAAAAGATTGAAATGCCATGAAAATGTAACGCTAATCAAAAAACAAATGACTACTTTTGGAAACAAAATTCCATGTTTTTAAAATAAAATTAATTTGAAATTAGAATTCTTAGCCAAACAAAAATTATTTTGATTTGAAATGGCCAGTACTGCAGATCGGCAATTTCATAGGTAAAGACCTAATATAATGAGTATATAAACGAAAACATTATTTTTTTAAACTTACCACGTATATAAGAAATTCTACACGGAAGATAAGGCGGTATCTGATGTGAACTGCTGTGATCATCTCTCCAGTCTCCTCTCGTCTCACGCTAGGCTGCTGGGTTTGCTTTCTAGGGGACTCGATGATGGTCAAGGATGAAAAGCAGAAGGACAACAGTCAGCCAAAGAAAGGGAATGATTAATTTGATATGAACAATTTCTAACAATGAATAACAGAAATTCTAAATATAATAATATATTCCCATTTCATCTCCAGAATATACTTTAAGAAAGGTGAGTTTCTGAGAATTTATAAAACTATCTGAAAGCCCATGTCATTTCGGTATCCAGCGATGAGCTAGTAGTGGACAACGACTATGTACTGTAAATAGCGGTTCACGGTTCTGTTTACACTACACGGAATTGACGCAATAGTCCGCGAAATCTGTAGGTACCTACCTACCTGTAGGCGATTCATGTGGGAATGTCGTGTAGTGTGATTGTGTTGGCGGTGTGTTATTTATAAATTATATTTCTGGTGTGGGTTAGTAGCAAGTGGCTGCATGCCGTGAGCGGTCGAGCTTACGTCCCGACGTGTCCGAAGCAGTGAGTCGACTCTCTCTCACGACTCGCCGTTCGCTGCACCGCCGTACCGCCGCCGCGCCGCAACAGCACTCGGAACACGCTCTCCTAACGTCTATCGCCTATTACCGAACACACCTACATCTACCTTTGTTTTTTACATATACACCTTAAATGTATGTATCGCACAGACTTATGCTTCACACTTTTGCTCTCAAATCATAAATTATATTTTTGTGCCTAATACTCATGAATATTTATTGTTTATATGCTAGTTACTAAGGTAGTAAAATATTATGCTCTACTTAGTTTTCTAAAACAATCAAAACGGCATCTGCTCAGCACGAAAGTGATCTGGAGTATACTGTCTAGCTAAACAGTGCCAACAAGGCTGTTGGATACTATCCTTGTTGACTGTTAACAGCTGATAACAAGTTCTAAAAATAAAGTTTACATGTAATAAGTGCAAGTGTTGGAAGTTAGGAATAAGTGATAAGTTTAGTAATTAGTGTTTATAATGTTGTTTGAAGTGCGCCGGTGGCACCCGCAGCATGGCGGAGCAGGGCACCATGGTGGAGCTGTACGTCTATGACCTCACTAATGGACTTGCCTCTTTGCTCTCACCCTCTATATTAGGTAAGCATTCAAATTCATTATAGGTGATGATTAAATGATTCTAGCTCAACAGTGCTAGCAGTACGCCATAGCCATGGCTAGCAGTACACTGGATGGTTTAGACTGTTCAGCCCAAAATAATCTTTATTTACATTTCTATGTAGAACCAATATAGCTGACACATTTCCATTTCAACATCACATCACAAATAACAGAAAAAGTGAAATTGAAAAAAATAGATATTGTTGAAAAAGTGCTGTTATTACTTGTGATTATGTGGCAGTGGCACTGATGGTGACCAGTGCCACAACACTGTATGGAAGATATGGGTTTGGTCGGCAATTAAGTGTTTAAATTGTTAGACCCTTCCTTGAGTAAACAACACCACTGGTTGCAATATCAACTCCTGGATTTCCCTCTGTATAGAACAAGCACCTACTCCAACAACTTTCTTATGTTAAGAAAAAGAATGTGGAAGCACGGAAAGCCCTGCCTGCTTAGTAAGTTCATTGTGTATATGCTTGTTTGCGTTTCTATTCATATGAGAAGATATCATAACTAAATGCTACTAACTTCATCTTTCTGACTGGCCCACTTGTTTGACAAATCAACTGAAAAAAAAAAATTGCTGGTCAAGTGCGAGTGGGACTCGCACACCGAGGGTTCCGTACAAGTTTGTAGGTATGTAACAAAAGATTTACGGTTTTCGGATTTTTTACTTTACTGGTGCTACATGATATTGTTTCTTGCCAAAGGATGGAGGTCCATAAGGGGGTTTTTTGGCCCTGAGGAATTTTAAGTTCCTATTTTGTTATATGAATAGTTAGACCACTACAAATAAAAATATGATGCAAATCAATTCAAATAGTTAAATATAACTGCTATGAAATATGACATAATATTAACAAAGATGTAAGTTACTGGACGAATAAATATAGATTAAAATGTTTTTTAAAAGTCTATTTATAGTAACAAAAACGCATATTACATGGAATCTGATTGAATAGATTCATATTCATCAGTTTCATCACTTTCCGACCACTGAGTAGTTTTTTCTTTTTTAAAACCACACTAGGAATTTCTCCTGTATTGTGGGTGTGTTTACAAACATTTAAATCACATACACAAACAGCCAGACCCGGAACAACTACTTGTAGGTCATACAAATATTTGTTCCGTGCGGGTATCGAATCCGCGAAACGCAGCGCAGCAGTCAATAGCTTAACCACTGCGCCAACCGTACCTGTTGCATCAGCAATGTCTTTACTGTTATCTATACCTATTGTGTTTCTTCTCTAGCTACAGTCTTCTGTGCCTACATTACATGCTCCTAGAATTACTGTATTGAATCCACATGTTATAGATCTTTGAAGACATATGTATTTCTAGACTATAACTACTTAGTATTGTTTATAAATGCTTAGTAATTTTATTGTAGTAATTCTATAAAATAACTTCACCGTAAATATTAACACTGCATTGTCTCATCTATTAATAGGGTCGGCAGACTAAACCACGTAAGTCAAAAGTCATACTTTTCAGGAACAGCAAAAAACTAAATTAAAAAATAATGTTAAACATTTTTTTACATTTTATTAATTTAGTAAGGTCTACAAAATAATACTAACATGCAGTATAAACTTCAGTAAATAAAAAAATAATAAACAGTTTTTTTCGTGACTTATATTATTAAGAACAGCTACGTTATACTATAACTAAATATTTAACTATGACATATGTGTATAAGAACAGTGTAATTGTATGAAAAAACAAATAAAAAAGGTGTAAATTAATTTCTATCTTACAATACAATATCTAAGTAGGTATTAACTAAGTATTCAACTTAGGTGATCTAAAAGAAATATATTATTCATCGTCCTCACTATCTACAATATCGGGGTCAGTGTTTCGTAAATCGTTCGCAGTAGGTAAATCTCTGTAAAAGCTATGGAAGACATCAGGTATTAGCCATTTGAACGCCAATCACTTGTATACAAGTTCGAGATTTTCGTGCCCTCAGCGCCACTACTTGATTAGAAGTAATAATAGTATAAAATAAATTTACGACTTTTACAAGACCTTTTATTTTGTTTTTATGGAAAATTGCCCTGTTATAAGCTATATTTTTAACTTTTTCACAAATAATAAGTTCTCGTTTGTTTTATATTCAATAGAAACAAAAACGCCAGAAAATATTTTCGTGCTCCCAACGCCAAGTACTTGATATAAATTAAGCCAGTGATGGGACACGATGAAGACCTCGCTATATTTCATCTCGTCGAAACGATCATAAATACTATTATTGCAAGAAAATGACGTGAATAAATAATATTTTATATATATTGTAAACTATAAACTACGTTTTATTCACCTTAATCAAGAATAAATAGGTTTTCTAATCATTGTCGATAGTGAAACACCGTTTGAAAAACCCATCCCTACAAAGCGGCTAGTTGTCAGTGCCAACGAACTTGTATAGAAGTAAATCTGTGACTTCATAAGCGGACGGGTTTCAAGGTCATAGTGACTTTGTGCATTTTAGTGTAGTGCAATGTTTACATCTTGCGTTGGCGCACGTGTTCTTACAAAAAATGAGTGACGGTGAATATGACGAATTATTGCTAGTTTTACAAGGTGTGGAGTCTGAATCAGAATTTGATATAATAAATGAAATAGTTCGTCGTCTTGACATTCCGTTAAGTCGTCAACTTCCGTTTCAGGAATGTACTTCCGTTTTCTCAATCAATCAACTCAGCCTATCGCAGTCCACTGCTGGACATAGGCCTCTCCCAGACTGCGCCACAACACCCTGTCCTCCGCCTTCCGCATCCAGTCCACCCCAGCCACCTTCTTTAGGTCGTCCGTCCATCTATCTGGGGGGCGTCCCACACTACGCTTGCCGATACGCGGTCTCCACTCCAGGACTCGTCTGCTCCACCGGCCATCGGCCCTTCGACAGACATGGCCAGCCCACTGCCACTTCAGTTTGCTTACTCTGCAAGCTATGTCGGTTACTCCGGTTCTTTTCCGGATAATTTCATTCCTGATTTTATCCTTCAAATAAACTCCGAGCATAGCTCGCTCCATAGCGCGCTGAGCGACCTTGAATTTGTGGACCAGCCCGACCGTCAGTGTCCACGTTTCAGCACCGTATGTCATGACGGGCAGGACGCACTGGTTGAAGACCTTAGTCTTCAAGCACTGAGGGATAGGCGACGAGAAGACTTGACGAAGCTTTCCAAATGCCGCCCAACCCAACTGTATCCTTCTGTCGGCCTCTTTCTCAAAGTTGTGTCTACCGAGCTGGATGACTTGCCCTAGGTAGACATAGTCCTTCACAACTTCGAGAAGCGACCCTTCGATGTGGATTGGACTCGGCAAGACGTGCGAATTGTACATGACTTTTGTCTTGTCCAAATTCATGCCGAGGCCAACCCGCCGGTAGGCTCCATTTAGGCTGTGCAGCATTCGGTCTAGCTGTTCCAGCTATTTCTATTAGTTTCTATTAGTTATTGGTAGTTAGTATTAGTTGTTCTATTAGTTTCTAAAAACAAGAAAAATCATTGCTAGTATTTTGCGACACCTATACCTACCATTATGGTTGTAAAAATACCGTATAATACCAAAAGGCTAGGTATTAAACAGGTATTTTACCATAACTTACGGTATTATTGGTATTTTATGTATTTTATATTTTGATTCACTTTTTAAGATCCTGCGTTATTACGAAGAGTTGTAGTTTAATAAATAAAATATATTTGATGTTTCGATTGTATTCTATATTTTAGAATGACTAATTCTAATCTCATTTAATAATATAATAATCTAATCTAATAGTCGTGTTACACGACTATCAGCGTATTAGGTTTCTGCTTGAAGGCACCCAGAGCAGTACCGACAATCTACGAAGATCATCATTATCATCATCATCGTCATCATCATCATCATCATCGTCATCGTGATCGTGAGCGTCATCGTCATCGTCATCGTGATCGTCATCGTCATCGTGATCGTGATCGTCATCGTCATCGTCATCGTGATTGTTATCGTCATCGTCATCGTGATCGTGATCGTGAGCGTGATCGTCATCGTGATCGTGATCGTCATCGTGATCGTGATCGTCATCGTGATCGTGATCGTCATCGTCATCGTGATAGTCATCGTGATCGTCATCGTCATCGTGATCGTGATCGTGAGCGTGATCGTCATCGTGATCGTCATTGTGATCGTGATCGTCATTGTGATCGTGATCGTCATCGTGATCGTCATCTTCATCGTGATCGTCATCGTGATCGTCATCGTGATCGTGATCGTGATTGTGAGCGTGATCGTCATCGTCATCGTGATCGTGATCGTCATCGTGATCGTGATCGTCATCGTCATCGTCATCGTCATCATCGTCATCTAGTGATGAGCAAAGCAAGACCAAGACTAAGACTGTGGGACAGTCTTTGTATTGGTCTTCGTGTTGCTTACTCAGTCGTGCTCTTGGTCTTGCTTGTTCGGTCTTGGTGTTGGTCTAATGGTCTTGCTAGTGTATAGATAGTCTTGGTCTTGCTCAAATACTTCCGAGTCTTGATCATGGTCTTGGTCTTGGATTTTGCTCATCACTACTTCTATCTCATTCTCTCGCACGTTAAATCCTATAGATGTGTGTTTATCTCTTTTTATATCTGTGCATTTCCACCGTATTTTCAGTATTTTAATTATTACTCAGATAATTTACTTAAAAAATACAGAAACAATCGATTTATACATAAAATACCGTAGCAAATCGTATAATACCGTATTATACGGTATTTTTCGTTTTATACGTTTCAATACAAACGGTATAATACAGCACTTACAGATGTAAGTGCTGTATTATACCGTTTGTAAAAATACCGTATAATACGGTATTATACCATTTGCTACGGTATTTTATGTATAAATCGATTGTATAGTTGTATTATTTGTTTGTAAAGATCTGTAACATCTGCGTAAAACAGTCACCCTCCATTTTAATTAAAAAAAAAAAACACGTAGAAAACCACGTATCTAGCTTCTATTGATTGTATTTGGTCCTATTTGTTGTGAGTAAACGAAATAAATTATGCATGAATCGGTTGAGGTTATGCACGTGTAACTCGACCACAGTGAATAGAAAAGAGAAAAATACCATAGACATCGACATCTAGACATCCTTATATCAGAAAGGATTTTGACGTGCCTCGAGCGCCAACGACTTGATACGAAGTAGAAGGATTACATTTGGAGACAAATAGGGATGTGCCTGCTAGAACACACGTCTAATAAATTTACAATTCTTTTCTTTTATTATGGGAAATATATAAGGTCCCATTAAAATAGGTGGACAAACTTTTACAAATCATTCAGACCACCAAAATAAGGACAATGGTAAAAAAAAAAATAAGAAAAATGCATTAGATACTTTAAAAAAAAAAAAAATCAGTTAGCGAAAATGCACTAAACATTTTGGTTACCCAATGCATAAACACATCCATGTCTGCTATCTCATAAATTCTGATTCTACGAAATAATGGTCCAGGCGCACGTGGCCATGTCACCACCCGCCGGTTTCATTGTTCAACTCATGCCATCTCACTCTAACATAGCCCTTCACCGCGGGGATGCCCGGGGCGAAGGGCCGCTGACGTAAAATATGACAAATTGACAATGAAGCCATTTCAGTTTTCGTCGCGCAACCGAGCCAACAGAACATGTTACATGAAAGTCTGCGTGTGTGTTGTTACGTAGTTATCACAATCGACAACAATGCCTTATTACGTGTACAGCAACCAAGAATACTTGGAAATGGTCCTGTGTTATCGTGAGTGCAACGAAAGCTTACGACAAGCCCAAATCCTTTATCAAGAAAGATTTGGAAGGCGGCCGAGCCTCACCATAATCCTGAGAGCAGTACAGCGCCATCGTGAATGTGGCACCTTCATGCCACCAGCGGTTGACGCAGGAAGACCGCGCTATCCGGTGCGCCTTGAAGAAGACGTTTTAGATTTCTTTAGAATACACCCCACGGCGAGCACTGCCGATGCCGGTCGTGTATTCAACGTCAGCGATTTTTACGTATGGAAGAAGCTCCTTCGTGATAAAGGCCACCACCCATATCATTGCACTCGTGTGCAAGAACTGAACAAATTAACATTTTGTAGGTGGCTACTGCAACAACCCCAACGTCACATTCTCTGGACTGATGAATGTACTTTTACACGTGTTGGGTTATTTAACATACATAATTCCCATTACTGGACAACTATTAACCCAAATAAAGTGAGACCGGATTATTACCAAACACGGTTTAGTGTAAATGTGTGGGTAGGAGTGCTAGACAATAAAGTTTTAGGGCCTGTTTCTTAACCGTTTAAACAATAATACGTACATAGACTTGTTACGTAACGATGTTGAAACAATGTTAGAAGATGTACCCCTGGTAGTCTGGCGTGACCTCTACTTCCAGCATGATGGCGCGCCAGCACACTTCGCTGGAAACGTAAGAGACTATCTCAATTCTCGGTTCGGAGACCGGTGGATTGGTCGGGGTGGTCCTGTCCCGTGGCCTGCTAGGAGCCTGGACTTGACTCCGCTTGATTTTTATTTCTGGGGTCGTGCTAAAGATTTATTGTACGGTGAAAATGGACACTTAATAGCCAGCGTGAATGAGCTATGTACGCGAATCACCCTCGCATTTGAAACAATAAAAAGTGAAAGTGACACTCTTTTAATAGTGCAAAGAAATTAAACGCGCTCGCAAGTGCATCGCTCAAAACGGTAGGCACGTTCAACAATGAATGTAATTACGTACCTATCCACCTATCGTCGTAGAGTAAGTAGTATTTATATTAATTATTGTAAATAGGGCTGATTCTAATTTTTAACCATGACTGATTCAGTGTTTTACTGTTATCGAACTTTAAATAAATAAAAAAGATTCATAACACTACATTGTATCCACTGCGCGCTTGTTTGTTTACAACTTTCTGCATTTGCTTTAATACTTTGATAACAGTTCAGCACGCAATTAGACAGTCCAAAGCCTGGTAAAGTGTGATGGGAAATTAGAATCTTTTCTTTTCGTACCTAGACGGTTCATAATCATGTGTTCAAGGAAAGTTTATTCACCCCCAATATTAGCCTGTTTTCAAATTGCGCGTCTTAGGTTATTTATTTTCGACTTTATTTTAAGGCTCACAATGTTGATTTTTGTTTGACACCTCGCCATATGTGTCGGCCCTAACAGTACTGGCCGCCCGAGTGCAAGTACTTACCCATAAGGATGGGTTTATTCTAGAGTGCCGGCTGTGGTGCCGAACAATTTATTATTTTCGATCAAAATAAAATCACTTTAATCATTGTTTTTTTTGCTTGGATATCTTTGGTTAGACGTACTGAACGCTGTATTAAAATTTGTCCAACTATTTTAATGGGACCTTATATACAACGTGTAGCGTTAAATGCGCAAAACCTCAGACACCCAAGTGATTTTTAATTCAATTGACCTATTTCAAAGAGAAAATAAGTCATTAAAAAAATTGTAAAGGTTTTATGTGCTGTTTTAGTTTTACTTGCCATTCTGATCGTTTCTTGCGTCTGCGACGACGCTTTACCGAGGGAGGAGTCGTCACCGGGCCGCTGCGCCGCGCTGACATTGGCTTGCTTGACCTATTAATAAATAGACACGGCAACGTTTTTAATGAAGATTTTTTGAAAAATGTGACCTATATTAAAAAAGTGGTTCAATTAATTCTGCTCGTTATTCTGATCAAACTATTTTCAGGTTTTGCGCATTTAACGTTACACGTTGTATAGGTTTTCATATTGATTTTTTAAATGAAATAAAACAAAATATGAAAATACGGTATCATTTTTATTTAGCTTCGTAAATTGGTGAATAAACATTAATATTTCAACTTATAATATTATTTGTCGATAGGACATTAATCCCATCCCTACGTTTTACTATAGATACGTTATACATTTGTAGCGTGGCGCTGGAGGACACATCGCGTATTATACAAGGTGTAACTTAAATAACGCACAGCCTCTTAAGGGGTCATTGTACTCATCATTATGAACAACTTTTACTATGGGACCAAACCGGAAATCGCGAAAAAAAAATCAGCTGTTCCCTACATTTTGACGAGTTATGCGAACATAAATGTAGGGAACAGCTGATTTTTTTTTTTGCGATTTCAACTTTAATAAAAACAAAATAATGACATTCTACCCTCGCCAAAAAACACCGTTAGACATAAATTTTAGTTTTAAAGACTCGAAACTTAGACGCTGTAAGTTCACTTTATTAGGCCTAGACATAGACTCACACGTTAATTGGAAGTCCCATACCCAAAAATTAAGGGCGAAGCTATATCTAAATTCTCACATGCACTCCGCGAGATGAAAAAAGCTACAGACCTTAAAACTGCACTGGTAACGTACGAGCCCCGATGCAAAATAGTTCGTCTAGTATGGAAAGTAGTGCAAAGCGTAAAATATAGAAAGTAAATATAGGTAAAATAATTAAGAACGTTTAATAAAAAGTAAACCACAATTTGAGGAACATTTTAAAGTTGATTTTAACATAACTGAAATTCTTTCATGACTTTACATAACATAATTTTTTTTTTAAATATTCTAAAAAACACAACGCAAAAGTATTCGTCTACCCTTGTCACTCACGCAAAATAGTTCGTCTACCACTTAGTTGTGTCGCCTTTGCTCTTAATGACAGCTTTAATGCGAAGAGGCATGGTTGCAACCAACGCTGCACACTCCTCAGGCGTAATTGACTCCCAGACAGCCAAGAGTTTAGCCTTTAACCTTTGGAACGCCAGAGTATAAACGTATCGCCGTACCCCTGACGCTTGGCCACTTTTTCTGTCAAATGACCTTCATAAAAAATGGGGATTCCAACACTCGTATCGATATACAACTGAGTTTTCATTTTCGTCTTTAATTTTCTAATAAACCGTACTCACGACACTGAAATTTTATTTAACCTGCCACTATATTCCAATATAGTAATCTTTACACAGCATTAAACAGAGACTTATCAATGAAAAAGCAGATATTAGAAAACTAAAAATATATATTTATTACAATATGGTTACAACACTATTCAACATGACTTGTCTTGGTATTGCGACAATAGCGTTGCTTCTCAGTCAATTTTATGACATTCTCGCATCTGAAATAGGGATGTAGCAGTGTACACGTTGGTTATCGATTCTAATAAGTATTCTTATCTAATATAATACGTTTTATTTCTCCTGATAACAACTTATACTAGGGCTGCCTTTTAAGTCGTGTCGTTTGCAAACCTCCCGCAATTATTAAAAAAAAAACATATCGCTTTTTCTTCTTTTTGAATTTAGAATTCGAAAACAAAAGAATGTTTTTTGATCAGTCGAATAGTTTTATTGTAGCGTCTATTCAAAGGTGACAAGTCGGTTGTAAAAATGGAAATGTCAAAGGAAATTATGCGTGCGATAATTTTATATAACTTTCAAATGGGATTAACGCGACTTCAGTGCTTTGAGGAGATCACTTCTGTGCTTAGTGATGCAGCACCATGTCTTAGGACTGTAGAACGCTGGTATTTAGAATTTCAACGTGGGCACTCTAGCTTCAGTGACAAGCCACGTGAATGTCGTCCAAAAACCGCCTTGACGCAAGAGAATATTTACGCCGTGCGGCAGCTAATCGTCGAAGATCGTCATGTGATATACCGTGAAATAGAGGCGACCGTGGGCATTTCAGGGACTACTATCCCAGAAATCCTGCACGAAGAACTCGGCGTAAGAAAGTTGATCTCTCGTTGGATACCACATTTGCTTAGCGACGACCAAAAGGCAGCCCGTGTTAGATGGTGTCGCAAAACTCTGCAGCGATTCAACCGAGGAGAGTCAAAGCACGTTTATGATATGGTTAGTGGTTACGAGTCTTGGATATATGCTTAAGATCCAGATTCCAAGCAGCAGTCAACTGTCTGGGTCTTCCAAGATGAGCCAAAACCGACCAAAGTCATACGCTCACGGAGCACTTCAAAAACAATGGTTGCCTCGTTTGTGGCAAAGGGTGGTCACGTCGCCACTATTGTACTAGAAGATCGCAAGACGGTTAACGCTGACTGGTATACCACTGTTTGTTTGCCACAAGTCATCACAGAGTTTCGAAAAAACAACTCAAGACGTCGTATGATACTGCACCATGACAATGCAAGTTCGCACACCGCCCGCGATACAAAGATGGTTTTGAGCACCCAAAATGTCGAAATTTTAGATCACCCACCTTACAGCCCTGACTTGAGCACTAACGATTTATTTACGTTCCTCAAAATTAAGCAGTCTTCGTGGTCAACGTTTCAGCTCACCCGAAGATGCTGTTGACGCATACAAATCGGCCATTTTGACTACCCCTACTTCGGAGTAGAATAAATGTTTTAAAAACTTGTTCGAACGCATGCAAAAGTGTATTAAATATCGCGGAGAATTCATTAAAAAACAATAAATGGTAATAATCTATTAGATCGTCTATACTTATTTCAAACGACACAACTTAAAAGGCCGCCCTCGTACACAAATAATGTACTCTGGACTAAAATTTCATATTCATCTTCTTAAGTTTTTATTGATTTTACAATCAAACGTCACAACACTAGCTGTCACATATAGCAGACTACGGCGTGTGAGACACTCCTTTTATACGCGTTTGACATCTACATTCATTTAATTCATCAATGCTCTTTAGTTTAATATCTAACTCCTTTTTGCTATTGTATCGAGTACCCGACAATTTCCTCTTCACATGGCCAAAACAATTGAAATCACAAGGATTCATATCCGGGGAAAATGGCGGCTGAATAATTTCAATCCATCCTTTATCTTCAATTAAATTCTGAACTATTTTTGATTTGTGCGGTCTGGCGTTATAATGTAAAATTATAGGACTCGTTATATGATGTTCGTCTGCCCAAATAGGAATATTTTCTTCTAAAAATGACTTATATCGCTCTCCAGTCATAGTTGTATTTTCATCATAAGTTCTACAAAAAGCAATGCCTCTGACATCCATAGCTACTATTAGTAGTATTTTTCGTTCATGTAGCTCTGCACGTGGTAAATGTTCAGCTGAAGTGCCCGGTTCCACCCAACATCGTGACTGATGTCTTTGACGAGGAGTATAAAATTCGACCCAAGTTTCATCGAGGCATATGAATCTATTAAGTATATTTTTCTTACGGCGATACCACGATAAATGGCTACGCGCAGTTTCATAACGAAACTCCTTCTGATCCGTGTTCAGAGTGTGGGGCACCCACACTGCACTTTTATTGACCAGACATAAATCCTCCGTGAGTACTCTATGTATAGTGGAATGAGGAATGTTAAGTTGAGTGGAGAGATCACTGACACTGACCCTACGTGACTGACGAAGTGCTTCCTTGATTTTGTCCCTTGCTTCTTATCTAGTCGATGATAATGATCGAGGTGCTCGCGGCTCATCTTCAGCTGTGGTTCTTCGTTGTTTGTACATTTCAAGCCATCGCTGTACGGTTCTTTTATTTAAGGCGTTACGACCAACACACTTTACCAGTAAGTCGTGCGCAACTCCTCCAGAGTAGTTGAGTAAAGCACAAAACTTTAGAAATATACGTTGCTCCACTACATTAATACACTCAGGGGCACATTTAACCGTCCACCTATATTTTGTCAATTTCTTCAAAATTCTATCGTTATTTAATTAATTTTGTTATAATGATACATTGGGTGAACCTTTACGAAAACAAATGAAATATGCTTAAGTTGTGAAATGGTTTAATGGAAACAAAAAAAAAAAAAAATGAGAACTTGCAGTTTTCTTACAAATCAAAAGTTAGAAAAAATTTAATTTAAAATAAAAAGTATACTCTAAATGATCGCATTAATAATGTGTATTACCTCCTCTGGCCCTAATGACCTCTTGTAACCGATTTGAAAGCCCGTCCATTATGTCTTGAATGTCGCTCTGTGGAATGTTCTCCCACTCCTCAACAGCTGCAGTTTTTAGCTCAGTGATGGTCGTAGGAGCTGGTGTACGACTCCGAATCCGTCTTTTTAGGTTATCCCATACATGCTCTATCGGGTTTAGGTCTGGGCTCCGAGCTGGCCATGGTAATCGTTGAATATTGACGGCGTCCAGGTAATCCGTAACAATTCTCGCGGTGTGTGCACGTGCGTTGTCGTGCATTAAAACAAAATGATCCCCAATGAATGGCGCAAACGGCATCACATGTGGTTCTAAGACTTCTGTCACGTACCTGTGAGCATTAACGCTGCCTCTATCGAAGACGACCAACGCTGTACGGGCGTCGTAACAAATGCCACCCCACACCATTATCGAGCCTCCCTCGTAGCCCACTGTTTCAACCACAGCACATTCAGCAAACCTTTCACCACGGCGTCTATACACGTGCAGACGTCCATTGGACCTCGTAAAGCGATTCTTGATTCATCAGAGAAGAGAACTGCTTTCCATTGTTCCAAAGTCCAATTTAAATGTTCTCGAGCAAATGCAAGTCTTGCTCTTCTGTGAGTTGCGGTCAGTTCTGGGACTCGAGCTGGTCGAAATGATCCCAGATCCCTCTCTGCTAACCTTCTTCTTATTGTTCTTAGGCTCACACTTACATTTCGTACCTCAAACAAACGGTTAAGAGCCTCAGAAGCGGTTGTGAAGCGATTTCGAAGAACGTTCGAGACGATGTAACGATCATCTCTCTCTGATGTACACCTTCTACGACCTTGCCCTGGCCTCCTCGTGTAGGAACCAGTCTCTCTGTAACGCCGGATAGCATCTTGAATTGTGGTTCGTGGGTATCCAAGCATTCGTCCAATCCGACGCTGGCTGAACCCAGCGTCTGCGAGTGCCACAGCCCTGGCTGCTCCAGCTGCGTGCAATGGCATTTTTCTGGTGTAAATGAGGTCACGGCACTCCAACACCTCGGATTTATTCGGATAAATGGTAACAAAACGATTTAAAACAAATGTATCCTTCACACAAAACCAGGGGCGAGACTGTCAAATTTCGACTTAACTCATTATTATTGAATAAAAATCACAAAAGTAAACAAAACGCGGGTATGATTGTTTTGTTTATTCCAGACATACCCACTTATGAAGTTACGCCTAGTAGTCAAAGCTTAAGTTATCATAAAGAAACGATATGGAATTCGATATGAGTGGACGGTTAATTGTGCCCCTGAGTGTAGATTTTTTTTAATCTTCCATTTTAAATCAATGCACGTCTTGACAATACAACACACCAAATTAAAGTAACATGATTGTACAAGACAACACATGTATTAACTATTGCATACCATTGCGCTATACATAAATATTGGAAATAAAAAATATGACACTGGAAGTGGGATGACCTAATATAAATTTAAAAAGCTAAAATAGTATATTGGTTCATAATTAAAAAATAGCATAAGTAACGCGACATGTGATAGTAGAATAGCTTAATATTTTATATAGATATACAAAAATAATGAAGTTAGAAAAAATCTCAGAGATAATTTCACACTAGACGAACTATTTTGCATCGGGGCTCGTATTACGCGTACGCTTATGCATGGCTCAAATATGGTGTCATGTTGTGGGGTAATAATACTGACGCGCCCACATTACTTACCGTACAGAAAAAGCTTATGAGAACTCTAATTAACATAGATGAAACTGACAGTTGTAAGCCTCACGTTAGCCCTCTATCACTTATAAGCTGGGATTTATTTGATTTTTTAGATTAGAGATGATTACAAAAAAATAAAACACACGTATTTCTGGGTTTCATTATTTTTAATTATTTGGAAACAAAATTACAAAAATTGCAACAATCGCTTTTACCAACAAAAACAAAATAAAATGTGAAAACACTTACCTCTCCAATTTATCAATATAATACACAAGACACGAGCCGTATAATTTTTTATATATTTTTTAAATCACACTGAACCGCCACGTTTCGTACCTAAATACCGACTGTCGTAACACAAATCTCAATTTGTAACAAGAAGCGCCGTCTAGTCGTATTTTTTGGTACTAGTTCATTAGTTCGAAGTGTAGACTACGAGTTACGATTACGTTATGAAATCAATTATTTTAAACGAGGCGTTTGTACGGTATGTTGCCTACAGTCTACACTATGCTATAGAGGGTTAGGGAACTGAAGATTTTGACCTTGCCTTGCCTTTATATAGTTATTTTATTTGAAATTTGTAAAGAGCATGGCGGGGTAAGCATGGAGTAGCGGCCCCAGCGAAAATTTCAACTGCCAATTTTTGTGTATGTTGGTCTTACTGAGTGTAACTAACCTGTTAAATATTACTTCAAAATATGCATTGATTTTCGAGAAAATTAAAAAGAAAAATTTTTGAAGAAAAAAATTTTTTTTTCTCGTTAATAGTTCCAAATATAGCAATGCCCTTAATATATGTTGTACAGACGCCAGCACATCAAGCTACTACAATCTGTCAGATTTCTTTAATAGATTTTCAACTTTATCGCTAAAGCATAAGGTTCAAAGTTGATTGGGAATATCTGACAGTTTCGGGTAGCTTGATGTGCTGGCGTCTGTACATAACTTAGAGAGACAACATATCATGATATTTTTTCTAATAATCTCGAGATAATTTTTATTTTTTTTTATAATTTTTGAAAAATTAATTTAATGTTTTCTAAACATGATACACCAACGAAATTTTCACTGAAAAACACCCTTATCATAATCTACAACATATATTTGGATCCAAATTTTTATGTGGTTGGAAGGGTTTTTTCTCGTATTACTTAATTTAGTACTCAGTCAGACCAACATACACAAAAATTGCCAGTTGAAATTCCCGCTGGCGCCGCTACTCCATGCTTACCTCGCCATGCTCTTTGTACGCAAAAATCCTGAACTATACACCAAAAGAGAAGACATACAGAATAGATTTACTCTAAGACACAAAATTATCATTTTATCATTTATCATTTATCAAAAACAGACTAAACATTCCAACATCACGACTTAAAATGCATTCATCAAGTACATAGGTACGTAATGTCAATAAAATATATAATAAACTACCCTATCTTAATAATATAAATAAATTTAATATGTTTAGTAATAAATTAAAGCTATTTAGAAAGAAGAAAGAAGAAGAAAGAAAATACATTTATTTGTAATAAACAAAAGCTACTATAATATAAATGAATTCATGAATGATAAACTGTGACTGGAATTGCAATAAATTTTATATGTTTCATTGATATTACATACATACTGGGACATTGGATATGCCTACATGGCACTGTGACTTAGGTATACTTACTACTTTTTTTTCCGGTAGCTATAAGTACTAACACTAGTTTCTAAGTTTTTTTTGTACCTATACTAACCAATCAATGGACTCTGTCTGAAATATAAGATTTTTGTTTTTTAAATTTAATCTTATCTAATTTTAATGTTTAATTTTAATTTAACTACTTTAATTTTTACTAGTTTATCCCTGTTACTTATGTTGCTGTGCCCTTACAGGGTGCATAACTGTATCTTAGCTTTAAGCCTATTTCTAACACCTTTATTCACATTATGGTATGCGAATCATCGGCCCCCAAACGAGCCTACGCAGAAATAGCCGCCGCTAATAAGCCTGCTGAGTCGCAATCGCAAAACTCGCACGTAAAACAAGCGGAAAAACCAAAAGGGGGTGAACGAAGCCGGTCTAAAACCAAGAGGGTTTTGTTAAGGCAGGGTCCAGGGAAGGACACGAGCGACGAGGATGGTTTGGTTCATCAAGGTGGAGAAGAAGAAGAAGAAGCCTCCTTGTCGGAACCAGTGCGGCACCGCGCCGGCAGGACCCAACATACTGCTGTACTGTGACGCTGCTGTACGTGTCCAGGCTGCACCACTCCAAGAAGGTTGATGAGATCGTGGAGTACTTGCGTGTGAAGACCAACTGGACTTTGAGGGTCGAGAAGTTGGAGCCGCGTTACAACACGAACTTCAAGTCGTTCGTGGTGCGTGTTCCGACACATCATCACGAGAAGTTCCTCAAGGAAGAGTTCTGGCCGAAGGGTGTTGTGTATCGCCGGTTTCGTGGCCGGTTACTTGACACCAGTCAGCGAAACACGACGCTGAAACTTCGTGTGCAGTAGTATAAGTTGTGTTATGTTGTATTTATTTATAGTGTTTTTAAGTTATATTATTATAGTATTGTATTTATGATAATTTTGTATGTATTAGTTTATAAGTATGTTTGTAGTAGTATGTATTGTTTTTTCTATGGGCCTTAGTTGCCTGAAATAAATAAATGAATAACTTTCCGGTCGATTAGCAAATATGACCCCCGTGTCTTTTGATTGCGTTGACTTAGAAAGTTTGATTTTTTCACTGCTTCAAGAGATGGCAGGTCTGAGTGTTTGAAATTTTTCTAATTTCAACTTGATAACTCCACGCGTTCCTGAGAAAAAGGGTTTTGAAAGACTAACAGACAGACGGACAACGAAGTGATCTTATAAGGGTTCAGTTTTTCCTTTTGAAGTAGGTACGGAACCCTAAAAAATAGGTTTGATTTTGATTATTGTGCTACTTAGCAGCAGTGCGAGACTCGCTATTAGGTATATCTTAGTGCTTGATTATAGTATAATTAATTCTGTTGCCATTTGCACGCTTTAAACATACCAGCGATGCCGCTTTCGTACGTCGTAAGGTGTAATTTGTATTAACGTCACATGAATTCGAGACTTTTAGGATTCACTTAACGCTCAATTTACAATAATGCTTTCAACGACTTCGGAAGGCGTGCTAATTAAATACCTATATAATATATGAATATCTATGAGTCTATGCGGCTTGTGTTCGATAAGTCGTATGAACGTGAACGAAGCAATAGGAGTAGGTATGTAAGGATCGGTAGCCAGATGGCGTTCTGTAGTTTCTGCCCACACCCATGGGAAAGAGGCGTGAGTTCTGACCTGCATTAAATATGGGTGTGTAATGTATGATATAATAACAAATGCTCTAATTTCACTTGAAATAACGTTCATATAATATAATTTTCATATGCTATAAAATCATATAACCTAATTTCATATGACCTAATGTTTCATATGATATAATTTTCATTTAATATAAAACATTTAGTATAACGTTCATTTTATATAATTTTCAATATGAATAATATTCTTTTTATATAACATTCATTTGACCTAATGTTCTTTTGACCTAATTTTCATGTTTAATGGTCACAGTTCTAACCTAACTCAAATGGCACCTAACCAAATCTTAAAATATTCAATGCATGGTCGAGGGTGGGCTTGGTCGACGGACTCCTACTTCTGGATGGTTTATAAAAAAATAACCACGAAGGGGACGCCATCCCCTTCTAACCTAACCTGTCCGAGTCGGGGTGCCCTAAAGTCCAGATTGCATCCAATTTCTACTGGTTACAATAGTTGAGGGTGGTAGGTGTATCACTACATAGTATAAAACAAAGTCGCTTCCCGCTTTCTGTCCCTATGTATGCTTAAATCTTTAAAACTACGCAACGGATTTTGATGCGGTTTTTTTTAATAGATAGAGTAATTCAAGAGGAAGGTTTATATGTATAATACATGTATAATATAGTAGTGAAACACTGATCATTTTAGAGGTTTCTAATGGGATGTCGTAAATAAACACATTTTTTTGCGCTTACATTGCAAACGCTGGCTTAACCATACGAGATAGATCAAAATAATGTACTACAGTATTTTAAACCTTAAAAAGGTCTACAAAAAAGTACGCGATGGCATATGTCTCTTAGGGATAACCCACAATAACCATTTTTTATCCTATACTTTTTAAGAGAAATAATGGCTCTAAAATTATCAGTGTTTCTCTACTAGGTATATTATGCACGTATTATATGCATATAAAACTTCCTCTTGAATCACTCTATCTATTAAAAAAAACCGCATCAAAATCTGTTGCTTATTTTTAAAGTTCTAAGCATACATAGAGACAGACAGACAGCGGGAAGCGACTTTGTTTTATACTACGTAGTGGTAGTGATCAGCATTGCACCCGTGCGAAGCCGGGGCGGGTCGCTAGTAGGGTATAAAGCGAAGAAAAAAAGCTTGCTAGCAACATACTAGCAGGCGTTTAAAATCGTATCAGATTTTCTAAATTATATTAAAAGTTATTAGAGATTATAAATATTATAGTAAATGAATAATATACTACATGAATATTATGTCAAATGTGCATTATAGGAAATGTTTATTGTATCATAAGAAATTAGATAAAATGAAATTATATCAACAATTCATTATCTCAACTGATCGTTATATTAAACAAAAGTATATTAACTGAAATTAGGTCAAGTGAACGTTAGATTTTTTGTTATTTTTTTTTTTTATTTATTATTCAAAACATTTTCAATACTTATAAAAAAAGAAACTTTAACATACCTCACAAACCATCGCGGGTTTAACAGAGGTATGCCAGACACGGCAACTCGGTGCCACAATGATATTTATTCTACATTTAACAGAATTAAGGCAATAGTATGTTAGATATTGATATTGGTACCAAAAAGACACTTCCTAGACTGTACAACAGTCCAGAAAGTATCTCTTTAGCACCTTCGAGCAATTCTTCACATTTAATTTGTCGCAGATTTCTGACGGTAAGTCATTCATAATAGACGGTAGCATGCATTCCCACGTCCTTGATCCATAGATATTATTAGATTTGGGTATCTTAAATGTGGGTAGGCCTGACAAACGACGCAACGATTTTAGCCTTTCGTATTTTTGAACTATACCAAGATTTTGGTAATTTTCGCTTAGAACGCGTAATTTTACCTTGTCAAAGACATTTACAATTTGGCAGTGCTTAAATAAACCCGTGTCATCATCTTGGAATTCTTGTTTTATTCTTCTAGGTACAATTGTTTTTAAGATGCGTAACTGTAACTTGTAAATGTCTTCGATGTAAGTCTTGTATGTGCGCCCGTAACTACTTAGGCCGTAATCAATTACGGAGTCAGCCAGTGCCAAGTACAATGTTCTAAGCGTTTTATATGGAAGTTTATACTTAAGTATAGATAACTTTGCCAGTACGGATCTAAGCTTGTTACATACATGATCAATGTGCGGCCGCCAGTGGAAACTTTTATCTATTAACAGACCAAGATACTTGTGATGAGTCACCAACTCCAACGTCTGGCAACTACATGCATCGACCGGTCGGTGTAAACACAGATGCTCATGGGCCACGACAAAAGGCACACAAGGTGCCGTCAGATAAGGTGAATGTATATGCAAAAGTTTGGTTTTCTTTGAATTAATGACAAGACCAACGTCGTGCGCCCACTTACACAAGAGGTCGAAATTACCCTGCATCACTCTCTGCGCCTCACGTATGTCCTTGTGTGCCGCAACCAAACATGTATCGTCAGCAAATTGGTATACGGAGCCTTCTGTGAAAATGTTACACATATCATTCACGTACAGTAAGTATTCGGTCGGCCCGATAATCGAACCTTGTGCTGTGCCTTTAACGGTTGGAATCAAGTCACTTAACGAGCCTGCGACACTTACCGACGTGAAGCGGTTTTTGTGGTAGTTTTTAAATAGCGTTCCATATTCTAAACAATCAAAAGCTTTGCTAAAATCAATGAGGACGACAAGGATGTGTTCACGACTGTCCAGACACCTGTTGACCTCATTAGTAAACTTAGATAATAATTGGGAGGTATTTTTGTTTTTCTGAAAGCCGTACTGTTTATTATTAATCACCTCATTTTTAGTCAAGAATTTGTTGATTTCTAGTCCTAGATACCTCTCAATTATCTTGTCAATACATGATAAAATAGTAATTGGCCTATAGTTATTAACATCGGTGTACGAACCACTCTTATGGATAGGTCTTACTATTCCAACCTTCAGTTGGTCAGGGTACAAGGACGTAGCAATGCATGAATTAATTAAATGCGTTATAACGGGTGTAATTTCTTTATAAATATATTTTAGGTCTTTAACTCGGATGCCATCGAACCCTGGACACTTCTTCTCATTTAGATGTTTTATTATAGAGGATACAACCTCATTTTTAGCCTTTTGTAATCTTATTGATGAGTTACAATTATAAATATAAGAATTAACCTCCAGAATTGGTGTGTTACATTGAAGTTTGCAAGTATTATTAACATTATCTCTGAATTCAATGGCAAACTTATTTGATACAATATGAGGCAATAGTTTAAAATGCTTTATAATTATTTCATCTATAGATTTATTTATTTTTCCACATAGGCTGTTAATAGTTTCCCACACTTTTTTAGAATTATAAAAATTTGATTGTACCTCCTTCAGAAAATAGTTATTCTTTACATTATTAATATGTTTATTTGTTTTATTTCTGTATTTATTGTACAAAAGCCTGTTTGCCAGATTGCTTTGATCTTTAAGCCAAATATCTAGTAGTTGATCTCTTTTTACACACATTTTTTCTATTTTAATACTTTTCCATTTACACATTTGCCTTTTACCTACTTTAATTTTTACATTATACTTACAGTTGTCATACACATAAGAAAATTTATTTAGGATAAAACATAATATATCATTTGGGTTGTCGTAATCCAAGGCCAAACTCCAGTCAATTTTATTCAATTCACTTTGCAGCTTACTGTTATCCAATTTACTAATGGTTTTATATTGACTGTACGGTTGATTATATCAACCGTTACACACCCATTAAATATACACTCCGGACGTTATTGAATGAAGTCGTGATGTTTAAGTTTGATTGACCAGCCTACTATTATGCAATGTTAGCTCATGTCAACAGACTTGAATATTTCTTAATCTGTCGTACGCTCGTATCATCGAATGTTCAAGGTTTGTTCTTCGTAGTGTTACGTACCGTACTCCAATCTGAGAAAAATAAACATCTATTGACGGGATGATATACTTACTAACGAGTAACGTTACAAACAGTGGTTGGGACTTCCGGACTTCTCAGTAGTCCTGAACTCCCGTCCCGTCTCGTCCCGTTGTTGGCATAAAACGATTAAAGACAGAAGCAATATAATTGGGCCGCAACGTTGCTCGATGCTTCGACCATCAACTTCGTAGCTGCGGGCACTGCTCGTCGTACTGTCGTATGATACTATCGTATAACAGTCGCCACAAAGTCACAACGATGTATTAGGTTGTCTCATAAATTATTGCCAGTTAAAAGACAAATTATTATTAATATTTTTTATTAATAATAAATACATTTAATCAATTATAGTATAGTCTCCCTCCTTATCAACAACAGTCAGCCATCTACTGGGCAAAATTTGAATACCCTTCTCCCAAAATGAGGCAGGCTGGGACTCGAAAACATTTTCAAGTTCAATTTGAATACTTCCAGAATTTTCGAATTTTTTTTCCTAGTAAATGAAATTTAAGAGCTCGAAATAAATGAAAGTCTGAAGGCGCAAGATCTGGGCTATACGGTGGATGTGGAACAGTCAGCCAGCCTAGCTTTTCCAGCTGTTTATGTGTTATCTTGGCGCAATGAGGTCGTGCGTTGTCATGCAAAAGTTGGACTCCAAGTCGTTTTGGCCGCTTAATTTTTACATCTCTGCTAGTTTGCGAAGCTGCTGCGTATACAGATTGGCGTTAATAGTCTGATGAGATTTGAGGAGTTGCCAGAAAATCATTCCTTGCCAATCCCAGAAAACAGACAACATAATCTTACGACCGTGCTCATTAAGTTTAGGCTGGGCTGGTGGGTTTTCCTCGCGAGGAATCCAATAGGCATGCCGCGTGTTAGTTTCGTAATGTATCCAGTTCTCGTCGCATGTAATAATGTCCTTGAGAAAGTCTCGTCTGTGCGGACGAAGTAACGAACTTTGACAAATAGCCACACGAACGGCCCGGTCATGGTTCGTTAACGCATGAGGTGTCCAACGTGACATCATTTTGCGATATCCCATCGATTTGAGATAACGATCTATAGTCGTGTGGGATTGTCTAACGCCTTCTCTAAATCGCGCGTACTATAGTCTGGATGTAGCTCAAGTTCGTGACGCAAAGCATCTTCATCAAAGCTGATGGGTCGGCCTAGGCGAGGTTGATCTTCGCAGCTTATATCACCGGTGTCAAAACGCTTGTACCAGAAACGAACAGTCCGATCGCTAGTAGTACCCGGTCCAAATGCAGTGTTAATCTTTTTAGCCGTTTCTGTTGAAGAGACTTTAAGTCGATGCTCATATAGCATAATAGCTCGCAGTTGACGCTGATCCATTTTCACTAAAGACTAATTATTGCGTTGCGTCCGCGCCTATTTATACCCTCACCATAAAAGATACTCATCCTTACTAGAAAGATCTAGAACTTTCTTGAATTCACTTTAGTTTAAATACGAGAAAATTCGAGAAAAATAAAATATGGCAAGAACTTATGAGACAACCTAATACTTCGCCACTAACAGATGTTAATGATGTGGATATCTCGCGACCCACTTTGTACCGACACCTGGACTCGTCATCGGGTGTGTTTCAAGGACTGTTTGGTTGTTCTATTTAATAATCTATACATAGATTTCGTTATTGAACAAAACATCGCGTGCTGGTCTTCTGTTCAACTTCTCGTAATATTATTAAGTACATCAATAGAAAAAAATATATTTACCATCTTAATATTTAGTTTCCGCCCCAAAATGGTAAAAAAGTGACCCTTATAATGTAACTTCGTTGTCTGTCTATCACAGCTACATACTTATTTCAGCAACTACTATCGACTTCCATCCATCCGTATTAACAATATAAATGTCCATACTAATATGAAGAGTTTGTTTGTTTGAACGCACTGATCTCTGGCCCTACCGGCACAGACCTATCGCTCGGAATTGAATAATTTATTTAGCACACGGATAGATCATGACCTGACCTGTTACAACATAGGTCTTTTTATCGCGATAGCAGGTACGTTTCTTTGGGATAATTAACGACATCCCCGCGGGCGAAGCTGCGGATAAAAGCTAGTTATCTATAAATAGTATAAACGTGTTCGCGCTTCGTGCGCTTCGTGCGCCTTGTGCGCTTCGTGCGCTTCGTGCGCCTTGTGCGCTTCGTGCGCTTCGTGCTTCTCATCTAAACTACGCAATGGATTTTGATGCGGTTTTCACAATTTTTTGGATATAAATATTCAAGAAGGGTTTTGTATAAGTGTGTGAGATATTTAGCTTAGATAAAACCGAAATCTCGATGATTCGACATGTCGCTATATCGGTAGATTGCACCAGTGCAAATCATGGGCGGGCAAGAGCGGATCCAGGATTTATTTCTGGGAGGGGCACACGGCAGTAAGAAGTGCCCCCATAGTATTGCACTATGTTTTTTTAGGAATCATTCTTTTACTATGACATATTAGGTTGTCTCATAAGTTCTTACCATATTTTATTTTTCTCGAATTTTCTCGTATTTAAACTAAAGTGAATTCAAGAAAGTTCTAGATCTTTCTAGTAAGGATGAGTATCTTTTATGGTGAGGGTATACATAGGCGCGGACGCAACGCAATAATTAGTCTTAGTGAAAATGGATCAGCGTCAACTGCGAGCTATTATGCTATATGAGCATCGACTTAAAGTCTCTTCAACAGAAACGGCTAAAAAGATTAACACTGCATTTGGACCGGGTACTACTAGCGATCGGACTGTTCGTTTCTTGTACAAGGGTTTTGACACCGGTGATATAAGCTGCGAAGATCAACCTCGCCCAGGCGGACCCACCAGCTTCGATGAAGATGCTTTGCGTCACTAACTTGAGCTACATCCAGACTATAGTACGCGCGATTTAGAGAAGGCGCTTGGACAATTCGACGCGACTATAGATCGTTATCTCAAATCGATGGGATATCGCAAAGTGATGTCACGTTGGACACCTCATGCGTTAACGGACCATGACCGGGCCGTTCGTGTGGCCATTTGTCAAAGTTCGTTACTTCGTCCGCACAGACGAGACTTTCTCAAGGACATTATTACATGTGACAAGAGCTGGATACATTATGAAACTAACACGCGTCATGCCTATTGGATTCCTCGCGGGGAAAACCCACCAGCCCAGCCTGAACTTAATGAACACGGTCGTAAGATTATGTGGAACTCCTCGAATCTCATCAGACTATGAACGTCAATCTGCATACGCAGCACAGCAGCTTCGCAAACTAGCAGAAATGTTAAAAATTAAGCGGCCAAAACGACTTGGAACCCAACTTTTGCATGACAACGCACGACCTCATTGCGCCAAGTTAACACATAGACAGCTGGAGGAGCTAGGATGGCTGACTGTTCCACATCCACCGTATAGCCCGGATCTTGCGCCTTCAGACTTTCATTTATTTCGAGCTCTTAAATTTCATTCACTAGGAAAAAAAATCGAGAATTCAGAAAGTATTAAAATTGAACTTGAAAATTTTTTCGAGTCCCAGCCTGCCTCATTTTGGGAGAAGGGTATTCAAATTTTGCCCAGTAGATGGCTGACTGTTGTTGATAACGAGGGAGACTATATAATTGATTAAATGTATGTTTTATTCATAAAAATATTAATAATAATTTGTCCAGTTGCGCGCGCGCAGTCTTAGCGAGCGGTCGAGTTAGCTGTTTAAGACTTACGCGATTGTAACTTTTTTCGGGTACCCTCATTTTGTAAATGTTACTTGATGAGTGAAAATGTAGAATTTTGTGACTCAAGTGGAAGTGAGGTGGTGGTAGAGGATCTTGAGGTGGAGAGTGAGCAACAAGTTAATTTAAGAATGGAGAGGGAGAAACATACGGGTTTAAATCAGGCGAACCCTGCTTTAAATAGAGAGCAAAAAGTGTTACCGGAGAAAAGAGGTAGGCAGGAGGATGATGAAGAAATAATTGAAGGTGATGATGGATTCATAACCATAAGACGTGGGAGTAAGCGACCGACACGAAGAAGCTCAAAAAGCTATGAGGAACGAGAATTGAGATTTTCGAGTGATAATTTGAAGCCTAAAGAACATATTGTGTGTATTACGGCCAAAGAAGCACTGCCAAGGCAGTTTGGAATGGCAAAACTTTTGAGATCTCATAATATATGAAATATAATAAAATTAGTTTACAAAAACCCTTATAGGGCTTTAATATATTTTGACAAAAAAGAAAATGCAGTAAAGATGTTAAATTGTGACAAAATACTAGGCGATTTGGAGTATAATCTTAATATAGTAGGTGAATCGTCGATATGCTACGGTATACTTCGGCAGGTGGACTTAGAAACCGAAGATAAAGAAATATTAGAGAACCTTACATGTGATTTCGAGATATTATCTGCAAAACGACTCAAAAGACAGGATAGCGATGGCAAATGGGTAAACTCTGAGACAATCCGTCTGTGTTTCAAAAATTACAACTTACCGTCATATGTATATGGTTTTGGATGCAGATTCCAAGTCGAGCCCTACATCTTCCCTGTGTCCCAAACTTCAGGATGTTGGCGATATGGACACCTTTCAAGGACATGCCCTTTAAAAAAAATCTTATGTCCCAAATGTGGAAATAATCACGAGAACTGTGAGACAACTGTTTTTAAATGTATAAACTGCAAAGGTCCACATATGGCAATGTATAAAAAATGCCCAATTTTTTTGAAAGAAAAGGAAATTAGACAAATAATGTCTAAAATGAACTGCAGTTATCCGGAAGGATTAGAAATATATAAAGTCAAAGGAAAAGAGCATGAAATTAATACAGTACAAAATGTGGATACGATTAATATTGATGAGACAAACCAACAGTTTTCGCAAACAGAACCCAGAAGAACATATAGAGAAGTAGTTGCGACAGAAACTGTTTTACTAGAAGAAATGATTGTATCTGAGGTGTCGGAATCGGAAGACGGTCAGAAATTAGATAGTAAAACTAATACACTTTCTGGAAAATCAAAAAAGAAGAAATCACACCGCAAAAAAACAAAAGGAAAGTCGTATGGACAGGAACATTCACAAGAAAACACAAGTGAGGTGGAGAACACTAATAATAAAAGTGATGGGCAAGGTGAACCAGTTAAACGCAAAGATTTTTTTTATGGACTGTACCTAAAAATTAAGGATGTATGTGTGTCGAGAGACAGTTTTTCTAATAAGTTAGGATTCATTGTTAAAATAGTTGTCCAGGATTGCATTGCACTATGTTTAAAAATGATAAATTGTAAAGATATTTTAACTCAATTAATTTCGTTCTCAAATAATGGACAATCGTAACAACAGTTCCTATTTTATTAACATATTGCAGTGGAATGCTCAGAGCTTGAGACCTAAAATTACAGAATTTCAAGCTTTATTAAGTCAAGAGAATATTCACATTGCTTTAATATCAGAAACTTGGTTGGAACCCGGCTCATCATTAAATATAAGTAGGTATAATATATTTAGAAATGACAGAAGTGATTCGTATGGGGGAGTGGCTATTATAATACATAAATCAATTAGAGTGCAGTTGGAGGTTTTCAATGGTAATAATTCAGGAATAGAGATAAAATGCGTTAAACTTCTAAATTGTAAGGAGATTAAAAATATCATCTTGATATATTGCCCTTCCTCGGTACATACTATTCAGTCTGACTGGGATTTAATTTTTACCAAATTTAATAGTAAATGTTTAATTGCTGGCGACTTCAATGCACACCATTATAATTGGTCATGTAAATCAGATTCAAGAGGTATGATGGTTTTTGACGCAGCTTTGGATGCTGGATTAGGGTGGTCCTTATTCCTAAGAAAAAAAAATTTTTTCTTTAATTTCGCGGGGCACCACGTAATTTGATTATATACCATAAGAAAGTATTTCAGTATTTTTTTTGAATTTTTTAAATGACATTTAGGGGTCGCTACCAAGGTTTGAATTTTAAATAAAAACTCGAAATCTGTATTTGTTAGATTCTTTTATTTTTATAGTTAGGACATAAAAAATATTACAAAATTATTGTTGTTATTATAAATTAGGATATTATGTAGATATTTGAATCATTCATTTTTAAGATACAAGGGTTACGCAATTACGCATGCGCACAAACCAATTTTTAACGTATTATGATTTGTTAGTGCGCACGCGTACGTCTTATCTTTTTGATTGTGTGAACGGTCTAAATCTCGACGCGTCGGTACAGAAGAGAGGTCGAGAGGAGGAAGGGATAAAAAGCGATTGTCTATGCGAGTTTTACTTGCACGGAAAATATGATATAAACACCTAAATGAAACCATCATTTAAGATGTTTTTCAATGCTTTTTGTAAAAATTTTGACAGCTGGTAGCGACCTCTAAATCTTAACAAAAAAAAAAAACAAAAAAACTTATTTCATATTTAGAAGTACATAATCAAATGAGAAAGTGCCCCGGGGATAATTTAAAAGTCGAAAAATAAGGACCACCCTAATGCTGGATACATCTCGCTTAACAAAGGGGTAGGTGAGAACACGCGAATCAAATTAGTCAATGGTTATTTACAAAAAACTTCTCCAGATATTACATTTGTTTCCACAGACCTAGCGTGTAAATTTGAATGGTATGTATTGAGTGAAAATCTGGGCAGTGATCATATGTGTATTAAAATTCAAAGTAATTATAGGGAAGCTACATACATAACTAAAAAACGTAAATATAAATTGGCCAACTGGGAGAAATATACCAAAACGTTAAAAGAAGCTATGTTACCATATTGTGAGGAAGTTAATGCTCAACAAAATTATAATTATTTCATAAATGTCATAAACTGTGCAGCTGATAAATATGTACCATATACAAAACAGTGCACATACCCCAATCCGGGATTCCAACCAAAGTCTTACTGGAATGCAACGCTCTCTAAGCTAGTCGCTGAAAGAAGGTTAGCACTTAGTAACTTTAGGTCAAATCCTACCCCCTTCAACTTAAACATTTTAGAAGACAAAACATTAATCGCTAAGAAAGCTATCAGCAAAGCCAGAATAAATGAGCGCCGTAATTTCTATACTAGTATTGATGAATCAACAACAATATCAGAAATGTGGAAGAAAATGCGATGGTTGAAAGGGTGTAGTACAACTAGATCATATCCTTCAAGGGACCAGAAAGTTTCTCTTATCTGTGGTTTAGCTCCTGATTATGTAGGTTATGAGAAACCAACATTTAATTCATCAAATACACAATTAGAAATCCCGGTGACGTTGCAAGAACTGTGTAACTCACTAAAAACTAAGGACACAGCACCTGGAGAGGACGGTGTTTCCTATTCCTATTTAATTTACCAACTGCCGGAAAAATATTTTTAGTAAATTTATATAATTGTATTTTAAATACTGGTGAGTTACCTGTGCAGTGGCGTGACATAGTTTTGATGCCTATTCCTAAAGCAGCTACACCTTCAGATAGCAATCCAAAATTAAGGCCTATCTGCTTAATATCATGTTTGTGTAAGATCTTTCATTCCATACTGACACGCATTGAATGGTTTGTAGAGAAAAACAATATTCTGTCCCCGTACACGTCGGGTTTTAGAAGGGGGCAATCATGTCAGGACTTTAGCGAGATTGACCACACAAATTCAATTAGGATTCTCGAAAAGTTATGCAACTGTTGCTTGTTTTATAGATGTTGAAAGTGCCTACAACAATGTATTAGTTAACAATATGACATCAATATTAAATGAAATCGGGATCGGCAACAAATTATGTTCATATTTATGGTCTTTTCTGAATGAAAGACATCTTAAAATAATTGACGGATTTCATGAAAGTGATACTATTATTAGATATACAAGTTTAGGATTAGCTCAGGGAGACCCTATTTCACCATTATTATTTAATATTGTAACATTTAAATTATTTTCAAAAATTAATAATGTACATATGTGTCAGTACGCTGATGATTTTGTCTTATATAGTACGGATAAAAATCTTACAGATAGTACAATTAAATTACAGGAAGCATTAGATACTTTTTCGTCCTATCTAGGTGAATTAGGGTTGTGTGTGTCAAATAAAAAATCAAAACTCTGTATTTTTAGCAGGGGATTAAGGAGACAAAATGTTATGTTAAAAATAAACAATCATGCCTTAGAATTAGTGGATAGTTACAAATATTTGGGGTTATGGCTAGACAGATCGCTACGTTGGGGACGACATATTAATGAAGTAGTCAGAAAGTCACAAAAATACTTAAATATACTCAAAGTTTTGGCAGGTACTTCTTGGGGTATACACCCTAAACATTTACGCAGAATTTATATAGCAATAGTCAGAAGCCGTGTAGACTACAGTTGTTTTATTTACGATAACAGTGCGAATTCACATTTATTTAAATTGCAAAAAATACAGAATCAAGCTCTGAGAATTATAGGTGGTTTTATAAAGTCTACGCCGATTCACACCATGGAGAGTGAGCTATGTATTCCGCCATTGCACATAAGAAGGAAATTCCTAGCCTACAAATATGTTTTAAAATCTCTATCTTGTACGAACAATGTAACGATTAAATTATTAAAAGAATTAAATACGTTAATTACCAACAGCTATTGGGCGCGCAAAAAGACTCCATTACTTGTAACTGTTATAAATGAAGTTGAAGATGTTCAGGTTGCCTCGTCCTCTCCAATGGAGATGTATACCTTAAGGACATGGATCACTTACATTAATGCGAGTAATATAATCTCGGTTAGTTTGGAGAGCATGCATCGAGCTAAAGCCTCTTATGAAATAAATTTGTTGAAACATGATGTTATGAAAGAATTAATAGAGAAATATGCTGATGGGGTAGTCATTTATACAGATGGATCTATGAGCAAGAATGGTAGGGGAGCTGCATTTTATGTTCGGTCACGAGAAAATGCTAGTGAATGTTTCAAAATAATTGGAAATGTGTGTGTCATGTCGTTGGAGCTCATTGCGATATCAGAAGCACTATCATATATTAAAACAATCAACTACACTAAAGCGGTTATATGTTCAGACAGTAAGAGTGCTTTATATCATATAGCTCGATGCGCCTCTGGACGCAGAGGTACACCGATAGCATATGAGATACTCTCTAAATTAGAAGAACTGTCGGAGAAAGGAGTGGATCTGAGGTTGCAGTGGGTTCTTTCGCACATTGGGATACGTGGCAACGAGGAGGCTGATAGATTGGCAAAAATTGGAAGTATAGAAGGACAAGAAATTTATGTGAGACCATATTATTCAGAAATATTAACAAAATATAAAAGAGAGTGTTATGATATGTGGAAGGAATATTTCAATCAGAGATCATTGGAAAAAGGCATATGGTACAAAACTATCCAATCTCAGCCTCCTTGTATACCTTGGTTCACATAATATAGCCAATTAAGCAGAAAACTTATTACTCTAGCGCACAGAATTAGAACCGGACACATTCCATCAAGAAAGTTTGCCTTCTTAATGGGAAAGATTTCATCCCCCAAATGTGATACCTGTGGGGTAATAGATGATATATATCATTTATTGATGGAATGTGTTCAATTTCATGCAGAAAGAGAGGAATTATTCGACACATTAGGTCTGAACAAATTACAGGTTGGAATTATTAATAGCATACTCTCAAACCCTAATAGTGAAGGAGCTTGTCTTTTGTTCAGACTTTTGTCTTCTTAAGAATTAAATAAGTAAGTTATGTAATGTTTATTATTGTATAAATCGGACTGACATATACATGTTGTATAAAAGTCCAAAAAAATAAAGAATAAAAAAAAAAAAAATAATTTGTCTTTTAACTGGCAATAATTTATGAGACAACCTAATAGATAACTTACAAAAAGTAATACCATTTTAACACTCCGCCGTGGGTAGGATTGATTTTCTTTTGACCATACATATAGGAATAGGAGTTACTTTGTCGATTTATATACTAGGCAGCAAGAGTGAACGAAGCGAGCCCAAAATTTTAGGACCCTGCCTCGGATAGCCTGTATTTTTAACCGACTTCAAAAAAAGTAAGAGGTTATCAATTCGACTGTATTTTTTTTTTTTTTTTTTTTTTTTTTTTATGTTTGTTACCTCATAATAACCGACTGGGTGAACCGATTTTCATGATTCTTTTTTTATTTGAAAGCTGGTGCTTCCCGTGTGGTCCCATTGTCACCATTTCAATATCTGATGATGGGATCTTGTAGAAATCGGGGGAACTCTTCAATACATAACAGCAGATTAACCGCGATTGTTGCTATAGCATATCTAAGCATTGTTTACACCATCACACAACATAATATCACGCCTGTACTCACTACAAAGGTTATAATTTTTTTTTATGATAATAATAATTACGCAATCGCACAACATAACATCACGTCTGTACCCTATAAACGCAGATGCAGCTTCCTGTCACTGATATTTACATAGCAAGTAGTGTTTATATGAATTTGATTGGGGTAGATATAACTAAAAAGTGAAAAATAAAAAAATTTATATATAAAAAAAACAACCGACTTCCAAAAAAACACTACAAAGTGAAAAATAATTTTAATTTCGGAAGTCGGTGTCAAAAAACCAAAATGCGGAACCAACGACACCGACTTCCAAAATTAAAATTATTTTTCACTTTGTAGTGTTTTTTTGGAAGTCGGTTGTTTTTTTTATATATAAAATTTTTATTTTGACCATTTCTACAGAAATAAGAGTAACTAAGTCGACTTATGTAGTAAAGTTTAAGAATTAAGAGAACCTGGGCCCGGCCTGCAGGAGCAAGCTAAGCGAGCTTGGAAGATTGAGCACCCCACCTCCGATTGGTTTAGTTAGTTTCTCTTATGACTATTCATAGTATTAGGTAAATATTTTTCATGAATTGAGGAAGTCTACTTTGCACCTTAGTAGCTGCGAAACTGCTGCTGAAGATATCCAGTACTTCTTCAGCGACCATCATTGAAGCAACGTCTTGATGGTTATGCATTAAGACCAGTCCATTAAAATTCAAATTCAACTCGTATGTGACGTCAGAAGCTAGGTTATTATTGGAGATTAAACGAACTTACCTGAAGTGAAGTTCTATCCAAATTATACGAGTTGCTTCGTCCGAAGAGATTAAGATAACAATGTAGTAATACGTCTAGGGTATCGCCTTTCATCCACTAAGTTTGAATATTTTTTTTTTTTTTTTTTTTGTCGGTACTTTGTCTTCCTGATAGTTATGCCTGTACCGCCACTCATTTAGTTGAAAGCCTGGAACCTTTTTTAATATTTCACTTTAGGTATGGGGTTCATAGGGTTGGGAGGGAACTAATCTCTTCGGACGAAGCAACTCGTATAATTTGGATAGAACTTCACTTCAGGTAAGTTCGTTTAATCTCCAATTATACTTCGTTGCTTCGTCCTTCGAGATTAAGATAACAATGTAGATTTTGAAAGATGGTGAAATATTAAAACACTGAATTTTTATACTTAGGTACATGTATATTAATCAAACCTTACAAGTAATAAAGTAATTAAATTGTAGTTTTTCTTTAATTAGGGGTAGATAAATTTAAGTTATTAATTTTAAGTAATTAAATCTAACATCGATCAGAGGTTAGGATTGATAAGGCAAATTGATCAGTTTGTTCACATTGAATGTCTCTATGATAATATCTAGCGAAAACATTGGAGCTACCACTCCACCCAGCTGCTTTTCGTATCGTGTCAATATTGACACCAGCTCTATGAGCAGCTGAGGTGGCTGCGTGTCTGGTGGAGTGGGCAGAAAATACTGAAGTGTCAATTCCGCTAATTGATAATATATCTTTTATCCACCGACTGATGGTATTTGTGGTTACTGATTTATGTGGTTTTTTAATACTTATAAAAAGGCTATTGGCATTGTTTCTCAAATGTTTTGTCCTATCAATATATTCTATAAGAGCCTCAGCGGGACATATTTCCGGTCGATCTTTGTAAAATGGAATATTTAAACAAGGTTGAGATAAACCAGGTCGAGATGTTTTTAACAAATCGTTTATCTTGATCAATATAAGATTATCAGTGACGTTCATATTTTCTAATTTGATTTTGCTAATGGTTTGCACCCTGTGTGCAGTTACAAGTATGAGCAAAGTTACGGCCTTTTTGGTTAAATGTTCGAAACTTAAATTATTATTTGGGTACCATTTTGATAAGAATTCTAAAACTATTGACGGGTCCCAAGTGATATTATATTTTGGGGCTGGAGGACGAAGTCTGTAAAAACCTTTGAATAGCCTAGCAACGCGATCATCAGACCCTACTCTCGATCCTAAGATCAAAGACAGAGCGGAGCGATGACTGTTTAAAGATCCGTATTGTAAGCCGGAATGAAATAACTCAGTGAGAAAATACATAATCATCGGAATTGACGCCTCATGTATTTTGATATTGTGAGTCTTACAAAAGTTTACCCAACGTCGAATGGCAACGTCATATTGTTTTATTGACCTTTCAGATAAAGAAGCTATCATAATATCTAAAGATGATGGTGGTACTCCTCTGTTTCGTAACGCCGTCCTGATAACTTCCCTGCAATCAACGTGAGCTTGGGGACACTGTTGGAAATAGACAATAACACTTTATCAGAGGGTCTAAACTGAACTAATTCTGAACAGAGAAGTTTTTGATAAAGTGGAAACCAGGGTTGCGTGGGCCAAAATGGAACCACAACAATACCCTCCGCCTGGTCGTATATAAGTTTTCTTAATACTTTTAATATAACCGCAAAAGGAGGAAATGCGTAGAAACAAAGATTTGACCAATTTAAAGTAAAAGCATTCACAGCGCATGCTCCTGGGTCTCTATTCCATGAGACGTACTTAACACATTTGTTATTCAACCTTGATGCGAAAAGATCAATTTTTGGTTGCCCAAAGGCTCTCACAATCTTTTCAAAAGCATGATCTTTAATCTCCCATTCGGTATCGGGGTGAGATTTTCTAGACTCAGCATCTGCTATTTCGTTATCTTCCGAGCTTATGTATGAAGCGAATACAAATATACCACGAGCTTCACACCACTGCCACAAAGATTTTGTGATTTCAGTTAAATGTGGAAATCTTACTCCACCCATACGGTTGATATACGAAATAGCAGTTGTGTTGTCAACGCGTAGTAACACCTGACAATTTTTTAATCCTTTTGCGAATGTTTGTAAGCCCAAGAAAGCAGCCAGGAGTTCTAGACAGTTAATATGTTTGTTAGACTCTGTGTTACTCCACTGGCCACTGGCGGTCTCCGCACCGCATGCTGCCCCCCACCCTTTTTTGCTAGCGTCTGAAAATATTTCTAGACAGTAGCTGTCCCGTCTAATAGGATTCACTGCGGTATCAATAGATTTTAACCACCAGGAAAAATCGTCCTGCAAATACTGTGGTAAAGACATGTGGCTATCATAATTACTCGTTTTACACAATGCAAGGTATTTGCATCTTTCCATCTGCTTGGTGTAAAGCCAACCGTACTGAATCGCGGGGCAGGACGAAGTGAGGAGGCCTACCAAGCGAGCAAACTGTCTTATTTTACAACGAGATTTCAATTGAAACGATTGTAACTCTTGTTTAATTAGATTTCGTTTTTCCTTAGGAAGGCTAACATGAAATTCTTTTGTATCTATCACAAAACCAAGGTATTTGCAAATATTACTCGGAATCATACAACTTTTTTTTTTTTTTTTGTTAATTATGAATCCTAAGGACTCTAAAATATGTTTTGTCTGTAAAATATTATCTAAGCAATCTTGATAATTATTAGAAATGATACAAATGTCATCTAAGTAGATAGATGACAGATAACCTAATGATCTCAGTAAACAAATTACCGGTTTTAATAGCTTTGTGAACACAAATGGAGCTGTGTTTAAACCAAACGGCAAAACATTGAATTGGTAAATTTGACCCTCGTACCTAAATCGTAGGTACTTTCTATACGTCGGGTGTATAGGTACTAGAAAATACGCATCCTTTAAATCAAAGGTGGCCATGAAACTGTTTCTTGATACTAATTTTAATGTTGTTCTTAGATCTTCAATTTTGAAATGTTCTGTTACGATGTACTTGTTTAGAGACTTTAAGTTTAAAATAAATCTGTTTTTGCCATTGGGTTTTTTAATCAGGAAATAACTAGAAAGAAACTGTCCTTCACATGGTTCACAATGTGAAATAGCACCACTGTTTAGAAGGTCAGTGATGGCCACCTTGTATTTAAAGGACTCACATGAAGTTAATGCAGGTAAACTTGGTTCGTGTAACTGATAGACAGGTTTAGTAAACGGTATCTTGTAACCTCTTATCCACGATAATACAACGAGGTCATTAGTTATCAATTGCCATTGATCATGAAAGTAGGATAACCGACCTGCAAAACGTACCAGGTCTAGCGCCGCGGGGCTTGGCGCTGCTGCAAGCGCGGCTGCTGTCGCGGCTGCTGCTGCACCGGTCGCGGGCGCGGCGCCGGCGCTGTTCTCCTCGCTGTTCCCGCTTGCCGCGCTGTCGGGAACGGAGGCGTCTGGTTTAAAGTCTGGACAGGGGCCTGTCTCGGTCTCTGCGCTGGTGCAGGTCTTCGAACCTGTGTGTTTATTTTAATCTCAGCGCCTGATTTTGATATAGCTTTTGCAGCTTTTAGAGTATCGGTCAGATGTTCGCCAAATAGAAACTTATCGATTTCTGTATTGAACAGTTGATCTTTTATATCTTTCTTGATTGTAGAACATATAAAACTGCGCCGTGTCATGGACTCGCTGTGTTGTGAGTCACACATCAGTCGACCGGCTTCGATCAGTAATTTTATTACCGACTGATCTTTATAACCTGCAGAAAAGAGTATGCTTAGGGCTTCACTTATACAAGATATACTTGCTGCGACCTGCACCTGCTTATTCTCTAAAGCTTTGTCTTTTTTTATTAGCATCTCCGATAAGGCGGCCTTTATCTCTGGGTTTAACTTGGGTGCATCAATCTTTGTGCAGTTTTTTGGAACCAGATGCTTATCAAGCAGCTCCTTTCTGGCATCCTTGGTCAAGCCTGTTGTTGCGATGTGTTCCCAGCGAGCAGATAACTCGCATCTAATGTCTGGTCCATATTTTTTATCCTTTGATGGAGTTTCGCCCAAGAGATTCAGAATCTCTTCGTCCAGCTCAGGAAGCGTTACTTCAACAGGTAGTTCCGATTCCCCTGCCTGTACTGCTTCTGTAGCAGGAACATCATGTATCGTCGAGGTGGACGTACCCGGTTGTGGCTCATCTGAGTCAATAATCGGAGATGACGCGACATCACCTTGAACTTCCATTTCAGTTGGAATAGAAAATGTACCAAATGTAGGTATCGGATAGAAAATAGCGCGGTGATAGTCCTCAAAACTATCCACAACACCAAGTTTATAATCCATACCGATATTCAGAATTACGAAATCGAGTGATAACATTTTGTTATGTAGGTACGTGGATATGATCACAACTACCAATGTTCCTAGTATACAACTAGTGGTTTTAGAGCGGCGATAGTCCTTAAAACTACCCACAACACTATGTTTTAGTCCGTACGGATATAAAATGCAATTATTATTAAGTAGGTCATTAACTAAAGTGAAGGCAACATTCCTTTCAAATGTACACAATCACTAGTAGTATATACCCAATGAATTGGGAATCCAAAATTATGTGAAGGTAACATCCCCATAAGATGTACACAACACTATTTAAGATAATATGACATCATGTCAGATTATGATACGGATATAGTCCGAAAAACTATTCACAATATCTTCCGTTTGTAAAAATAACACTTCAGCTTACCTTCATGGTCCGATAGTACCGGCGACATAATAATATTCGTCGACGAGCTACTACTCTCGGAACAACTTCGAACACGCGACCTTCTGTCGCGTTTATTAAGTTTCCTTTCGAGTTTTCGAATCTTCTTTCTTAAATAATCACTGTCGTCGTTTTTGTGACTACGTTTTGGCATCTTTTTGCACAATTCAAATGAAACGAAGAAAATAACGTGGTGATCGGCGACGCACTAAAACGCGAATGAGTGGCGGTACAGGCATAACTATCAGGAAGACAAAGTACCGACAAAAAAAAAAAAAAAAAAATATTCAAACTTAGTGGATGAAAGGCGATACCCTAGACGTATTACTACATTGTTATCTTAATCTCGAAGGACGAAGCAACGAAGTATAATTACCAATTAGTCGTTTCCCATAGACAAGAACCGGCAAAAAACACCACGTTCTCTTTTTTTTAATAATTGGCTTTTACAATATTTTCAAATTACACACCATGAGTCTACATTCAGAAGATTATCTTTCATAATGCTGCGAAGACATATCTTCAACCGGCGTTCATTCATTCATTTCATTTATTCAATAACACTTTACTTTGTAAAACAATCAGACACAATGTCTACCCACGTTAATATTATTTACATTCATAAAAAATAAAAAAAAGGCAACCAGATCAAAAAAAAAACATGTCACTAACAAGTAATACCTACCTAATAATTTCACTTAATTTCCAATAATAATATTAAAAATTATAAAATTAATTTCCAAAGTCCATTATCCAGACATGTATTAAAAAAAAAAAGGCTTATGTTTAACTTACCACCAGATATAGTAACAAATAGCAGACAAAAGTAGTAAATGATCACCAAAATGAAACTCGCATTTTAATGTAAAATTATAACCAAAGTTTTAACACTTTGCTATCCTATTTAAGTAAAATGACTCCAAGTAAATCATGAGTAACCCAAAAATAGTAAATGATCACCAAAATTAAACCAACATTTTAAAGTAAAATTATAAACAAAGTTTTTAAATTCTGCTATCCTATTTAAGCAAAATGAGTCCAAATAAATCATTGTTATCCCAAAAGTAGTTTTTTTTGGCATGTATTTAACGCGGCGACAGATTAATCTGAATTTGGGATTAAAAACTAATTAAAGACGGTAGCAAAAATAGTAGGTTGGCAGCTACTGACGGCGGATGAAAAGTAGAAAATGGACATTCTTAAATTAAACAACGAGTTTGTATATCAAGTACACTAATTATTATCTTTAATAATAATAAGGCGTAGTCGACGGAGCCCCGCTTCGCGGGGCCCCTATTTCTGTCTGCAGGGTTTAAAGGAACCTAACACGAAGCGGATGACGGGGGCTTGTTCGCTCGCTCCGCTCGCTCACTTGAGCCCCCGTCATCCCCTTCGAACCTAACCTGTCCGTGTCGGGGTGCCCCAAGTCACGAGCTCGCTTCGCTCGCTCTTGCATCCTAAGTTCTCAAGTTCAATCTTGTGTTTTTCTGGGAATGAGTCTTCAGAGATGCCTATAATACAGTTTGTTATCCCACTGTTAATATTAGTCGCCATGTCATTATTTTTAGTAGCAAATAGATAGTCGCCCTTTTAATTTGTTAGTCGCCTGGAAAATAATATTCCGTTTTTTTTTAGTAGATTTGGTGATCATTTACTAAATTTGGTGGTCGAATACAATTTAAAGTGGAGTCGTGACTAAAATAGCTGGTAGTATTGTATTTTTAGACTTTATTTTTCTGGTGTAAAGTAGATATTTTTGGTTACAAAACTAAGGGTATCAAAGCATTTTATGGTGGTCATTATATTTATCCCCAAAAAAAACAAATAACAGTTTAACTGCCCAACATTCCCATCCAGACTTAAAATATTTTATTTAAAATTCACTAGTTATATTAATCTAAACGTGTCAGAACCAGATACTATTGTCAATAACATTAAAATCCACGCATACCTTTATTATCACCAGTATACAATGTCACAATTAAATTCGTTGATGTCAGCATTTCTTAAATGTTATGTAGTAGGTCATCCCACTTCCAGTGTCATATTTTTTATTTCCAATATTTATGTATTGCGCAATGGTATGCAATAGTTAATACATGTGTTGTCTTGTACAATCATGTTAGTTTAATTTGGTGTGTTGTATTGTCAAGACGTGAATTGACTTAAAATGGAAGATTTAAAAAAATCTATTAATGTAGTGGAGCAACGTATATTTCTAAAGTTTTGTGCTTTACTAAACTACTCTGGAGGAGTTGCGCACGACTTACTGGTAAAGTGTGTTGGTCGTAACGCCTTAAATAAAAGAACCGTACAGCGATGGCTTGAAATGTACAAACAAGGAAGAACCACAGCTGAAGATGAGCCGCGAGCACCTCGATCATTATCATCGACTAGATTAGAAGCAAGGGACAAAATCAAGGAAGCACTTCGTCAGTCACGTAGGGTCAGTGTCAGTGATCTCTCCACTCAACTTAACATTCCTCATTCCACTATACATAGAGTACTCACGGAGGATTTATGTCTGGTCAATAAAAGTGCAGTGTAGGTGCCCCACTCTCTGAACACGGATCAGAAGGAGTTTCGTTATGAAACTGCGCGTAGCCATTTATCGTGGTATCGCCGTAAGAAAAATATACTTAATAGATTCATATGCCTTGATGAAACTTGGGTCGAATTTTATACTCCTCGTCAAAGACATCAGTCACGATGTTGGGTGGAACCGGGCACTTCAGCTGAACATTTACCACGTGCAGAGCTACATGAACGAAAAATACTAGTAATATTAGCTATGGATGTCAGAGGCATTGCTTTTTGGAGAACTTATGATGAAAATACAACTATGACTGGAGAGCGATATAAGTCATTTTTAGAAGAAAATATTCCTATTTGGGCAGACGAACATCATATAACGAGTCCTATAATTTTACATGATAACGCCAGACCGCACAAATCAAAAATAGTTCAGAATTTAATTGAAGATAAAGGATGAATTGAAATTATTCAGCCGCCATATTCCCCGGATATGAATCCTTGTGATTTCAATTGTTTTGGCCATGTAAAGAGGAAATTGTCGGGTACTCCATACAATAGCAAAAAGGAGTTAGATATTAAACTAAAGAGCATTATTGATGAATTAAATGAAAGTGGTACTTTAAATGGTTTTCAAGATTTGCCAGCAGTCTGGGAGTGAGTGATTAATAGTGGTGGGGATTATTGATTAGTGTCACAAGGTTATATAGTATATTAGTCAGTTTTTGTAAAATAATAATAATAAAAAACATGACACTGGAAGTGGGATGACCTAATAATAACCACATCAGTGAGAAACTCATCAACAAACCCTTGCAATGTGGCGGCCATATTGCGCGTTTATCGCACATCTGTGACGGCATTTCTGGGTGGTCCCGCGCGATTACGGCACGTCTAATGAATACGTCGACATAATCTCTTAAGTTACGATAGGCAGCTCTCTACAAGTTATGTCGTTGGAATCGTTATTAAATTAGCTAACTGATTATACAACGTGTAACGTTAAATGCGCAAAACATGAAAATAGTTTGATCAATATAACGAGCAGAATTAATAGAACCACTTTTTAATATAGGTCACATTTTTCAAAAAATCTTCATTAAAAACGTTGCCGTGTCTATTTATTAATAGGTCAAGCAACCCAATCTCAGCGCGGCGCAGCGGCCCGGTGACGACTCCTCCCTCGACAAAGCGTCGTCGCAGACGCAAGAAACGATCAGAATGGCCAGTAAAACTAAAACAGCACATAAAACCTTTGCAATTTTTTTATTTTCTCTCTGAAATAGGTTAATTCAATTAAAAATCAGTTGGGGTGTCTGAGGTTTTGCGCATTTAACGTTACACGTTGTATATGGATTAGTATAGTTTTGCCATGACGGCATTTACACATTTACACGTGCCGAAAAAACTCGAATGGCGATTGGCGGGGGGCCGGTTTTGTTTGGTTCATTACGCATCATTCGTTCATTTTAAATACTTGACAGAGACAATATATTTTTGTAGTTCTATCTCCTAGACTCTGCAAGTTTGAGGGAGATAGTTGCAGTTTTTATAAACTAAATGTACATGTCCATCTGTCCCTCACAAAACAGCCTTCTCTGGCCGCCAGCTTTATGTAATAAGCTCGCTCATTTACAGAAGGGTGAATAAGCATATCCAAATGAGCAATTTAAACAAGCATGAAGTTAAAACTAAACTACAAAACTGGCTGTATGATCAAGACTATTCTCGTACAGAAGCTCTTATTGACAACATAATGTAGGCACGTAAAAATAATCACACCACACCACATCACACCACAACACAAACACAACGCACTATACCACAACACAACACAACACACGACACCACAACATAACATACCACACCACACCACACCACAACACACCACTCCACACAACCACATCTCCCTCCATTAACACACATACCTACACATTAATAGCCGTAGTTAATTATAGGTTCATAATGTTATCACACATAAGGGACACGAATAAGGGATTTTTTGTACACGAAGTTACAGTAGAATACTGAATCCTAAGTCACAGGGTCCCCCCTAGTTTAGGAGGCAGGGTTTTCACTATATACGCAACCTTTGTTTCCCAAAGTTTAATGTTCCTATGTGTATATTGTATGAGCTTTGTGTATTAAGGTTTTTGTTAATAAACTTATTTTATTTTTATTTTATTTATTTTTATTTATAAACAAATGTACGTCAAAACCTGTGACAGTGATTAAGCGCCCGCTCCGGGTGTTAACACAGACGTGGTAGTTTTGAACGACACCCGGAGCAGGTGCGTACACAGACAAAGGGCTCATTTTTCTACCAGAAAATATTTAATAAACTGGTTTATGTTATATAAGGACTTAAATTGTATAGGTACTTTAGGGTGTATTATACAATTTGATCGATTGAAAACTTGCCGCATGACTAACCACTTTCATTATTTGTTGTATGTCATACTGCAAGTCGTTACGCCTTGTAGCTTCTCGCTTATTTCTTTCTATTGCTGTTTCGAACCCATTCACAGGCCGCGGTTGGTCTGTGGATGGGATCTTTACATACCGAGACCCCTCCGTGCCTCGGAAAGCACGTTAAGCCGTTGGTCCCGGCTGTCATTCGTAGATCTTTGACAGTCGTTACGGGTAGTCAGAAGCCCGAAAGTCTGACAACCAGTCTTACCTAGGGGTATCGTATTACCCAGTAACTGGGTTGTGGAGGTCAGATAGGCAGTCGCTCCATGTAAAATACTGGTATTCAGCTGCATCCGGTTAGACTGGAAGCCGACCCTAGCATAGTTGGGAAAAGGCTAGGCAGATGATGATGCTGTTTCGAACGTGTTTAGTTTTTTCATAAGTCGAGTGAGTACTACTAGAATATACTAGCACGGCACAGTTTAATATCTATAGATCTTTGTGCGGCCCCTGTGCCCATAGATCCACCATTGAGCGGATCACTAGTATATGTTGTCACGTTGCAGGACGGCAGATCGAGGGCGTGTGGCACACCGGCGTCGTGGCGTACGGCCGCGAGTTCTTCTTCGGCGGCGGCGGCATCAGCAGCTGTGCGCCGGTCAGTACACACACATCAGCAGAGACACCGCTAACTGTATGAAACATAGTCCAATTTAACAAAGGATCATTTTTAACTAATGAAATGTAAAAAAAAATATTAAGATTTCCATAAACAAAAGCTAACCTTCCTTCCTTGTAGGTAGCTTTCGTTTATTCCACATTGGTAATACGCAACACCAATCTAAAATCAATATACTGATCAGCACTAAAATAATGTTCCCCCATGCAAGCAGCAGCTGTGCAAGTGGGCACCAGCCATGTTACAATAAGTCAATGTTAAATACAAACGTAGCACTTATCTACAGTTAAGACGCAGCAGCTTCTGATGTAGTCTGCGCGATAAATCGCCTGTCTATTTGGTACATTTTTTGAAGTACATCTCTGGCAAGCTCAACTGCTCAGGCTAATGTGGGCGGCTGCTACTAACTACATTTTCGCTATAAATTATGGGTATGCAAACTGCAAGCAAGCGACAGAACAAAGCATGTAACCAACATAAGACGTTCAAAGGTGACGATGTGAATTGGCAAAGCACGCCTTGACATCGGCCAACGGGACTTTATCACTTGAATGAATCAACAGGTGCGTGAGGAGTTTCTATAAATCGAACCAATATTTTGACGATGTCCACGTAAATAGACTAGTAATTGTAGTATATGTTCATGTTCACTTGGTAAACGAATGCAGTAAATGTTCACTTGGTGAACGAATGAATAGCAGCAATTCCCATGTCCATGCTCGACGCTTGTGCTGGTAGGTACTCAAGGTACAGATGAAGGTAGGTTAAAAAGACGTTTCTCGTCGTTAGATTGTATACATGTAACGCCCGCCTACTCGGCGCCGGCGTCTATTATTATAGCACAATTCTACGTGTTTTCTATCATCATCCACATTAAAATAGTTTGGTCATTTTTGATCAAGGAAATCACGCAGTTTATTTTCGAGAAATAAAATATGTAGTAGTATTTTATTCCTATATTAAATGTTGGTTAAGTCTGTATGGTAGTTGTCATAAAAAAGAACAACTTTGCTGTCAAACGTTAGCGTCACTTTCATTCGATTAGGTTTCGTTACCAACGATCTTTTAAGAGTACAAATTTAACTATAATATTTTTATTTTCATTAATTATGTTATTTGGTTCATAATGAGTTCATTATGGCCACCATAATGATTCACCAGTGACCAAATCCGAAATCGCGAAAAAAAAAAAATCTGCTGTTCCCTACATTTATGTTCGTACGAGTCGTCAAAATGTAGGGAACAGCTGATTTTTTTTGCGCGATTTCGGCTTTGGTCCGATAGTAAAAGTTGTTTGTAATGATGAGTAGAATCATGTGTTTAAGTATCGATCACTAATTACCAGTCACCCTATACAACATGTAACGTTAAATGCGCAAAACCTCAGACACCCCAACTGATTTTTAATTCAATTGACCTATTTCAGAGAGAAAATAAGTCATTAAAAAAGTTGTAAAGGTTTTATTTGCTGTTTTAGTTTTACTGGCCATTCTGGTCGTTTCTTGCGTCTGCGACGACGCTTTATCGAGGGAGGAGTCGTCACCGGGCCGCTGCGCCCCGCTGACCTTGGCTTGCTTGACCTATTAAGAAATAGACACGGCAACGTTATTAATGAAGATTTTTTGAAAAATGTGACCTATATTAAAAAGTGGTTCAATTAATTCTGCTCGTTATTCTGATCAAACTATTTTCAGGTTTTGCGCATTTAATGTTACACGTTGTATATACATATAAATAAAATTGGAGTGTCTGTTTGTAATATTGAAATAACCGTATTTTACTACATGCATATGAATATATAAGGTCCCATTAAAATAGTTGGACAAATTTTAATACAGCGTTCAGTACGTCTAACCAAAGATATCCAAGCAAAAAAAACAATGATTAAAGTGATTTTATTTTGATCGAAAATAATAAATTGTTCGGCACCACAGCCGGCACTCTAGAATAAACCCATCCTTATGGGTAAGTACTTGCACTCGGGCGGCCAGTACTGTTAGGGCCGACACATATGGCGAGGTGTCAAACAAAAATCAACATTGTGAGCCTTAAAATAAAGTCGAAAATAAATAACCTAAGACGCGCAATTTGAAAACAGGCTAATATTGGGGGTGAATAAACTTTCCTTGAACACATGATTATGAACCGTCTAGGTACGAAAAGAAAAGATTCTAATTTCCCATCACACTTTACCAGGCTTTGGACTGTCTAATTGCGTGCTGAACTGTTATCAAAGTATTAAAGCAAATGCAGAAAGTTGTAAACAAACAAGCGCGCAGTGGATACAATGTAGTGTTATGAATCTTTTTTATTTATTTAAAGTTCGATAACAGTAAAACACTGAATCAGTCATGGTTAAAAATTAGAATCAGCCCTATTTACAATAATTAATATAAATACTACTTACTCTACGACGATAGGTGGATAGGTACGTAATTACATTCATTGTTGAACGTGCCTACCGTTTTGAGCGATGCACTTGCGAGCGCGTTTAATTTCTTTGCACTATTAAAAGAGTGTCACTTTCACTTTTTATTGTTTCAAATGCGAGGGTGATTCGCGTACATAGCTCATTCACGCTGGCTATTAAGTGTCCATTTTCACCGTACAATAAATCTTTAGCACGACCCCAGAAATAAAAATCAAGCGGAGTCAAGTCCAGGCTCCTAGCAGGCCACGGGACAGGACCACCCCGACCAATCCACCGGTCTCCGAACCGAGAATTGAGATAGTCTCTTACGTTTCCAGCGAAGTGTGCTGGCGCGCCATCATGCTGGAAGTAGAGGTCACGCCAGACTACCAGGGGTACATCTTCTAACATTGTTTCAACATCGTTACGTAACAAGTCTATGTACGTATTATTGTTTAAACGGTTAAGAAACAGGCCCTAAAACTTTATTGTCTAGCACTCCTACCCACACATTTACACTAAACCGTGTTTGGTAATAATCCGGTCTCACTTTATTTGGGTTAATAGTTGTCCAGTAATGGGAATTATGTATGTTAAATAACCCAACACGTGTAAAAGTACATTCATCAGTCCAGAGAATGTGACGTTGGGGTTGTTGCAGTAGCCACCTACAAAATGTTAATTTGTTCAGTTCTTGCACACGAGTGCAATGATATGGGTGGTGGCCTTTATCACGAAGGAGCTTCTTCCACACGTAAAAATCGCTGACGTTGAATACACGACCGGCATCGGCAGTGCTCGCCGTGGGGTGTATTCTAAAGAAATCTAAAACGTCTTCTTCAAGGCGCACCGGATAGCGCGGTCTTCCTGCGTCAACCGCTGGTGGCATGAAGGTGCCACATTCACGATGGCGCTGTACTGCTCTCAGGATTATGGTGAGGCTCGGCCGCCTTCCAAATCTTTCTTGATAAAGGATTTGGGCTTGTCGTAAGCTTTCGTTGCACTCACGATAACACAGGACCATTTCCAAGTATTCTTGGTTGCTGTACGCGTAATAAGGCATTGTTGTCGATTGTGATAACTACGTAACAACACACACGCAGACTTTCATGTAACATGTTCTGTTGGCTCGGTTGCGCGACGAAAACTGAAATGGCTTCATTGTCAATTTGTCATATTTTACGTCAGCGGCCCTTCGCCCCGGGCATCCCCGCGGTGAAGGGCTATGTTAGAGTGAGATGGCATGAGTTGAACAATGAAACCGGCGGGTGGTGACATGGCCACGTGCGCCTGGACCATTATTTCGTAGAATCAGAATTTATGAGATAGCAGACATGGATGTGTTTATGCATTGGGTAACCAAAATGTTTAGTGCATTTTCGCTAACTGATTTTTTTTTTTTTAAAGTATCTAATGCATTTTTCTTATTTTTTTTTTTACCATTGTCCTTATTTTGGTGGTCTGAATGATTTGTAAAAGTTTGTCCACCTATTTTAATGGGACCTTATATATACGGTACATACACCAAAATAACATTTTTTACCCGACTGCCAAGGAAGGGTTATGTTTTTCGCGCGTATCTTGTTACAATTTTTGTCTGTCTGTCTGTCTGTCTCTCTGTTTGTTCCGGCTAATCTCTGAAATGGCTGGACCGATTTTGACGGGACTTTTATTGGCAGGTAGCTGATGTAATAAGGAGTAACTTACGCTACTTTTATTTTAGAAAAATAAAGTAATGTTGCAATGTCCAAGTACTGTCCAGTACAGCGCGCAGCTCACGCGCATGCCACCACTGTGCCGTCACGTCGGGCGCCTCACACTCACCGCCCAGTTATTATGTATCTAGCCCCCTATTCGGGCCTGCGTGACCCCAACCAGCCCCCACAGACCAAAGTGATAACTGACTGGAGGAAAGTAAGAGAAAGACTGAAACCCACCACGTCGCCTCACTTGGACTCCATTCCTGACCTCATAGCCTCAGTAGCAGACACGACGGGCGCGATCGACTCGTTTACAGAACACGCACAATCCGTATTGAAGGATTATTCACGGGAAGTTCCGGTGATGGAAAACCATCGCTGGAAATTACCGGCCGACGTGCGTGAACTGATAACCGAGAAGAACGCGGCCATTCGTGCCTACGACTCTTTTCTCTGTGACTGACGCGAACAAAGCCCACATGCGCCATTTACAGCGTGCTGTAAAGAAGCGTATAGTGGAGTGGCGTTCCGAGGGTTGGGACAAGATTCTCAGCGAACTCGAGCCTACTCACCAAGCCTTCTGGCACCTTCAGAGGAAACTACGCTCCCCTGAAGAGGTCGCCGTGCCTCCTCTCATTCGCCCCGACAAGAGCGTCGCTTTCGACAGCCCCGATAAAGCCGAATGTCTCGCCGACAGCCTAGAGTCCCAATACTCTCCCAGCTCTCAACCAGTAGACCAAGTGCACCTTAACAAGGTGGACGCTGAAATCGAACGTAGAGCCTCCCTCCCACCAGTCGAAGACCCCGATGATCCTCTGCCTCCCGTCACTCCTGACGAAGTGCAAGACATCATTAAAGGACTCGAAACTCGGAAAGCCCCCGGTTCGGACGGTATCACCAATAAGGTGTACAAACTCCTCCCCGCCCCTCTCATATTGCTTATGACCGCCATCTTCAATGGCGCTCTGAGCAACAACATCTTCTCGCAAGCGTGAAAAGAAGCCACCATCATCGATATCCCCAAGCCAGGCAAGGCCAAGTCTGAGCCCACCAGCTAACGCCCCATCAGTTTGCTCTATGTCTTTGGCAAAATCTATGAGAGGGTTAATTATAAGCGTCTCAAGGACTATGCTGAAGCAAAGAGCCTTATCCCAAATGAGCAGTTTGGTTTCTGAACTAAACACTCGTGCATCCAACAGGTCCACCTCATCGTAGAGCACATCAGCGCTGGCTTCCAGCGCAGTGCGATGACGGGCATGTTGTTCTTCGACATAGCGAAAGCATTCGACAAAGTCTGGCACAATGGCTTATTATATAAGCTTTATCTACTAGGAGTGCCAGACCGTCTCGTGCTCATCTTACGAGACTTTCTGTCGGATCGTACTTTCCGCTACCGCGTCGAGGGTGCTCTCGCCTCCCCTCACCCCACCCGTGCCGAAGTCCCCCAGGGATCCGTTTTATCCCCCCTCATGTTCACCCTATTCACCAGTGACATTCCCAATAGTAAAAAGGCTCAGTTGGCTCTATTCACCGACGACACTGACATTTACTATACGGGTCGCTGTCAGGGCTCTATTGCTCGCACTCTCCAGACCTCCGCAAGCGTCTTAGGCGCTTGGTTCCGGAAATGGAGAATCGAGGTCAACCCCGATAAGAGTCAGGCGGTTCTCTTCTCGAAACCTCGTCGACTCGCCTCCCCCCTCCCCTTGCGATCACTATATATGGCAAGCCGATCCCTTGGGGGAAGCAAGCCAAATACTTAGGTGTTATCCTCGACCACCACCTTACTTTCAGAGAGCACATAAAGACGGCTCGTTCGCGCGCCTCCTTCGCTCTCAGTAGGCTCCACTTCTTACTGACCGCCCGCAGCAAATTGTCACTCAAGTGCAAATTGCGCCTCTACGCCGCGGTCATCCGTCCCATCATGACCTATGCTTGCGTAGTCTTCGCACACGCTAAGCCTCACCACGTGCATAGAATGCAGACCAGTCTACACTTAGATACCCACCATCCAGCAGTTCATGAAACGCCTTTCCAAGCGCTTTTTTGATACTGATATAAAGCACCCCAATCAGGGGATTGGGGTGCTTTATATCAGTATCAATTGCGGCGGCCCACTATGGGATCAAACATTATTTTCCATCTCAAAAATGGTTTTGACGAAAGTCGTAAATTCATAGATTTATTTATGGTTTTATACTCTCAAAGGACGGAACTTACGAATAAATTACAAAAATAAATAAATAAAATGAACCTCAAACATTGGACATAAATATTTTCATGCCAATTAAATTACCGTAAAGGAAGTTCAACACAAAATTATTCGGAAGTTTTCCAAGGAAGCATGTTAGTGTTATACGTCATTAGATAGCTTAGAATGTACACTTTACAACCACGTTCGGTTTTTGTAAAAAAATATTTTTCTTTTATTTTTTAATATTTTTTTAGTGAAGTAAAGAAAATTTCGTTTTTGTTTACATAATTCAATTGGAGTTTTCCTAGTTGCCGAAAGTGTCACTCTATTAGAGACCTTATCTATTCAGTAATATGAGGATTAAAACAAACGCGCGTTTTTTGCGCCAGTGGTGATTTAGAAGCAATAATGTCAATCGGGGGAAAATAAAAAAATCCACGAAAATTACGGTTCTTCTTTTTTATTATGAAATATATTGAAATATTTAATTATTATATTTTGATGTCTATCTTGTTTTTTTCCATTTCTATGATAGAAGCATACATTAACAAATTAATAGACTACTATTATATTATTTTGAAAGTTTCCTCCCATGAAAGTTTTGTTTGCGTTGATCACCTTAACCACAAGTATGATAAACTATATTGCTGCGGAAGTTCTATTTATCTGTTGTGGTAATAAATAACAATCAGTACTGATTACACAATTTCGATGAGAACTGTCATAATCAATTGTCCCATGGTTTTTGCACAAGGCACTAAAATATTGGTCCTTTATATACCCGTGTTTTCAGCGTACTATTCATCAGTGTTCAGATACTTCTTTTCAATAACAATTAACAGACAAAAAACATATACTATCTAACAATGAGTGAATTCGTTTGTGTTCGACGCGATCTTTGTGATCAAATAAGAGGGAAAAGTACTTCAGACCTGAAAAAATATTTGTTGGACAACTTTCAACTATCGGAATTTGACGTTAGTACTGTAATAGAGAGTATTCAAAAAAATCTAACATCAAGTTGCAACCAAAAATGGACCAAAGCTCAAAGAAAGCCAGACAGGTTCGAGAGCCTATACTCAAATTGGTTAAATGGTGAGTTTAAAGTATCATTGAATTCTTGCAGTACCTCAATATCTGAAAATTCTGGCTTGAATTCTTCTGGTGATCGTGGTAGACCAACAAAACCATATGACGAGTGTTCGGAAAACACAAAGAAACGAAAAAATATGGAACTGGTCCAGGAGTATGGAATGGGACATGTCCGTAACGCTTATGTACAAGGTTTACGATCCATGGGTGAAAATGACGAAGCGTCGATTGTGACTATTATCAGAAATAAGGAAAAAGGAGAGAAAAAAGTAATTCTACAAAACATATTCAATCCAGATAATGCACTTTCCTTTACAAAAGGAAGAAAACGAACAAATATCGGATGCTAATTTGTTTATAGTGTCCCTTGTACCATTGCGACTAGTAAACGAAGAAACTTCTGCAGTTATATGGCAAAACCCTATTTGCTCATCTGTTAGATATTGCAGACCAATTTCATTAGAATTTGCAAAAGAAACACCCGGAAAAACTACAGCGGTTGTCAGTGAAATTGAAGCCAAAATTAATCAATTGATTCCAACTCTTGTGTCAATAGACGACAAAGTCATCGAAGTTAAACATCAACTGTTTATGACAATGATTGATGGGAAAGTTGCTCAAGTGTTAACAAACACATCATCCAGTGCTACCTGCAGTGTTTGTGGAGCAACTCCCAGACAAATGAATGATCTCTTAAAATTTACGACGAGAGTTGAAAATGAAAATGCGTTTAAATACGGATTGTCGACACTAAACGCATGGATAAGATTTATGGAAATGATCCTCCATATTTCGTACAATTTAGGTTTTGAGAAGTGGTCTGCAACAACTCCAGAAAACAAGCAACTTAAAGAAGACAAGAAAAAATATGTCCAAAAACGTTTCCGAGAAGTGCTTGGTTTGCACATTGATAAACCACGTCAAGGTTCCGGTAATAGCAATGACGGAAATACGGCAAGGAGATTTTTCCAAAATTACCAATGTTCTGCAGAGATAACTGGAATTGATGAAGAATTAATCAAGAGATTATATGTAATTTTCAAACTATGTCATCGCGATTCCCTATAAACGCAGAAAAATTCGGCCAGTATACATTGATAACCGCGCAATTATATGTAAGCAAATATAACTGGTACTACATGCCATCTTCGGTCCATAAAGTACTTATACATGGTGCTAAAATAATAGAGCATTATGCAGTTTTGCCTATAGGACGATTATCCGAAGATGACCAGGAAGCCTGAAATAAAGATTACAAGAAATATAGGTTACATCACGCTAGGAAGTGTTCCAGATCAGCAACAAACGTAGACGTTCTGCATATTTTGTTATATACATCTGATCCTTATATATCTACGAGTAGCTTAAATAAACTAAGTTTTCTAATACCCAAAGAATTGTTTGACGAAGCTAAAGAATAGAGAATATGCAATATTTTTATTTTTGCCTTCATTTGAATGAATTTCATGTAGAATATACCAAGAGTATAATAAAACATTTAAATACTATAATTTACTGAAAAAAAATGCGGTTTCAAACTGACAGTTTAAATTTTCGCGCGAAAACGATCTACAGTTACGATGACGTCACTCCGGTCTGTCACTGGCCATATTTGTTCGTCGCTGGCTTTCATAGTTGCGTAATTTTCAACTTTCGAGATATTTTTTGAATAAATACATGTAAGATACTGTAAATTATAAAAAAAATGGACTAAGTATCCATCAACCTCAGCAAGGTAATTGCGTAACACACTATCAGTAGCAATGGGTTTCATTTTGACAGTTGAAGAACATTTTGCGTTTTTTACCTTGTTGACCAAACACATTTTTCGAACATTTGAAGCAATAGATTACCAATATAAGCATATTCCTAATCTATTGCTTCATATGTTCGAAAAATGTGTTCAAAATGATTCAAACTGTGATTAATATTGTGTACAGGCTGTCATAACAATGCCACAAATATCCCGAGAATAAGCCAAGTTGATTCGTGTTTTGTGAAAACGTGTCCATCGACTTCAACTAAGTTTCCAAATAAAATATTTTTAACTGGACCTTCTGACCCGAAGTTGAGAAAAAAGTGGTTCCAAGCTGCGAAGAGGGATGACAATTTATTCTTTAGACTGTCATTCGATGCTGTGAAGATCACACCAACATTAACTTTCGGCAGATTCCTGGGATCTGCTTTTATGAACCCAACCCATTTTTCTTAAAAAAATGCGATTAATTTCCGCAATAAAAGTTGTTTACGTTCACAACTATAACCTCAAATAAGTCATCATAACATGAGTGACGTCACTAGACGCTAATTGGCGGATTAAAATACGTTCCGTTTCACGTTATTTGAATTCGTAATTATTGTTAAAAATCAATATAAACTAAAATAAAAACGTTGCAGTGGTTCTTCTTTTATGTTTTTTTAACATTTTAGTCACAAAATATTGATAAATAGTATATCTGCATCTTCCCTATTGTTGGAAGTAGAAAGTGATGAATAGGTTAAGCGCTAAAAAAAATAATTTTTGACATAAAATATTTTTTTAATAATAATAATTTAGTTTTAAACTTATTTTAAGCAAAAGTGTAACTTTTATTGTTATTTTAATATAACTGTATAATTTTTTGTATAAAATTTCGTATAACATTATCTTTGTCATTTTTTTACGAAAAATATATAATTTTTAAAATGATGATGTTTAATTTCTTTTATTGCCTTTCTTTTATTTCATATTCACAAATACGTGAAAAAAAATTTAAGGAGAAAAATCACAAAACAACAGAGTTATCGATTTTTGAGATGGAAAATACCGGTTGGTCCCATAGTGCGGCCGCCCGATACACTCCTTCTCGCATAAGTAGGATTCGCCGACCAAGGCATACTCTCACTATCCCCGACGATCCTACGACCCTCCTACAGGAGAGCAGTAAAGCCACCAGCACTCTCACAAAATACAAGTCCCGACAGCCGTCCTTCCGTCCTCGCCGTCGAGGCCCGTCGCGACCCTCCATACCATGTCCGCCCCGACCCTTGCTCGAGCCAGCCCGCGCCGCTGAGCCTGTAGTTCCAAATTCGCCCCTAAATAATTCCGATCCAGCCTGTCCCTTGCTGCCCTCTCCCAGCGACGCCCTAAGCCGAGGTCCGTACCCCACAGGCTGTGCCCTTAGCGTGTAGTCGCTTAGTTTTTAAGTTTTTAAGCCCTGGCTGGAGGCCTTAATTTATTGAGGCATCCACAGGCAAGCCCGGTTAAGCAGTCGACAACCTCATAGGTTGAACTGCGAGATGCCATTCACAAAAAAAAAAAAATTCGCGCGGGCTCAGAACGCCCGAGCGGGCGATTGCTGACGGTTGTGTCTCAACGACTTCATTTAAAAATTGATGTTTCCAGTGCTTATCATACTTTTGATTGATAGGTATCTTTTATAATTCCACCGATCCGTTCTTCTTATCTTATCTTAATTCAAAAAGTTACATTTTTACTGCTTTCCTTTTTTACCTTTAAGTAATAATTATAAATAATTAATAATCATACCATTTTGCGGAACACACTTCCCCACCCATGGCTCCGCCTCCTGCAGTGCCAGATGCGGACCACACCGCTGACGACGACGACGATGCTCCGGGGATGACCGAGGTAGAGCTGAGAGTGGCGGTACGTAGGGTTAATTCCAAAAATACCGCCCCAGGGTCTGACGGCGAAACAAAAAATTCGACAGTGATAATTTAATATATTTGTACATCTCTGGGCAAAACATAGAGGATCTACCTACCTGTAACATCTCGCATACTTTTGTAATTTGATCTATATTTACAAATAAAGCATTCTGATTCTGATTCTGACGGCTTACCTGGAAAAGCCTGGGTTCTGACCTTGGCAGCTTTCGGGCCTAGACTAAGGGGGCTCCTAAGCGCATGCTTGGAGTAGGGGCCAGTTTCCACTTCGTTGGAAGATGGGGAAACTGGTCTTCATTAAGAAAGGGGGGTGGGGGGACTCTCCGTCCGCTTACCGGCCCATCGTGCTGGTCGACGAGGTGGGCAAGCTCTTTGAAAGAGTCACTGTAGACCGCCTCATCGCGCGGCTGGTGCGGGTGGGGCCGGATCTGGCCGAGAGCCTGTTTGGTTTCCGCAGGAGGCGCTCTACGGTGGACGCCATCATGCGCGTGCGAGCCCTCACGACGGTGGCTGCTGTTGCCCGGGGTGGGGTCGTCTTGGCGGTGTCTCTAGACATCACTAATGCCTTCAATGCCCTGCCCTGGAGTTCCATCAGGGAGGCACTCCGGTATCACCGGATGGCGACCTACCTTTTCGCGTGGTCGAGGCCTATTTGACGGACAGGGCTGTCATTTACTCCGGTCACCAGGGAGAGTGAAACCGGTGAGAGATGTCGTGCGGTGTCCCACAGGGATCGGTCCTGGGGCCGCTTCTATGGGACATAGGGTAAGACTGGTTGTTGTATGCCGACCGCCCTAGCGGCGTCAGTGTAGTTTGCTACGCTGACGACATGCTGGTCCTGGCGCAGGGGAGGTCGCACCAGGCAGTGTGTGAATTAGTGACACGCGGGGTTGCGATAGTCATTGAGAGGATCCAGCAACTGGGAGGTGTCGAGGTGGCCCTGCACAAGTCCAAGGCCATGTGTTTTCATGGTCTTCGGAACGCGCTGGCATCGGGTTCCCAAATAACGGTGGGAGGGGTTCACATCGGCGTCGAGTCGACGATGAAGTACCTGGGGATTCGTCCTCGACAGCTGGTGGAACTTCGTGGAACATTTCCGACGTTTGGCTCCCAGACTGGAGCGGGCCGGGGACTAGAGGGGCTTGTGGCTAAGTAATAACAACCGCACGGGTCGATCAATCAGGTTAAGCTACGCTTACCGCGGTTGGTCCGTGGGTGGGTGACCGTCTTCACATACTGAGACCCCTCCGTGCCTCGGAAAGCACGTCAAGCCGTTGGTCCCGGTTGTAATTCGTGCATCTTTGACAGTTGTTACGGGTCGTTAGTAGCCCGAAAGTCTGACAACCAGTCTTACCTAGGGGTATCGTATTACCTCGTAACTGGGTTGTGTAGGTCAGATAGGCAGTCGCTCCATGTAAAATACTGGTATTCAGCTGCATCCGGTTAGACTGGAAGCTGACCCCAACATGTTGGCAAAAGGCGAGGCAGATGATGACTGGAGCGGGCCGGGGCTGCCTTTAAGCGACTCCTGCCCAACGTAGGGGGTCCGGCAGGGGGTGCCGGAGGCTCTACGCAGGGGTCGTGCGGTCCATGACCCTTTACGGGGCACCGGTGTGGGCGCGTTCCTTGAGGCGGCGACCAGCCCGCCGGTTGAACGCGTCCCAGAGGGTCATGGTCGTCCGGCTAGTCCGGGGATACCGCACGGTCTCCGGTGAGCAAAAAAGACGAAAATTTACTATTTCCCCGCCCTTATCTCCGAAACTGCTGAACATAAAATTTTGAAAAAGATATAGAACTTAGTTTTCTACTTATAGATTACGATTATGATGATATTAAAATAACATGGTAAATCACTCAATATTGTGCGTCCCAACTTACATTTGCAGTTGCAATGTATGGGAGAACATGATTTTCAACTACAATGTTAAGTTTGTTCTTGGGATAAATTCATTCCAACTACGGAAACCTTCATTGTGCGTGGTCCGACACGCACTTGGCCGGTTTTTTTATTTACAAAATTTCTACCTTTTGTTACAAAGGCCATAGGGGGATAAGAACGGGTAAAGTGCCCCCGCTCAGATTATTTTGGAATTTTTTCCTATGATACCTACCTACCTACCTACTACTTCCTTTGATTTTTCGAGGCTAAAATTTTGGCAAAATGGTTCTATGGTAGGTAGGTATCATAGGAAAAAATTCCAAAATAATCTGAACGGGGGCACTTTACCCGTTCTTACCCTCCTACGGCCTTTGGTTGTAGTTTTAACAAAAACCATTATTTTTTCATTTTGATTTCTGTTAATTACTGCCGAATACTAGAGCTATCGTGTAAAATTATGGTTTTGTGTTTAAAGAATCATGGCCACGCTCCTAACATGCTTGGACTAGTAAAATTTATCAAAAAGTCCTTTGAAACAAACGTTGTTTAATTTGCCTATATACAACATTACTCGTATTTTTAGTATACTGCAAACCTGCATATAGTTTGTTCAGAATAAGTAAGTGAATCGATTCTAATATTTTTTACACCATGTTATATTTTGTCCCAAAAATATTTTAAAATGGTAAAAAGTTGGACACCGAGCGACACTAAGTATCACATGCGCACAACACAAGTCACAGCCTGTCGGCCGGCGGCGCGTGTTAAGTTGTAACCAACTTTTTGTACGGACAATCAGGTAACATAACAAGCTTATAAATTCGTGATTTTTCATGATACAGTTTTGAAATTTTGTACATAGATTCTTTACATAAAAATACTAGACACGTGTTTCGCGTTTGCCAAATACTAAAAATAATGTTGCAAATGTAACTAAGTACGGCCTTTAATATATTTTTAAAAGATGGGGGAGTCAAGTAATTAAGAAATATGTTTTTGAGGTTAGGCGGTATATTATTAATCTGTGGCTCTTTGAATTTGGAGGTTTTTTTTTTACCTATGATCACAGATGTATACCAACGTAGACTAGTAATAAACTTCAAAAGTTATGACACATCAACAAACATGGCGACATACAGACAGAACTACGAGACAGAAGTACGGAAGGCGGGAGGGAAGGAACATAATTTACTCTACAATACTGTCAAATGAGATATGTAAACCACTATAGACTTATGGTTAGGATATTTTACTTGAAGATTACCTAACCAACAAATTATGTCGAATGCAAAATGAAAGCTAAATATTAGGTCATCCCACTTCCAGTGTCATATTTTTTTATTATTATTATTT
>OX451391.1:539684-621297 GCA_949629135.1 Eremobia ochroleuca
CGAGCACCTCGATCATTATCATCGACTAGATTAGAAGCAAGGGACAAAATCAAGGAAGCACTTCGTCAGTCACGTAGGGTCAGTGTCAGTGATCTCTCCACTCAACTTAACATTCCTCATTCCACTATACATAGAGTACTCACGGAGGATTTATGTCTGGTCAATAAAAGTGCAGTATGGGTGCCCCACACTCTGAACACGGATCAGAAGGAGTTTCGTTATGAAACTGCGCGTAGCCATTTATCGTGGTATCGCCGTAAGAAAAATATACTTAATAGATTCATATGCCTTGATGAAACTTGGGTCGAATTTTATACTCCTCGTCAAAGACATCAGTCACGATGTTGGGTGGAACCGGGCACTTCAGCTGAACATTTACCACGTGCAGAGCTACATGAACGAAAAATACTACTAATAGTAGCTATGGATGTCAGAGGCATTGCTTTTTGGAGAACTTATGATGAAAATACAACTATGACTGGAGAGCGATATAAGTCATTTTTAGAAGAAAATATTCCTATTTGGGCAGACGAACATCATATAACGAGTCCTATAATTTTACATGATAACGCCAGACCGCACAAATCAAAAATAGTTCAGAATTTAATTGAAGATAAAGGATGGATTGAAATTATTCAGCCGCCATATTCCCCGGATATGAATCCTTGTGATTTCAATTGTTTTGGCCATGTGAAGAGGAAATTGTCGGGTACTCGATACAATAGCAAAAAGGAGTTAGATATTAAACTAAAGAGCATTATTGATGAATTAAATGAAAGTGGTACTTTAAATGGTGTTCAAGATTTGCCAGCAGTCTGGGAGCGAGTGATTAATAGTGGTGGAGATTATTGATTAGTGTCACAAGGTTATATAGTATAGTAGTCAGTTTTTGTAAAATAATAATAATAAAAAAATATGACACTGGAAGTGGGATGACCTAATATTTAGCTTTCATTTTGCATTCGACATAATTTGTTGGTTAGGTAATCTTCAAGTAAAATATCCTAACCATAAGTCTATAGGGGTTTACATATCTCATTTGACAGTATTGTAGAGTAAATTATGTTCCTTCCCTCCCGCCTTCCGTACTTCTGTCTCGTAGTTCTGTCTGTATGTCGCCATGTTTGTTGATGTGTCATAACTTTTGAAGTTTATTACTAGTCTACGTTGGTATACATCTGTGATCATAGGTAAAAAAAAAACCTCCAAATTCAAAGAGCCACAGATTAATAATATACCGCCTAACCTCAAAAACATATTTCTTAATTACTTGACTCCCCCATCTTTTAAAAATATATTAAAGCCCGTACTTAGTTACATTTGCAACATTATTTTTAGTATTTGGCAAACGCGAAACACGTGTCTAGTATTTTTATGTAAAGAATCTATGTACAAAATTTCAAAACTGTATCATGAAAAATCACGAATTTTTTGTTACCTGATTGTCCGTACAAAAAGTTGGTTACAACTTAACACGCGCCGCCGGCCGACAGGCTGTGACTTGTGTTGTGCGCATGTGATACTTAGTGTCGCTCGGTGTCCAACTTTTTACCATTTTAAAATATTTTTGGGACAAAATATAACATGGTGTAAAAAATATTAGAATCGATTCACTTACTTATTCTGAACAAACTATATGCAGGTTTGCAGTATACTAAAAATACGAGTAATGTTGTATATAGGCAAATTAAACAACGTTTGTTTCAAAGGACTTTTTGATAAATTTTACTAGTCCAAGCATGTTAGGAGCGTGGCCATGATTCTTTAAACACAAAACCATAATTTTACACGATAGCTCTAGTATTCGGCAGTAATTAACAGAAATCAAAATGAAAAAATAATGGTTTTTGTTAAAACTACAACCAAAGGCCGTAGGAGGGTAAGAACGGGTAAAGTGCCCCCGTTCAGATTATTTTGGAATTTTTTCCTATGATACCTACCTACCACAGAACCATTTTGCCAAAATTTTAGCCTCGAAAAATCAAAGGAAGTAGTAGGTAGGTAGGTAGGTATCATAGGAAAAAATTCCAAAATAATCTGAGCGGGGGCACTTTACCCGTTCTTATCCCCCTATGGCCTTTGTAACAAAAGGTAGAAATTTTGTAAATAAAAAAACCGGCCAAGTGCGTGTCGGACCACGCACAATGAAGGTTTCCGTAGTTGGAATGAATTTATCCCAAGAACAAACTTAACATTGTAGTTGAAAATCATGTTCTCCCATACATTGCAACTGCAAATGTAAGTTGGGACGCACAATATTGAGTGATTTACCATGTTATTTTAATATCATCATAATCGTAATCTATAAGTAGAAAACTAAGTTCTATATCTTTTTCAAAATTTTATGTTCAGCAGTTTCGGAGATAAGGGCGGGGAAATAGTAAATTTTCGTCTTTTTTGCTCACCGGAGACCGTGCGGTATCCCCGGACTAGCAGGACGACCATGACCCTCTGGGACGCGTTCAACCGGCGGGCTGGTCGCCGCCTCAAGGAACGCGCCCACACCGGTGCCCCGTAAAGGGTCATGGACCGCACGACCCCTGCGTAGAGCCTCCGGCACCCCCTGCCGGACCCCCTACGTTGGGCAGGAGTCGCTTAAAGGCAGCCCCGGCCCGCTCCAGTCATCATCTGCCTCGCCTTTTGCCAACATGTTGGGGTCAGCTTCCAGTCTAACCGGATGCAGCTGAATACCAGTATTTTACATGGAGCGACTGCCTATCTGACCTACACAACCCAGTTACGAGGTAATACGATACCCCTAGGTAAGACTGGTTGTCAGACTTTCGGGCTACTAACGACCCGTAACAACTGTCAAAGATGCACGAATTACAACCGGGACCAACGGCTTGACGTGCTTTCCGAGGCACGGAGGGGTCTCAGTATGTGAAGACGGTCACCCACCCACGGACCAACCGCGGTAAGCGTAGCTTAACCTGATTGATCGACCCGTGCGGTTGTTATTACTTAGCCACAAGCCCCTCTAGTCCCCGGCCCGCTCCAGTCTGGGAGCCAAACGTCGGAAATGTTCCACGAAGTTCCACCAGCTGTAAACAGTAGTACTTACATGTGGTAATTATTTAACTTCCCTAAGGGGTCTATAGTTAGAATCCTGATCCGTGAAATCTTCAATAAAAATTAGCTGTATGAATTTCATTTGTCTTAAATAATATATCTAGATTATATCTCAAGTCTCAAGCGCATACTTAAATAAAGTACCTACGTAAATAGTACCTACTTTATGTCATAGTCAAATACATTTAAAAAAGTAGGTGTACAAAAATAAATGACTTATAAATTATATCGAAACAACAATTGTGTTATCACCTATACCAATTCAATACCGGTATTATACTGTAAATTTTGGGATGTTATCTAAATATATTGCACGGCCGCTTTTTTGTAGCCATCCGAACTTGGTCGGGTTATGTAGGTTTTCGATGCTTCGTCAGTATTATAATTGTTTTTCTTTAATTACTGAATTTAATGACATGAAATTTTGCATGTGAATAGTTGAATGAATACACTAATTATTAGCATACATTTTACCATGCGATTCCTTTAGAACGTCGTGATATTTGACTGCTTTGTAAACAGTGATCTATTCCTGGTAAATTGTCCTATAACTCTTTAATTACTAACGGAACATCATTGATACTTGGCAACATGTTGCAGACACTTACAAGCTTTGTATAAACGTGAAAATCTAGACCCCAAAGTGCATACTTTAAGAACTAAGACCTAATAAGCGTATTTTACGTTTATATTTTTATCTTTTAAGCCCTACGATTTTTTCTAAATCTGTTTTTTAAACAAATATAAACAAATTCAAAACAACGTATGTAAAAATCTACAGCTCTCTATGTAAGCGCTTTATATGAAAACTAGCTAATGGCCAAACGTTCGCGTAGCGGAAACTTGAATTTCTCCGAAGTTTATGCATGCACTAATTTTATTCATACATACACAGTTACACACAAATACACACTAATTTTTGGACACATGTCTTTTCTTCTAAAGTCTATGGATTAAAAAAAGTTCCGCCAGGACAACGTTCGCCCAGCGGAATCAGTTTTTGGTGAATTTCTCCACAATGGCTGCGTGCACAAATTTTTTTTTACCATACACAATTATACGACGTCATACACTAAATATCTGCATAATTAAAATCTTTAAATTCAACAACATTCCGCTGCGCGAACGCACACCTTTTTCTGTAGTCTCCATAGTTTATCAGGTTCAGGTGGGCTCTCAATCCTCTGTGTGAGAACTGAGGGCCCAACTTTACAGTCCATAACTCGGTTATTTGATTTTCACCAAATCTGATTCCAACTTTCACAATTCTTTGGGAATGTTCACTAAATCCTAAGCACATTTTCAAAGAGTTTTAACAAAGTGGCCCTCACACCACATGCACATGGCTTAAACGCGTGGGTGTCTTGTCCTTCATCATCATTAGCAACGGATAACGAACAGTTGATTGTTTTTTTTTTTCGACTTCAGTTGGAGTTGAAGCCGCTGCTGGACAAGCGGACACATCCTATTTTAAAAACACGTTAACCGGACAGAAACTCAAGTTACAAATAATATTTTATAACAAAGTTTACAAATCTAGACGTGATGTTTCATTAAATCCTATCGCAGGTATGCTGGAAGAGATTTCTTATGAAATAAGTATCACCTTTGTACCTATTTTTCTGTTTTGATTTATCTTGTCTGTTTATAGGGTAAGCTCATTAGTAAACTGGCCACTTAAGCATATCGCGCAGTTCATGTCAGTGTTATGACAAAATGTCTCCAGAAATTAATATTCTTATATTACCTTTGGTTAAAGCGTGTATCCGTTTATCGATACTGATGCGTAAAAATTCAAATAAAACTGAATTATACAGAAATATTTTAATGGAATGAAAAAGTGGTTATTTTTAGTAGTAACTGGCCATAAAATTTAGAAATTAGCCGCCATAACACTAACAATTGGCCATGTAGAAATAATCATCAAAAACAATTAAAATATACGATAAAGTACCTATATCAGGACTACAAAAAAACATCAAAAACTTAATAAGGCAAATTCTAACAATATCGTGCTTACGTAATTCATAAAAAAAAGATAAAAAAAAAGTATAATTAAAATGAAAGCTGCTTGAGTAGGTAATACCGAAAAGAAATAATAGATGGCGTACTGTGAGGATAACTCTTAATTTTTGCAGTTGAAGTGAATACCTAATGGCCAATTATTGAAAGCGGCCAGTTATTGCTCGGTTTACCCTATATGTGGGTACATAAATGGTAAAATAAAGAAATAAATTCCTTTAAATCAATCCGGTAATAATAAAGAAACCGTTAAATGTGTAAACGGGCAGTTTAATGTCGCGACGTGTAATATTAGCCGCGTATTAATACATTTCATAACACGAGTCGTGCACTATGCTTATTCCATTGTTATTTATAGATGCGATTATGTATGTGCGGTGTAATTGCGTAACACACTATCAATAGCAATGGCTTTCATTTTGACAGTTCAACAACATTCATTGCTTTATTTACGTTTTTGAGTACACAATTTTTTTGAAATCTTAAGCATGGTAGTGTGTTACGTAATTAGGGTACTGATCTATCTATTATGTATCTCGCTGCAGCGCGGCCTTCCGTGACACCTGACCGACACTAGGCGCCGCGTCGGCTCTCGCCGAACCGAGATACGAGTATGAAAGCTCCCGAATTGTAAACAGGGTCTATTTTTAAGCGGGGCTCGGCGCCAACATGTCAATGCATGAATGCATTAAACAAACAGCTGCAACTTTCACACTTTCATTATTTTTGTCTTATTCTAGATCTAACCTATGAAGTAGATGATTTCGCGGGGTTCACTATTTTCTAGACAATTTGAAGAAAAGTACAAGGAAGAAAATAACTCATGTTTGTGTTAATTATAATGGCATTACAATGATTTAAACAAACATTAGAAAGCCACCAAACCGTCTCATTGCAAATGTATGTTCCTGATATCAGTATCCGTTCTAAGCTCAAAATATATATGCAAAACCCTTCCCTTCCCTTCCATATTCAGGTAAATGCTCACCGTGGCAATACATTATATGATGATCTTATACCAATCACTCTATGAATAACCCCGGTACTCAGAGTCATTATTTTAAATGAATCAATCATTAATTGAAAAGTATAAATTGGAACGCAGTCAGTCAACAAAAATATGTCAGATTAAAAACATTTTTGTTGACATTTGTTCCAAGATATGCTGGTTCATAAAAGTTAATGATTGATTAATTTGAAGTGAAGTCTCTCAGTGCGACATAATAGCAATTATGTAAAGATTCTAAAGATATTATATGTCAATTCCGCAGTGGGGCAATGACTGGGGTTGTATTATTAGCCGGTGCAGCGCGTGCGCTGGTGCACGTCTTGCAGGAACTCGCTGTGTTCATGCAAACGTATTTAGTGCCACATTGGCTGCGCTTTATATTATATGCCGCAACACTTGTAATAGGTGACTTGCAGACGACACGATTCTGACATACAAAGTGGAGATGACAATACAACAATAAACTTTATATATGTTTTAACTTTATGTATATTTAATGACGTTCCCAGTCTGCATACAAAAATTCAATCAAATATATCCAGTAGTTTAGTCACTGGACATTCTTTTTCATTTTTAACATTTTCTTCGTGGTGTAGCTGTTAACAGGCCAGCACCGACCGGTTAATCTGCATATGTATAAACAACACTTTTAAATGACTGTTAAATATTGTACGCCCTATGGGTATGTTACAGCGATCTTTATATAATTATGATAAGAACTGCTTTTCCACATGTGACAAACGAATAAATGAATTTGAATTTATATAACTAAATGAAATATTATTTAGTGTAATCAAGTGTATTTTATGCCACCAAATGGTACCTTGGTACCTCGTTTGCACAGATTTTGGTGACATCCTATAGGTGAAAACTTTTACTTTTGTATTTAGACCGTTTCACAGATCATCGGTTTCGTTCACAATCAGCCTGTGTGCCCACTGCTGGGATACAGGCCTCCTATCTGTGAGAGGGAGTGGGCGTAATCCACCACACGGGCCCACTGCGGGTTGGTAGATGTCACGTCTTTGAATGTTTGGTTCTAGGACATGCGGTTTCCTCACGATGTTTTTCTTCACTGTTTTGGTAGTCGCGATGAAATATTTATTATTGTAACATAATAATCTGACAATTTTTGCGGGAACATTCTAGAATTTTTTTACAGCTTCGAGAAAATTCTATGATTGTGAGTATTAAATACAGTTGAGTGCGCTCAGTTTATCAGTGCAATAATTGACAACGCAGCGAGTGGCATTATGGAAAAATTTGATTTGAAAAGACGAGACATCCGCGTCCTTCTACTTTACGAGTTCCGTTTGAAACATACAGCTAAGCAGGCGATACAAAATATATGTCAATGTATGGGAGAAAATAAAGTCTCTTATCATACAGCAGTAGATTGGTTCCGACGTTCCTCGAATGGCGACTACGAACTTGAAGATAAACCTCACGAAGGGCGACCGGTTGAGGTTGATGTTAATCGCCTAGTGCAGCTCATTGAGGAAGATCCAAGGAGGCCTTCTCGCCAGCTTGAAAAAGAACTCGGATGCTTCCAGACTACCATTGATCGACATTTGAAAGCGATGGTTAAAGTACGAGTAGATATACAGGGACGGTCAATGGGTGCCCCACGAATTAACGGATGGACAACGGATGATGCGACTAGCGATTTGTACAGTTACTGACTTTACATCGTACGTGTGCGTGACTTTATGATCTAGTTACAGGAGATCAGAAGTGGTTACTTTATGTTAATCTTAACAATAAGCGACAGTGTCTTAGCGCGAATCAAAGAGGGATACCAACGGTTAAATCTAAAATTACTACTTACGCAAAAGGTTATGTTGAGTGTTTGGTGGAACATGCATGGAGTTACCTACTGGGAACTATTACCGCAGGGAACGACCATAAATAGTGAACGCTATTGTGCTATGTTGTATAAAGTAGCCGAGAATCTTAAAGAAAAATATGACAATGTGTATCTCCTCCACCAAAATGCCCGATCTCACACCGCATCGAACACATGTAAAAAAATTAGGAGCTAGGCTGGATTTCTTTAGTCCATCCTGCATACTCGCCGGACATTTCTCCATCTGACTACCACTTGTTCCGAACTCCGAAAATCTTTTGATGACCGAGATACATTGGAACAGTGGTTTTAACTCTCGGTGAGTCCTAGTTTTACAGGAATGGTATAACGTCGTTTCCATAACGTTGGCAGGAGGTCATTGATAATGATGGACTATACGTTAAATAAAATGTTAAGATGTACAAAAAAAAAAAAGTTTCTTATAATATTATCAGTTTATTATGTTACAACCTAATAGTTTACATAGAGTAAAGCGCCTGTCTGGGTTCGAACCTACAACTCGTAAGACGCAGCCGTTACCACTGGGCCACCACTGCTCTATGCTCGATTTCGTTCGGAATTGACTGATATCTAGAAGTACTCTGACAGTTAAGCAAGAATAAAGTACAGACGCCAGAATATCAAGCTACTCGAAACTGTCATATGTATTTTCCCAATCAACTTTGAACTTAATGCTTTGGCGATAAAGTTGAAAATCTATTGATGAAATTTGACAGATTGTAGTAGCTTGATGTGCTGGCGTCATCATCAACTTGAAATAGCCCAACTATTTTGTAAATACGATAGAAATAAAAATATATTTATTTTTTGCAACAGGGACTGAAAGCGGTTGTCTTAAAGATTCGAGGGCATGTGGGGTATCATACTCGTATGAAAGAGTGCTGTTTGCACATTCAAACATTTATTATTATTTTTTAGGCCGCATAGTTTTCGGCTTTTCATAAAAAATACAGTCTCCCCCCTCCCCCCCTTACCTCCGAAGTTTGCGCATAAAAAATCTGAAATTAGCATACGTGATAAAAGTTTATTTTAAAATTACAGGAAAAATAAAGAATGTCTCTAAACAGCACACTTATTATGAAAAAAAAAAATAATATTTAATATACAACGTGTAACGTTAAATGCGCAAAACCCCAGACACCCCAGCTGATTTTTAATTCAATTGAACCTATTTCAGAGAGAAAAAAATCATTAAATAAGTTGTAAATTGTAATTGTAGGAGAAAAATAACTTTAATTTTGGAAGTCGGTGTCGTTGGTTCCGCATTTTCGTTTTTTGACACCGACTTCCGAAATTAAAGTTATTTTTCTCTTACAATTACAATTTACAACTTATTTAATGATATTTTTATAGTATATATATAAGTCGGTTGTTTGTTGTATATTGTTTTATGATGTTTGTTGTTTGTTGTATAGTATATATATTTTTATAGTATATAAGTCGGTTGTTTGTTTTTTATAAAAACAGTTTTTTTGCTGTTATTAATCCGTTATTTTTAGTTTTTCTTGTTGGGTTTTACTGTTATTATGAGTGGTTTTCGAAATTATGGAATCACAGCCTGGTAGCACATGGTTGATATTGATAACACAATAGATAGTTTTGTGATCAATACCACTGATTCGGACTCTTCTGACGAATCAAATTCGTCTAATACAGACGACCACGATTAGAATAGGAAGTTTAAAATGTGTATACATTCCACGGAGTAAAAACAAAGAGATGTTGTAATTAGATTTCCCTATGAAACAACGCGTGACAATTTACTGGGTGAGGGGGTGTTAGATCCCGCCTACTTCTTTATTTTCCATCTACTGGTCAATAGCAAAACCATTAGCTCGTTCTGTCAATTTTACATTGTAGTTACGTAACTATCTCACACTAGATGTCACCAAGCAGGATGCAACAGGGTCGTACTCAGAATTTTCGTACCAGGGTACTTTTATTTTTAACACCCTTTCATTAGTTTCACCCGTTTGTTTGTTTGTATGTCACTGACTCGTTTGTGCTCGATTTTACCCCACTTTAAGGTGTATACAACGTGTAACGTTAAATGCGCAAAACCTGAAAATAGTTTAACCACAGTGTGACCACTTTTTAATATAGGTCACATTTTTCAAAAAATCTTCATTAAAAACGTTGTCGTGTCTATTTATTAACCTTTTGAAAGCCAATCACTTGTGTAATACGAACTTGTATACAAGTGATTGGCGTTCAAAAGGTTAATAGGCCAAGCAACCCAATGTCAGCGCGGCGCGGCGGCCCGGTGACGACTCCTCCCTCGATAAAGCGTCGTCGCAGACGCAAGAAACGATCAGAATGGCCAGTAAAACTAAAACAGCACATAAAACCTTTACAATTTTTTTAATGACTTGTTTTCTATCTGAAATTGGTCAATTGAATTAAAAATCAGTTGGGGTGTCTGAGGTTTTGCGCATTTAACGTTACACGTTATAGATGGCTCACTGACCTTGTGCATATGGGCGGAGCTAAACACCCTACTCCCGTATACGTAAAAAGCGAGCGGTGGCGCGCTACACTAAAACGACGATCAAAGAATATGTAGAGGCGCAGACATGCCGCACGTAGATCGCCATTTTTGGAAAGTACTTTAAATAATTAATACTTTAAATACTTTATTTGATTTTTTTGTTACTTACCGTATACTTGTAATTTCTTTGTAATTTCTTTATGTTTTCTTTTTACTTTAATTCGATTATTTGTTATTTTATGTCATAATTCCTTTATCAAGATGTTAATACCTAATAATAATTAAGTGTTATTTTACTCACTTAGAATGTTGGTCGACCTATTATTGGCGACTGTATAAGTCTGATACTTTGTTACTATTATTATTCTTATGTAAAGCTGTATACAGAAGCTGTTGGTTTGCCTTTAATAAATAAATAAATAAATGATTGTAGACAGAATATTTAATTTAAGGAGATCGTATTTTTATGTCCTGCGTATTTAATGTTTTAAGTACTTTCCATTTAAGAGACAGCGGCGGGACATTCGGTAAAATAATTTGATTCTAATTACGGCCCTGTCTTTTTGTTATGTTTATGTTTGTTGTTCATAGTGGACGATAGATGGCGGCCTGTTTACAAAATGATATAAAAACTACAAAAATATTTTTTTTGCCCATTAAAGGGTCTTTAGGAAAGAATGTTGAACAAATTTCACTACATATGATTATCAAAATTTGTTAGTGCTGAGCTCTACGTACTTAAATACTTTTAGTTCCCATGACACCAAGTGTTAAATACTTTTAGTTCCCATGACACCAAGTGTCGCCATCTAGTATCGGTTAGAATTATGTTTGGAAACGCCGACGCTAAAAGATTTTTCTCGAACTATTTTAATAAATTACACATAAAATAAATTACAAATGAAATGTGATGCCATCCATAGCATCAGAACGTCTATCCGAGTAGTTTCTACAAGATAAAACACAACACTTCATGAAGTGAAGTGTTTATACTTTATACGTTTATACTTCTAGCGCGAATATCGTGTAAAATGGGAACCTTTACACAGGGGATTGTCCAATTTTTAGAGGGCCACTCATGAACAAACAGTTCTGCTAATAGTATGTGATTGATTTAATAGCTAATATCAGTAAGAATGAGGATATAAACCTAGTTTTGTATCAAGATGTATATTTAGATATTTTTTTAAATATCTAATTGAAACAGGTTATGTATGAAATAAACCTTGTTTTTTTTTAATAAATTATATTTATTAATCAGATTCATATGTTATAAGAACATGGTCAAGGAACTGGGCAGGTGGATTAATATGTTCCTGATATCTTGCCCAACTTAAAAACCAAATAATGGTCATAATATGTGCATAGCAACCTACTGTTCTACGGCCCACCATACAGTTGCAGCAATATTGTTTTATTGCTGCCCTTCCGTCAGTGTTATTGTCATATAATATATAAACGAAATAGGTTTTTCTACTGATGTGTCTGCTCTGTATTTTCCCACGCAATAAACTTCAGTTGACCGAAAGGAGCGGGGAGGGTGCCTTCCAGTAGGTTGCTGGCATTTATTTATTTCTGCACAGCTCAATAGTATAGGAACCATCGCCTCTTATGTGTTCTCCATAGTAAGAACGTGCCTGTTTCAATTGATATGTTCCACATGCAATTAGAATTAAATCACTATATTCCAGCCTCAGAAAGGATACATTATGTATGTTTACATTAATTGAGAGGAAATCTGTTCGCCGTCTATTTAAATTATTTTGATTGACAAAATCAGCAAGATAATTATTTATGTGTATGTTTTGATTTGTTATTTCTAGTATTTGCCCTGCATAGAGAGGATGCAGGGCATAGAGAGGATCACCAATTCTTTGGCGAAACCTATTTATCAGAGCTGCTGCTATGCGAAAGTCGGTCATTGCATGTCTTGATGCACTATTGAAAAATTCGTGCCTAAGCAATTTAAATGATTGTTTAAATATGCCATTTACAGTTTCAACCACCCACCTACAAACTGTGACAGCTCTCGACTTATTAGCAGCAAGGGTTGACAATTGAGTTTCACCTTGTTGTAAGGATGCAGGCATATGAATTGAATAATTACATTCTCTCAGCAATGGCACAGAATCTCTAAAGCCTCTATCCAGAATAAATACATCGCCTGCTTGGAAATATCTCCTTAGTGGTTTTGTTTCTTCATTAAATTCATTTATTATTATATTAGCATCTGATGTTGTAGCTGGATAGGGGCCCAATACATCTATAATGTATCCATCACAGCAAACCATAAGTAAAGGCTTCATCAAGTTCCTATACTTGTGCATAGAATATGTATCTTTTTGGTACATATAATTAGATGATTTTTGTACATATAAATATGTTCCATCAATTATAATAATTGGTTGCCTATTTTCACCTCCAAATAAACCATTAGGTATTAATAAATTCCTTTCAGAGATTTGTGTTCTACTTATATTATTGATCCCTAAGTTATTTGGGACAAATAGTCGTTCTATTATATCTCGAGCTTGACCCATTAACCTCATTAGTGTAGTGCGAGGTATATTTAAAAGTTTTGAGATCCTTTGATCACTATCTCCTGTTCGCAATTTAATTAGATAGGCAGCAAGCGCTAATTTATTTTGATGAATGTTTTGCATTTCTGGCAATTCTAAATAGAGTTGTCCAAATTGCTCTTTGCTCAACCCAACCCAATAATGCAAAAGTTCATCTGACATAGTTTTTATATTCGAAAAATCCAGGATTAACTGTCGCTCATTTACAAATGTTGCAAAATCTTGTATGTGTTCTGCATTAAATGTATGAATGGGTGACTGGATATCAGCTAGAACTTCCCAATTATTAGTGTATAAATGTAATGAGCAAATCCTACAGTTCTGTGGCACAGAATTTATAATCTACAAATAACATCACCCTTAGCCATTTAGGAGCAGCTAGCCTTTGGGTCGAGTGACAATCTGGATAAAAACAGTATCTTTGAGTGCCTGATGCTCTGGTATACAAAGGCAAGTTGATAGTTGTTTCATTCGAATGTCTTTCCGCCTCAGTGGAACGGACAGCAGCTCGATCTACTCGTTGCCAGCAGGTATGACAGATTTGATCGGATCCATGTAACTATAACAAAAGAAATAAATATTAGAAGTAATAAAAAAAAAACGAATTAAAAATATGTGCTTAGATTTATAAAAATTAAAAGATTTATAAAAAAATATTTTATTCGTAATATGCACACGTTTCCACACCACCTGTGAGGTAGTGTGCTTGGCGCTTTTTTTTAACGTGGTTTCCCCGGTAGGTCTATTCCACGATCTATTGTGATCCTATTGAATTCAAAAGTATTTTATGAAATACAAATGGAGTATTAAAAATGATGAAAGCTGTGTAAATTATGTAATTTATAAATGACAAAATAATTTGAAAAAATTATTCGTCGGATTCATAATGATCCAATGGAACTTCTAGTGTACTATCTTCCTTTTCTTCTTCTTCTTCTTCCTGCTGGATACAAATATGTTGTTCTAAAAGTGATGCATTATATGTCTCATCACTGATATCGTAATTATCCTCATCTATTATAGTATCGATTCAACATTGGAGCACGATTGTCCTTAACAATTCAAAGCGTAAAAATAATATCACCAGCATTCAAAATAAGGCCCATTTATTGCCTTTGAGTCGCGCATGGCTTGTAAGTACTTTATATTCCTCAATGTTGTTCATTGCAGGGCGGCACTCAGCTGGGCCCGCCGCACCGCGTGGAGCAGCTCGGCCAGACCTTCGTGCCGTTCCAGGTATTCTTGGACTACTTGCAGGGACTATCCACCACCACATACAGGTCAGGACGAGGGATGTCTCGCTATCAGTGCATGCTCTGCTTAGCTCGCATTTTATAAAGTAACCAGCGGCTCGCCCCAGCTTAGATTGCGAATACTGGGGACAGCTCCAGGGCTATAAAACAAAATGGAAGGTTCCAGGACCTTCCATTTTGTTTTGAGAGTAGTGTTCCCTTTTCAATTCATCCAAAGGATGTCTTTAAAAGATCACTCTTAGCGATAAGACCGCCCATTGTGTCACCCTCTGTAAAATTTATATATTTATGTCTGTAAATTATATGGTGTACATAATAAAGAGTAATCTTTCTATTCTAACCTGCATTTTAGAGGGCATAAAAAACAAGAAAAAATGGTCGAAATGTGGATGTACTAAAAGGTGTACCTTTGCCTTACGATACAAACAAATACCGCGATTAACTTTGCCACCTACTGGGCCCAAGTACTTCAGATACGAACTTTTAGACTAAACCAGTGAGATGAATGGAGTGGATGGATATCAGTCACCAACTCACCGCTTACCACTTTATACAGGGTGGAAAGTTGAAGCGGGCCCTGAACTACCTACTCTAAATTATAACAAATTTTTTGTACAATGTTTATCAACAGGTATTCTGATATTGGTGTTTGATCCATCAATTCTTCCATTTGCTTATTAAGGCTGGGTAGGATTAAGGATCTCAGTGTGTTGCAATTTTCATGATAAATGTAACACAGTAGTTTAGCTCAACACAGTAGTTTAGCTCAGTAACTTGAATGTTTCGATTTGATCTGCATTAAGCACACAAACACTTGGGAGGCTATTAGACTGTTATGGACTTTTCCAATTAACATAATAGTAGCAGCCACTGTAATTTGCTGCCCCCTGATCATTTGACCCATTCAAATGGGTCCAATGGAATGTAAGTGGAATAAACAAAAATAAAAAATATAAATCCAATCAAGTGGAATCAATTCCACTTCCATTTGCTGCTGCCGCCACTTCCTTGTTCAGTTTTGGTGTAACTATAATCTATTATTGAAATAGATTATAGTGATAAAAGAAGTATTTTAAATGTTTTGCTTCATCTCTGCATTCAGTCCATTATCATAATTGCTGACCACCATGTGGCCAGACTGCCATGCAGTTCCATAGGTAAAGTAGCTAACTGTACCCCAGTATCTCACAAGTAGATTTTCAATACTTGAGCTTAAGTCGGAAGGTATGTATACCGTTTCACTCTCAGCATCCTTCTGGCTGTATTTTAGTAGAATTAAAATACTAACATAGCATATTTAAGTTAGATAGTACACTAACATCCACCTAATTCCTCTTAAAAATGTGTGCGCGGAAAGCTTTAATTTAGACTTATCCTCGTTAAACTTGGAAATTATTTCGTCGCTTGATAACGTTAATGATATGGTCCACGTCTTTAGCACCCTTATAACTTCCCTGTTTGATTCACGCACCGATTAAGTCGTGTACTGTAAAGGAAAAGTCGTATCCGTGGATTACAGATACAATTAAAGTGATGATGCGTTTACGTGACGATGCACTTAATAGTTATAGGAAAACAATAAACAATATTTATTTGTTCTAGACTTAAACCTATTACATGTTTTGAACCTTATTAAATTAAGCTATTGTAGTTCTATGGCAAGATACAAGACAAAATGCAAGTGGGCTTAAACTAGGAGGACTCCTGTGCTATAAGCACCAGTTACTTCCGCCACCACCGTGATCGAACTGCTACTGAACGAAAGCCGATTCAAAAAACAAATATTACAAAGAGCTAAAACACTTGGTGATTAGTTCGTTGTACAATGAAAAAGTTGCGTACTTTAAGCACAACATAAATAATAAAATAAAAAACCCAAAATTATTGTGGAAAAATTTAAAATCCACCTTATCGCCCTATAAGCCCACACAAGACCTACCGTCGCACTTTACAGATCCTGACCTCATTAATAACAACTTTTTAATTGTCCCCGGAAACCCAGTGGCAAGCACATCACTTTTAAACTACTTTGAAAATCATAGACATAGTGAAGAAATTTTCGCAATCTCTCCAGTGGAAGAGACCGAGATCTCCCGCGTTGTCTCCAACCTTAAAAGTAACGCTGAAGGTTATGACAATATTACCCTGGATATGATTAACATGACCCTGCCGCGTACGTTAACTGTTGTAACGGACATAATAAACTGCTCCATAGTGACGTCTACGTTCCCCGACCTATGGAAAATTGCCTCCGTTAGGCCCTTGCCAAAAAATTCTAATCCATCTACTTTAAAAGACCTACGCCCTATAAGTATATTACCATATCTATCCAAAGTATTAGAAAAAGTCGTTAGCCGCCAATTAACACAATTTTTGGAACATAATAACGTCCTGCCTGATTTACAATCTGGTTTCAGAAAGCAACGCAGTACATCTACAGCTTTACTGGAGGTTACGGATAATATATTATCTGCCCAAGATAGGGGAATGTGCTCATTATTGGTTTTACTCGATTTTTCCCGTGCTTTTGACGCAATAAATATTCCGCTATTACTATCTAAGTTAAATTATTATGGTTTCGACGCCAGCGCTGTACAATGGTTCCGCAGCTATCTAACTAATAGGGAGCAACTTGTCGACTTGCGCATGGCTGACGGTACTACCCTTAGATCGTCACGTAACTCTGTACAGAGAGGAGTCCCTCAGGGTTCCATATTGAGCCCAATTCTCTTTATTTTGTACTGTGCGGGTATTATAAAGTGTCTCCAGGAATGCAAGTACCATATATACGCCGACGATGTCCAACTTTATATATCTTTTAGACCAGATAAGTACAATAGTGCCATTATAGATCTTAACCATGATCTTCAAAGAATCGCCGCCTGGTCAGAGGAGAACTGCCTGTCGTTAAATCCAATAAAAATAAAATTTATGGTATTTGCCACCAGACAGCAGTTGGCACGACTACCTGTGACCTTTGACTTAAAACTTATGGGCGAACCTATTGAGCGAGTGTATGAAGCGCGGAATCTAGGTGTCATTATGGATAAAGACCTACGTTTCGAGAAACATGTAGCGGACTCGGTTAGAAACTGTTTTTATCGCCTAAAGGTCTTATACAATATGAGGCCTTATTTATCCGAAAAACTACGGGAACAGCTGGTGGAAACCCTGGTTCTGTCCAGGTTGAACTACGCTGACACGGTCTACGGTCCGCGACTATTAGCTCGTACAGACCGTCTCATCCAAAGGGTACAAAACGCTTGTGCTCGGTTTTGCTACAATATTCCTCGCAGAAGCCATGTAACTTGATGTAACTCCTTTTCTAAACAAGCACTTTACACTGAAGATGAAGTCCAGACGCAAACTTCACTTGGCTTGCCTTCTCTTCGGTGTGGTTAAATGTCAAAAACCGGACTACCTTTATAACAAGCTAAGTGGGATTACGAGTAGACGGGAATGCGAAAGAAGGCTATGCTCACAACAACTCTCGACTCAGTCTCAGGGTACGGCCGCTTTCAGAGGCAGTTTTCGCTATGCGGCTTCCAAAGTATGGAATAACTTGCCACCACCGATAAGAGTAATTAAAACAATTGACGTTTTTAGACGACGCTTACGGCAGTACCTCATGGAAGCGCAGAGGAAGTTAGATATGGTCACACTAAATGTCTCAATTATATGATGTCCCAATGCAAACCATAGCTAAGTCGAAATCAAAACACACACAAGTTACAAACTGTCCGTAAATAGTCCGCCGGGCTCGGCTGCTTGCAGCGTATTGTACATACGATGATATTGTAGTGCATGAATAATAATTTATTGTGACAATGTGTTGCAACGTGGAAGGCAGGTATCGTTTAAAACAGGCTTTTGTTCTGACTCGTTTCGAAAAATTTCTCTGTTTACATAACTTTCATCTCATTTATTTATCAGTATTTGTTTATTATTATTATTATTATTATTATTATTTTTTTTTGCAATATTACTTTTGTTGTTTATGTTTTGTTACATCACACTAGTTATACATACTCATTATTGTTCTTATCTGACACAATTTTTTTTTATTTTTTTTTTTAAATTTAAGTATGTATACACACGTCTGACGTCACGTTCCAGTATAAAACTGATATACATCCGTTACCTCACAAATCTGGTCCAGTTGAAAACCAGCGTCAGGCACCAGTTCTCTGGCATTTTTGCTGAACTGGGCCTTTTTGGCGCAGCCGTGAGGCACACCTTCCAGTTTAATCTCTTACATCGGACTTTACACTTTGTTATTTGATTTTTATTTGTTTTTATCTGATGTATGTCTCAGGTGTACTGTGTGTCTTACAGTCTGTGCTAAATAAATGTATTTTCTTTCTTTCTTTCTTCTTTCTTTCTATATATGTATCTATCTATGTATTGTTATTAATTCTTGTATTGTATAGTAATTTCCTAGCTATCTATCCCGTATGTTGCACCTACCATATTTTGTCTCTGCATCACCCTAAGGTTGACTGGTAGAAAATGCCTCAGGCATTAAGTCCGCCTTTGTACAGTACTTTTTTTACTTGTGCATAAAGTTTTAATAAATAAATAAAAAATAAATAAATTAGCTAGGATCGTCGAGGTACTAGAGTTGCACGGTGAGGTAGAACAATGTTCTACGATATCGCACGACTTGTTCATAGTATCTTCGTGTGTAGGAACAAGTGCGGCCTGTACAGGTGTAAGTAAATTAGACCGGGTACGGCGCGTAACATTATTGCATGACGGGCATTTCCAGGCTGCCTTAAATTCATTTGTGAGAGCTTCAAATTGACGGGGCGTTATATTTAGGCATTCGAAATGATAACTGCCTTCGCAGGTTTTGCATTTAAGAAGCCGAGCTTCAGGTAAGAAAAGGGTATTACAGCCAGCACAGTTCATGTTGAATAAGGTGTTATCGGTCGATGTTTGTATACAAACAATAGATTGTACAAGCAACGCCACCTGCCGCCGCGTGTAAAGATAGAAGTAAGGCGTCAACACTCAATCGATATATCGCTTGCACGTAGATTAGCAAATCAGCAATACGGAGTTAATGAGTACGCTAATGATGAATCATGGTAGTTCTAATGATTAGTCACAGATGGCGTTAGTTTGTGTGGGTGATGTAGTGTGACAAAGCGAAATCGAAATTTTGCAAATCACTGATTGAAGTCTCAAAACTTTTAGGAGATAATTATTTAGACTTTTTATGTGACACATACTGATTTTAAGATGGTTTAGAATATATAGTTATGGATTAACGGCACTTGACAGGTTCTCTTATTTAATTAACGACGTAAAAATGACTGTTTAGTGTTTACATCACGTAGGTACTCAGACACAGTTCACAAACAATAAACTTAGTTCACTTCAACTCTGGACTTGTTCGAAGACTTGTTTTTACTAATTATGGCGAATTATCACAATAATAACAACTGTTTCTATTTTTATAAATTAAACTTTACAGAAGGCAAAATACGTAGGTCAACACACACACAGCACCACCTAGCGATCCTTTTTACCATTTTGGTACGGAACCCTAAAAAAAAAATGGCGGACAGGTATACCACGGATCTTCAAAGCCCTGTGGCACACATATCTATAGTTTAAAACCTAGGTTAACACATAGTGTACTTTTAATCCTGGTAGTACGTTCCCGTGGGATATTCTCCGTCATCGACGTAGGCGAAGCTGCGGGTAGAAGCTAGTATTATTATAAATGCGAATGAATGGCGTGCGAGAGTCACTGCGGACATATCGTCGTCGGGTTGGTTTCGATGTCTGAAAATGTGATCCATTAAGTACACAGGACATTTTAAGTAGTAATTTTTTTTTACTACACTGTAGGTACTTACCATAAAATGTAAACTTAACCCTTAAATGCATAGAGTTTCGAAAACGATACAATGCGTTATCAACCGCTTCCTGCTTTTTTTTTTTTCTTTTTTGATTGTAAAGCCAGGTGAATGATCATTCATATCGTTACTTATTTATGTAACGAAAAAGTGAGGTTTGCCACATGGCAGTTCTGACATTATGGAATTTTGTCAATTTCATTGTCTATTGTCGCAAGAGAGTCCAAAGACTGCTTCACAGTATTCCACAACACATTCAATATTTAGTAAGAAATTAGACGTATAGTTTGTATCACTATGCATATTGCATCGAAAACGATACATGTAGTTTTTTTTTTCTTAGCACATACAGGGTGTCCCAGGAAACCTGTACCAGCGAAGGTCTGTGGTCAGGGGACACTAATACCTATCGATTGGACCCCTATGTATGTTCCGCGATATTTTGTAGTTTTCGAAAAATTATTTTTTTTGTTTTATTTAGAGTTTTTTTTGTTATCGTGGGCGGTTTTAGTCATAACTTTTTCTGATTGCAGTTTCTTTGAGATTTTTTTTGTCAGTATTATGGCTAGAATGTGTATTCACATGTTCTAGAACACAAAACACCCAAGTTCTAACTACTAGTAGCTCAGAATTTGATCACAAGGTTAACATTTCTGTTGGAGAAAAATATACATTTGATTTTAACTTGAAAAAAAAAATACTTACACTTAACTCAATGACTTGTAAATAATTTTAAAAACTTTATGGGTTCCTTAGCTCTCGAAATAATACAAAAAAGTTGGTACTTTGTGGGACATTTTTACCCGAAAACGGACTTCAAAGTTGATACAGTCAAAAATAATGAAATTTATTTCATGCATTTTAAATAACTTTTCTCACATTTTTGCGATTCATATGGAGAATAATTTATGAATGTTGGGTAAAATTGTGTATTCACGTAAAATTTTACTCGCAAGTTCAATTTTTTTAAATTTACACATTATAAAAACACTGCTTAGGTGAATGAGATAGTGTTTCGGGCGTAGGTAAATGGATATGGTACAGGGAGCAGGTAGTGTTGAAAAGAGACAACAATAATTATGACACAAGCACGGCTTACATTTCTCTCACTCTCTAATTGTGCCTTCTTGTCAACGTCAGTCGTTTATCGCCTACTCTTGCGCTCGCTCGTATGTTTACCGTGTTTTATTGGATTTTGTGAACTTGACTTGTGTTTTGGACTTTCGATTGCACACTGATTTGGACATTTTAATTCCCTGGAACAACAACTCGGCACGTTTACTGGACTTTGATATTGTGCGTGATTACTATGCCGTACTCTCAACCGGATTATGCAGAAATGCATTATTATTACGGCTACGCACAAGGAAATGCGGGGCTTGCTGCGATATTGTACCGGGATATGTTGATACGCAGAGGAGGGCATCAACCAGCCACTTGTCCGGACCGACATCTTTTTCTTCGTGTGCACAATGCTTACATGGAAGGCCGCTTACCTGGATCGAGCGGTCGTCGGTCTGGTGAAGGTGGACCGGCAGATCCTGACCGTGTTGACGTTGTGATAGAAGAAATTGTAAGAGATCCCTCTACGAGTACGAGAGTGATTCAACGACGAACAGGTACTTAAATAAACAAACCTAATCTGCCTATAATTGCACTGCTGGGACTCGGCCTCTTCTTTGTGAGTGGGAGTGGACTGTAATCTCCCTCGCGAGCCCCAGTGTGTTTGGTGGATGTCACATATGTCTTCGAATTTTTGATTCTAGGACAAGCTGGTTTTCTCAAGATATTCCTTCACCGTTTTGCTCTGAAAACGGTGGCGATGAAATAAATTTCATAATGTTCATGCCTGCTTGGATTCTTAAAGACGAAACTCGTATTTCGGAGCCTTTACCGCTGGGTCATCACTGCTCTCAGTACTCAAATAAAAATAATTTAAAAAAAGTATTTGTGTGTCTTAAACTAAACTATTTTTCTCCATCTGTCACAGGAATTCCTCACACGACCGTGCACAGAGTAATGCGCAACGAGGACTATCACACATACTACTTGCGAAAAGTGCAAGAGTTAATTGCTCCAGATTACCAGCGCCGGATCGAATTTTGTCAATATATGCTAAGGACTTTCACCCGCAGCGGAATCTTCAATATGCACAATTTTCATTCCTGGGCGACCGAAAACCCAAGACTGGTTCGGCGTCACAATTTCCAACACCAGTTTAGCGTCAATTTGTGGACGGGTGTTGTAAGCAAACAATTGATTGGCCCGAAGGAATTACCACAGCAACTGAATGGCGAAAATTATTTATATTTTCTACAAAATGATTTTGTGGAGGCCATGGCAGATTCTAATGTCAGTTTGTTAACACGTCGGCACATGTATTTTCAGTATGACGGAGCCCCTTGCCACTACGCGAGAGGGGTTAGAGGCCATTTGAATGGCCAGTTTCCAGAGAGGTGGATCGGTCGTGGTGCACCGATAGCCTGGCCTCCAAGATCGCCTGATCTAAACCCCATTGATTTTTTTTATCTGGGGATGTTACAAGGAATTGGTGTACCATAGAGAATTCTCGACATTAGAAGAGTTAAAAAAAAATTAAACGAAGCTCAAGAAGAAATAAGACAAAAAATGCAAGCCTTTAGAGATTTGCGCGAAAATTTTTTGCGACTGTAAATATAACACGAATAAAACACGGTAAACATACGAGCGAGCGCAAGAGTAGGCGATAAACGGAGGATAAAAGAAGGCACAATTAGAGAGTGAGAGAAATGTAAGCCGTGCTTGTGTCATAATTATTGTTGTCTCTTTTCAACACTACCTGCAGGGAGCAGGTAGTGTTGAAAAGAGACAACAATAAGTACCATATCCATTTACCTGCGCCCGAAACACTATCTCATTCACCTAAGCAGTGTTTTTATAATGTGTAAATTTTAAAAAAATTGGACTTGCGAGTAAAATTTTACGTGAATACACAATTTTACCCAACATTCATAAATTATTCTCCATATGAATCGCAAAAATGTGAGAAAAGTTATTTAAAATGCATGAAATAAATTTCATTATTTTTGACTGTATCAACTCTGAACTTCGTTTTCGGGTAAAAATGACCCACAAAGTACCAACTTTTTTGTATTATTTTGAGAGCTAAGGAACCCATAAAGTTTTTAAAATTATTTACAAGTCATTGAGTTAAGTGTAAGTATTTTGTTTTTTCAAGTTAAAATCAAATGTATATTTTTCTCCAACAGAAATTTTAACCTTGTGATCAAATTCTGAGCTACTAGTAGTTAGAACTTGGGTGTTTTGTGTTCTAGAACATGTGAATACACATTCTAGCCATAATACTGACAAGAAAAATCTCAAAGAAACTGCAATCAGAAAAAGTTATGACTAAAACCGCCCACGATAACAAAAAAAAAACTATAAATAAAACAAAAAAAATAATTTCTCGAAAACTACAAAATATCGCGGAACATACATAGGGGTCCAATCGATAGGTATTAGTGTCCCCTGACCACAGACCTTCGCTGGTACAGGTTTCCTGGGACACCCTGTATACTATTTTTCCCGAGACAAACAAATTCTTTATGGATTTAAGGGTTAAGGAAAAAAATCGAACTTAAGAAAAACTAATTCAGTTGATAATTGCAAACATTGTATGCTGTGGCATGGATTTCCCCGAAAAGGTCGGCGGTGCATCTTAAACAGGCCGCGCTGCATTTGGCGCATTTGGTGGAGGTAGCGTTTCAAAGTCCAGACCCTGAAAACTTCGCTATGAGTTCTTTTACATAACGGAGCTGTTTTTTAAAACAACTAGCGGTTTTGTAAAACAGCGGATTCTACAAAACATTTGCAAGATATACACACATCAAAAGTGTCTAGTTATCAAGTACATTTTTAACTATAGAAAAACATCCAATTAATATTTACCAAATCTAGTATTCCAGACTGGCGTCTTACTTTAATTCCTATGTTTAAGTTAACAACTTATCCATATATTTTGTAAAAATTAAGAAAAACAGCAATATTTGCAAATTGTGGTAAATTCACCTAAGTTAATGTCATCAATTAAATGCTGCTGAGCCCGACGGTGGGGGGACTCGGGGAGCTGTTAAAGGTGTGTGAGGCCTACGCTCATACACTTGGCCTTTTGTATAATGTACAAAAAAGTGAATACATGGTCTTTAGGGCCGCCGGTAGATGTCCTGAACATTCACAGGATGGTGTTGAATGGCTTAAAAGTTAATCGTGTCACGAAATTGACTTCAAGTGACTCAACTCATTGATAAGAAGCAGCGGTGTATTGGTTTATTTCTAGATATCTCGAAAGCTTTTGACACTGTCTCTGCGCCCATACTTCTGTCCAAACTGGAACGCATGGGAATCCGTGGTCCTGCACTTGATATTTTTTCAAGTTATCTGGAGAATCGTTTCCAACATGTTCAATTGGATGAGGTAATAAGCGATAAAGCTAGAATAGAATACGGCGTCCCACAAGGCAGCATTCTAGGTCCAACCTTGTTCCTCATCTACATTAATGATCTGTGCTCACTTCCATTAACTAACTGCTTCATATTTACCTACGCTGATGATACAGCCTTACTTGTTCATGGGAATGATTGGAGTGAAACAGAAAAATATGCTCAGATGGTGTTGGACATTGTCATGAACTGGTTTAATAATAATTTACTAACCCTGAATGCAGAAAAAACGAAGCTTGTTTCCTTTTCTATAAGCAATAAGACTCAGCCAAACATAACCCCTATTATTAAAGTACATAGTTGTTCTCCAAACTCCTGCTGTACCTGTCCCACTCTGGCAGCCACATCTTGTATAAAATACTTGGGCGTGCAAATTGACAACCACCTGAACTGGTATCGTCATATTGATAATGTAGTCATCCGAACGCGTAAACTCATTTCCATCTTTAAGAAACTCCGTTGTTCAGCTGACTCGCAAACACTATTGACGGTCTATTACTCACTCTGTCAGTCTCTTCTCCTATATTGTTTGCCGGCTTGGGGTGACGCTCGCAAAACATACTTTCTGAAATTAGAGAGAGCTCAGAGAGCAGTTCTCAAAGTTATGTTCTGCAAGCCCTATAGATACCCTACTTTGGAACTTTTTAGGGAAAGCAGAGTTCTGACAGTGAGAGGCTTGTATGTGCTACAATGTGTCTTAAGGAAACATCGGCTGCCGTTTACAGCAAGTACTAAACGTCGCGCAGACATTGCCCTTCCACCAGTTAGTCACAAAACCACCTACGCACAACACCAATTTACCTACCTCAGCTACATTCTATATAATAAAATCAATAAATTTCTCCATATCCACAGTTTAAATTATCACCAATGCAAAAGGACAGTTAAAGAATGGCTAATTGAGAGATCATATGACGAGATCGAAAAACTACTCTTCCCACATACCTAAGACAGATTTCCTCTTCTTCAAGTATTTTCATACACAAACTCTCATACACTCCCCACACTTTCATACTTACTCACACATCCACCATTACTACACCTACCAGTACACATTCACGCCATACACAAACCGCACTTTCGCATTTGTTACACATATACACCATACCTACTACACCTACCACGACCAACTCACTCCAACTCAAACACTCACAAGCAGTTTTATTATTAATTATTTTTACTTTCCGTTTTTTTTTTTCTTTTTTTCTTTACACATAATTAATAATATTATATTGTTATTGTTATGTTATGTTAACCATGTTACTGGTGAAAACAGTTTTAATAAAACATTTTGATCATGTGTCTACACTTATGGAATCACTGGTCCCCAAGTCACAGGCCATAAACCTAGTTTGGGTGCCAGGAGATAATACGCAATACACTTTATGTTGTAGCATATTACTGTTATTGTAACCTTTGTGAACATTTTACTGGAAATAAACATTATTATTATTATTATTATTATTATAATTTAAATACCTTGGGCATTTCCTCACCGACGGCCTTGAGGACGATGTAGACATCGAGAGGGAGCGCAGGTGTCTAGCAGTCAGAGGCAAACATGCTGGCCTGCAGATTCTACAGATGCTCTGAAGAAGTTAAGGTTACGCTCTTTAAGGCATACTGTCAGAGCATATACACTGGGAATTGGTGAACCAGTTACACGAAAAGATCGCTGGATAACGTTAGTGTTTCTTTTCTTTTAATTTAAAATTGTCTTAAGGTTTTGCCTTTTATGTTTCACTCGTGTGCAAATAGTTCCATAATAATTTTGTAGTATTTAAGATGTGGATAACGTCGTGGGCTACACATATGTAAAGTCTTTTTTTTCTCACTATCTGTTTATTACGATGTTTGTGTACCTGTTTGTTTTCCCGAAATAAATAAATAAATAACCTGCGTATCCAATATAATAATATTTTCAGGATGATGTTGGGGCTGCCTCGTTTCTGTAGTGCATCAGGGATGTTCGCACTGTATCACACTTATGGCTTTCATGCCGTCATTGGCAAAAAAACGGCATCCCTGATCTGCAGAATGCGTGGCAGCCGCAATAAAATCCTGATGACTGTAGCGGACCGGATCTCATTCTCACTGTGGAGGTCCTTAGTCCGCAGAATTACAGTCAAAATCTGTCATAACGACATCGAAGGGACTACTCATATTTGGTCGTAGAAACCGATAGTCGTAACAACCAGTGATATTTTTGAGGTACAATACAAAGTAATTTTTTATTAAGTAGTATTATTGAATGTGTAGGTACATATAAATTTCACATAAAACGTATAATATGAAAGAACATTATCATTTTTCTGTATTCATAAAATCTGTAATTTTAGTCTGTTTGGAACACTTCTGTTGTGCGTACGAATTTTGTAGTTCACGTTGGATTTTAATTAGTGTATCGTCATAATTTCCTTGGATGTGAAACTATTCATTAAAAAGAATAATCTTTCGTAATACACTAACATGATTGAGATCATCATTCAAAGTATTTTGTTTCTGAGAATTACAAAATATCCTAAACTCGACACATTTTTGTTTACTTTTGCGATCTTAATAGCCATTGACCATTTATACTGTGCCAGATGTGGATACTGTTACCTATTCAAATTGTTTACAATACAACTGGTCGTTCTAATAGATTCAATTCTCCGAAAACATAAGTTGAATAAAGCTTAATGAGATATGTCGTTCTACGCAATGTCGTAAAAAGCAGTGTTTTTTATAAGGCGATCATACCGTATTCAGCCGGGACCTATGATTTTGGTCAATATAACCGATACGTTGTTTTAAACGATGTCGTCGTAAACGATTTTCAACTGTATTTAATTATTATAAATTGTGAGTTTTCGATATTTGACATATGGATTGTAAATATCCGAAATAAAGAATATTTTATTTTATTTATTTTTTAAATCAGTTCATCAAAATCACTGAGGAATGGCCGCCCACATTCTTTCACACGTTCTTTACTTAAGTCTAAAAACACCGGTGACTAATGGGGCATCTCCATTAAACTTTTAAGTAATATAATAGACATCGTAGCCCCCTATCTAGCTGTTACTTTTAATAAATGTGTTGATTTAGGAATTTTTCCTGACCTCATGAAGAGTAGTAAAGTCATACCTTTATTTAAATCAGGTAATAAAAACAACGTTGGCAATTTTAGGCCTATTTCCATCTTACCTGCATTTAGCAAAATATTTGAAAAATTAATACCCAAGCAGTTGCTAAGACATTTTAATTTAAATAGCCTCCTTCATAATGAACAATATGGCTTTACAAAAGGTCGTTCGACTACAGATGCGGGTGATGCTTTGCTGAAATACATATTTAACGCATGGGAGAGCTCGCAAAATGCTATCGGAGTTTTCTGTGATCTTTCCAAAGCCTTTGATTGCGTGCACCATGACACGCTTTTGCGTAAACTACGTCATTACGGTACAAAACGAAGATCTCAACGTAATAAATTCTTATTTACATGATAGGTTGAAATGTGTAAATGTTAATGGTGTGAAATCTTCCGGGCTACCAGTTCAGTTAGGTGTACCGCAAGGCTCAATACTGGGCCCATTCTTGTTCTTAGTATATATCAATGATTTACCATTCCATTTAAAGAGAATCTGTGACGTTGTACTGTTTGCTGATGATACATCTCTTATTTTTAAAGTAGACAGGAATATACAAGATTTTGACGACGTGAACAGTGCACTCTCAATAGTTACGGATTGGCTTACGTCAAATAACCTAGTTCTCAATGCCAAGAAAACGAAATGTGTAAAGTTCGCCTTACCGAATGTTAAAAATCTAGGACCCAACATCGTCTTAGATAAAGAGGCGCTTGAAACTGTGAGCTCAGCAGTTTTTCTGGGAATAACAGTAGATGCCAAACTTCAGTGGGGACCACATATATCGAGCCTAGCAGGAAGGCTCAGTTCGGCTGCCTACGCCGTCAGGAAAGTAAGACAATACACTGACGTTGATACAGCTCGTTTAGTATATTTTAGTTATTTTCACAGCGTTATGTCCTACGGTATTCTGCTGTGGGGCAAAGCAGCTGATATACAAAATATATTTGTCTTTCAAAAACGAGCTGTTCGAGCAATTTACCAGCTAGGTGCTAGAGTTTCTCTAAGAGATTTTTTTAAAGATATTGGTATTCTCACGGTTGCATCACAATTCATCTTTGCCAACATCTTATATATTAGGCAAAATATACACTTGTATACTAAAAACAGTGATATTCACGATGTTAACACCAGAAATAAGGACAAACTACGTGCTCCCTTTCACCAGCTTCATAAGGTTCATAACTCATTTGTTGGGCTTGGTATAGCCTTTTATAACAAGCTACCCTCTTCTTTGCTAGATTTGCCTTTTAATACATTTAAAGCTCAAGTAAAATCCAACCTTTGTTCAAAGGCATACTTCCATCAACGACTACTTAAACGATAAGAATAGTTGGTCGCCCTGATTAAATCAAGACAATGTTTATGTTCTTTCTCCGGAATTAGATTACTGATAGGTTATATGACCTCATTATACAATTGTTTTTTATTGGGCTGTATAAGTCAAACCAGTTTAATGTAGTTAATTTTATTTTTATATTATTATTGACATAATCAACCCATTTCAATGTTTCCTAATGAGTTAATTGCAATATGTGGTTAGCTAGTGACCTCGACGATTGATCATATTATTCTTACCTGAGCAACCGGCAGCAAGTTCGTCATGCTCCCTTAGATGTCACTGCTTGCGGTAGCGTCGGGGGTCGGGTTGCCTCCTTCCCTCAAATATGGTGAGGGGGGTAATGGCTGATCTTTGATTTATGCTCGTGAACGGGTGCTGCTTGTGGTGACTGGTCGTCTTGTTGACCATGGCTTTATTATTGTTGTCATCACTACTCACTACATAGTATAAAACAAAGTCGCTTCTCTGTCTGTCTGTCCCTATATATGCTTAGATCTTTAAAACTACGCAACGGATTTTGATGCGGTTTACAATGTAAGCGCAAAAAAAAGTTTTAAATAGATAAAGTGATTCAAGAGGAAGGTTTATATGTATAATACATGCATAATATAGTAGAGAAACACTGATTATTTTAGAGGTTTCTAATGTGATGTCGTAAATAAACACATTTTTTTGCGCTTACATTGTATACGCTGGCTGAACCATTCAAGATAGATCAAAATAATGTGCTACAGTATTGTACACCTTAAAAAGTTCAACAAAAAAGTCCGCGATAGTATATGTCTATCTCTTAGGGATAACCCACAATAACCATTTTTAATCCTTAACTTTTTACGAGAAATAATGGCTTATTTAAGAAGCAATTTTAGGCTATACAGCATTAATCCTTATCCAATTAAGTACTTTAAAAACATTGTGCATTTCATATAGATCATTATGGCCCTTTACAGCATGTAATTTAAATGAATATTTTCGAAGATATTACAGTTTTAAAATGCGGGCGTTACCGGCCGGGTAGTCGGCTGGTGGCGCTTGAAACTACCCAACGGATTTTCAACTTTATCACTAAAGCATAAGGTTCAAAGTTGATTGGGAAATTTCGACAGTTTCGGGTAGCTTGATGTGCTGGCGTCTGTACTACAGTATTGTACACCTTAAAAAGGTCTACAAAAAATCCACAATGGTATATGTCTATCTCTTAGGGATAACCCACAATAACGATTTTTTATCCTATATTTTTTACGAGAAATAATTGCTCTAAAATTATCAGTGTTTCTCTACTATATTATGCATGTATTATACATATAAACCTTCCTCTTGAATCACTCTTTATCTATAAAAAAAAACCGCATCAAAATCCGTAGCGTAGTTTTCAAGATCTAAGCATACATAGAGACAGACAGACAGCGGGAAGCGACTTTGTTTTATACTATGTAGTGATCAGCATTGCACCCGTGCGAAGCCGGGGCGGGTCGCTAGTGCATAATATAGTAGAGAAACACTGGTAATTTTAGAGGTTTCTAATGTAATGTCGTAAATAAACACATTTTTTTGCGCTTACATTGTAAACGCTGGCTGAACCCGTCGAGATAGATCAAAATAATGTACTACAGTATTGTACACCTTAAAAAGGTCTACAAAAAAGTCCTCAATGGTATATGTCTATCTCGTAGGGATAACCCACAATAACCATTTTTTATCCTATACTTTTTACGAGAAATAATGGCTCTAAAATTATCAGTGTATCTCCATTGCACCCGTGCGAAGCCGGGGCGGGTCGCTAGTTAGTAATAACTTGTTTATTTAGTTTCCTTCGATGGTCCTAGTTTATCATTATGTGACTTCAAGCGTCAGCTATGTTGACAGAACCCAGCATTGCATAAATATGTTAGCGGTCACGCCCTTTATACCTGGAGGCTTTTATTTAATTTTCATTTATTAATTTTTGCTTGAGAACGTATAGTTTTTTATTGTATTTCTTGGTATATTGGCGTTGCTAGCTGACATGGCAAATAATTTAATTTAGTGATCTGTGTCTTGTAATGTTAATTCCTTTGCATACCTTGTATTGTATTCAGTCAAGTATTTTCTAACTGAACAGACAGCTGTGCTGCTGGGGAGTTTGTTGCGCCACTTCTTCTTCCTAGCGAAAGCACTAGGAAGTGGTGAAGGGCGGGCGTTTTGAGGGACTGTCTTTTGTAATTTTGACGTTCGAAAAGTGCTGATTCTCAGCCTAGTTTGAATAAATGACTTTTGATTTTGATTTTGAATCCACTCCGCATAAATCTGAGCATTGAGGTTGCCCCTGATCCCTGTTCTTTTTCTTGTTCTCCCACCGATCCAAATACCGGCCGAAACCATTATTGATCCCCCTCTATATGAATGAACTTCCTGACAAAGGATCATGACCAACGATGTATGGAAATCCGTCTTAAGTTGAAACACAATAAACCTTTATTTATTATAGACTACGCTTTATATACTATTAAATAAAAGTGTTCATTTTCACACAAGTATCCGAGTTTTAAAGTAATTAAACAAATTCGGAGATAACCTAAAAATTATGTCTAAACTACTCGCAACTTATAAAATGACCACAGATCACTCATGTAGGTACAAAACAATAAAGATAGTTAAAAACAAAATAAGAGAACAGCTGCTAAATGAAAAAAAAAACCTGAATAATCGTGAATAACGAATAATCGTGCTTTTTATGGCCTCGCAGCGTTGATGTGACGTTCTCAATCGACACATAAACAGTAATGGCGGCTTCCGCAGGCGCCGGCTTAGGGGTGGCGATCTAGAATCGATTTCAGGTAATCGAGGTCAAGTAAATTGATTTTTTTTTATCGATCATAAACAATGAATTATAGATTTTTTTAATCGATTTTAGAAACTTGAAAACGAGTTCCGATGTTTTTCCTGCGGTTGCAACTTTTAAGTTTTGATACGCAGTTTCTTTATTCTGTTTTTTGTAACCAAGAATATTATTTAATTTATTTTGTATTCGATTATTCATTACATTTGACTAATTATGCTGGCAACACCAAAACGAATAAGTGATTATCACTACATAGTATAAAACAAAGTCGCTTCCCTGTCTGTCTGTCCCTATATATGCTTAGATCTTTAAAACTGCGCAACGGATTTTGATGCGGTTTTTTTTAATAGATAGAGTGATTCAAGAGGAAGGTTTATATGTATAATACATGCATAATATAGTAGAGAAACACTGGTAATTTTAGAGGTTTCTAATGTAATGTCGTAAATAAACACATTTTTTTGCGCTTACATTGTAAACGCTGGCTGAACCCGTCGAGGTAGATCAAAATAATGTGCTACAGTATTGTACACCTTAAAAACGTCTACAAAAAAGTCCGCGATGGTATATGTCTATCTCTTAGGGATAACCCACAATAACCATTTTTTTATCCTATACTTTTTACGAGAAATAATGGCTCTAAAATTATCAGTGTTTCTCCATTGCACCCGTGCGAAGCCGGGGCGGGTCGCTATCTATAATAAAGCTGTCGATGTAGAATAATGGCGGGAACAGATCTATCAGAACTCAATTTATTGCTGAATCGATTCTTTCCTGCGATTCGGATAGATTTAAAAATCGATCTTGTTTAGGAATAATCGTCATCCCTACCGGTACGTCTGTCATCTGCCTTGACGGTTGCATCTGCGTGAGACGAAACACAAAAATAAATATTTTCACAACGGAACTATGGAATACATATACAGTACCTACCTACGTTATGATTATGATATTACTAATTATTTAGCTATTTATGAGTTTAATATCATTTTTGTGATGTTTTTATGTAAAGGCTCATACTTATGTAACTCGTACAAATGAAGAGAACGAAACGTCCATCATGACTATACGGAAATGTATGTACCTAGTAATCGTTAATTTACTGTTTATCTGAACATCATAATTCCGGATACGAAAACAAAATTCCTGAAGTGAAAAGCTTGTAAAAAATAAGCAAATAATTTGTATATTCATTTGGTTTTCATACGTGCAACTTTTCAAGACTGCTTTTGGTCAATCTCCTTTCAAACGTTCTTGACGTCAACCAAACTCGAGTACGCCTTGTATCCGGCCTCATACCGAAATCAAACAACGCCAGTCTTCTTCCTCCCAATTTCTGTGTTCGCGAGCCCATTGTAAACGGGCCCTACGATTGCGAGGTGCTATAGATGGAACTTTCAGCGGCCTTCGGGAACGCAGACCCACTTCACGTTAACGATTTCGGATGGTTTGGTCGCTTATCAGCAAGCCTGAAGAGCGGTAGAGCCTCGTAGCCAACATCATGGCGGTCATGGTACGATTCCGTCGAGGAGTATTTTGCATGTACCGCTCTTGTGTGCGAGTGTTGATGCGAAATCGTCCTCCATATCGCTTGGCCACGCTGCCCGTGATACGATAGCGTATCCAGAGGCGACTTATGACGCTCTGTGTAGTGCCAAGAGTGACAGCCGCAGTACGTCGCCTGGAACCAGCTTGCAACATTCCGACGGCTCTCATCATCTCTTCTCGTATCAAATGATCGTCGCTCCATACCTATCGATGCAATTTTTTCAGTTCCAATGCAGAAATTGTAATGGTTTTGCAAAAACGCTATTATACACTTTTATAGGAATCCTCATTGACAGTTGATTTTCTATTTTTAATCAAAATTTAAAGATAATTCTTTATTCAAGTGAAATTAACTAAAAATAATTAATAGCGATCCAAAAAAGCTAAAATAATAATCCTCAATTACGGCGATACTCTAAGGGCCTATGCACACCACGTTTTCCAAACGCGCCGTCGACGCGCGTATTGGGAACGCGCGTCGCCGGCGCGTTTTTATTCTGCAGAGCAGTTTGTTGTCGTTTGTATCGATACAAACGCGCGGCACCGGCGCCTGTGTATCGATACAAACGCGCGGCACCGGCGCGTGTGTATCGATACAAACGCGCGGCACCGGCGCGTCTGTATCGATTCAAACGCGCGACAACGATACGAGCGCTAGCGCGCGCGCCTTCCCTACGGACGGGGTTTCCCCCGCAACGAGGGAAAGGGAAGTGTGAATCTACGCTAGTAGCAATCGAGCGATTTGGTGCACCGCACGTCTTTGGAACAAAAAAATGGAGCCTTTCGACACAGAAAACTTCATAACTGAAATTCAAAACCGGCCAATATTGTGGAATTCACGATTGCCGGATTATTCGAATAAAGTGCTAAAGAAAAATGCCTGGAAACAAATATGTAGTCTATTTTGTGAGCTCACAAAATAGCGCGTGTGTGGCATCGCTACACACGCGCGTTTGCATCTCGTCTGTATCGCTACACACGCGCGTCTGTATCGCGTCTGTATCGCTACACACGCGCGTCTGTATCGCGTCTGTATCGCTAGACACGCGCGTTTGCATCCCGTCTGTATCGCTACACACGCGCGTTTGCATCCCGTCTGTATCGCTACACACGCGCGTCTGTATTTATGCAGGTGTGCAAAGGTCTACAGGCTGCGTCTGACTTGCGTGCGTATCGCGTCTGTATCGCTACAAACGCGCGTCGACGGCGCGTTTAAAAAACGTGGTGTGCACAGGCCCTAAAGCGTACTTGATCCCTAAACATTTTTGATGTGTAGATAAGAAGCCTATTTCTGGCTTCAGATAAGAAGTTCTTTTTTTTATAGTTATACTTATGAAAAAATTGAAGGGAATGTTTTTTTTTAATTTTGGAATATTTGTTTTATTTCAGCCCTTCAGCGTACAACCTGCTGGAGCACAACTGCAATCACTTCAGTGAAGAAGTAGCACAGTTTTTATGTGGCGCACACATTCCTAAACACATCGTGGCGCAACCGGAGGAGCTGTTGGCACCCAGCACTCGCGCCGCCGTGCAAGCGCTGCTGGACAACCTGGTGCCGCACGCCGCGCAGGTATGTACACACGTACAGCACTCGTGCCGCCGTCCAGGCGCTGCTGGACAACCTGGTGCCGCACGCCGCGCAGGTATGTACATACGTACAGCACTCGCGCCGCCGTGCAAGCGCTGCTGGACAACCTGGTGCCGCACGCCGCGCAGGTATGTACACACGTACAGCACTCGCGCCGCCGTGCAAGCGCTGCTGGACAACCTGGTGCCGCACGCCGCGCAGGTATGTACACACGTACAGCACTCGCGCCGCCGTGCAAGCGCTGCTGGACAACCTGGTGCCGCACGCCGCGCAGGTATGTACACACGTACAGCACTCGTGCCGCCGTCCAGGCGCTGCTGGACAACCTGGTGCCGCACGCCGCGCAGGTATGTATTCAACATTCAAATTTCTCGCTAGGGGGCTCGTTTTCATGGTTTTAGAAGCTGCTGATGCTGATAGGGAGGTCACTCGGTATGAATATTGAAGATGGCGGCCGCGAAACTTTTCAAATGTTTCGTCGTGGATCTCGTTTTCACGGTTTTCGAGGGCTCTGATAGCGAAAATGGGGTCTCTAATCAAAATGCAAGGTTGTTGGACGGCTACGAAAAAAACTGGTACAAAAGTGATTTAGGCAGGAAATTTTACTTTGTAGTTACGTAACTATCTCACACTAGATGTCACTTTGTTCAATGCTGAAAATATTTTCTCGCTAGTTGATAGTTTTTTAGATAATAATCGGTTGTCATACATGGTGTCTGAGTGTCGTATCTGTTGTGATCTGGTGAGGTGGAAATATTAAAGTGAGTACTACAATCACACGAGGAATATACAGGTTGAAATTGAAAACATGCGACAAATCGAAATGAGAGATTGTACTCATCATTGTGAACAACTTTTAGTATGAGATAACACCTGAAATCGCGAAAAAAAAAAATCAGCTGTTCCCTACATTTATGTTCGCATAACTCGTCAAAATAATAATAATAATAATAATGCTTTATTGAAAACAAAGTAAGTACACAATTACATAAGCGCACTGCCTCCTGAACTAGGTTGTTAGCCTGTATCTCAGGAGACAGTTCCCTTCCAGTTTACATAATTACTAGATTCTTACAGCGTTCTCAAGTAGCTGAAACTAAACACAAAAAGGTAAATTTAAATAAAAGTAAATTATACAATACAAAGTTAAGGTTAATTTAACCGAGTGCGCACGTAGTGTGGTATTCCATGTGATAAATGATGAAGGTGTGTGTGAGGGTGTGAAAGGGTGCTTGTGTATTGGCATGGTTAATATGTGTGTTCGGATTAGTGATGTTGTAATGTATGTATGTATGTATGTTGTTGTGTATGTGTATATATGTATGTATGCATGTATGTGTTTGGTGTGTATCTAAAATATGCGTAGGTTTGTGAGAACACAGTCAGTTTAAATATTGGTTAAGAGTAGGCTTTCCACTTGCTCATAGTCTAGCTTGGTTAGCCAATCGAGAATACTTTTTCCGAAATCGTGGTTATTTAAGTTATGACTATCCTTTGCTGTGAGTTTGTTATAAATACGCGGTGCGATTGAGTTATAGTGTCGTTTTGCAAAAAAAGATTTTACACGGGGTGTTGGACAGATAAAGCGTCTCTTGCCGGTCGGCAGTAGCTGAGGAATTGTAATGCGGTGATATCTACGGAGTACCCGACTTACGTAAAGTTTACGAACTGATAGAACACCAGTGCGATCATATACGTCCGTTGTGGGGTGGCGGTATGGTAGAAACATAAAAACTTTAATAATTGCGCGCTGTGCACGTTCCAGTTCAATCATAGTTGTTTTCGCTGCAGCACCCCAACAACAGATGCCATAACTAAGTATACACTCGCATAGTGCCTTGTAGGTTGATATCAGTAGTTTAGAGGGAGCAATGGTTCGTAGTTGCTTAAAAATGTAGATCAACTTACGAAGTCGGGAACTAAGACCAGAGATATGCCGATTCCAGTTTAAGTTCTCATCAACCATAATGCCCAAGTATTTTATATAGTTGGACCTAGTGAGAACATCACATGTACATTGCAAACATGCTTCTGGTTGTTGGTTACATGGGAAAGTATGTATTTTAATAATAAGTTCATTGTCTTTAGGACGAGAAGTACTAGTTTTTGTGAAGCATATGTACTTTGTCTTGGACGTGTTCAGCGTTAATAGGTTATTCTCAAGCCACCGCGTGACCATTGCAAGACCGCTTTCAGTTATCGTCCGTACTTGCTCCCAAGTACGGCCATGAAATAAAATGACAGTGTCGTCTGCGAACATGATCGTTTCGGCATTGTAGATAGGAAGCTCCGCAAGGCTATTTATATATGTCAAGAAAAGAGCCGGGCCAGTCGTACTTCCTTGCGGAATACCAAACGAGCACGCTGCAGCGTCACTTAGGTACTTTTCTACCCTCACTCGCTGCTCCCTGCCGGACAGGTAGTCCTGGAACCATTGTAGAACATGTCCTCTGACACCGAGGTTATGCAGCTTTGATAAAAGTATAGGAATCGATACGGTATCAAAAGCTTTTTTTAGGTCGAGAAAGACACCGATCACTTTATCTCCCGCGTCAACATGCTCGGTAATAGTGGATGAAAGCTTTACCAGGGCATCCTCAGTTGATATTCCTTTTCGGAAACCAAATTGGCAGTCAGTTAATAACTTGTTCTTTTCCAGATAGTTTGTGAGTTTCTTGGTCACCAGTTTCTCAAGGATTTTCGACAAGCAAGAGATCAGCGAGATGGGTCTGTAGTTTGATGGCGTCTGCTTGTCATCTGCCTTATGTATTGGCGAGACTATCGCCGTTTTAAATATGGCTGGAAAAGAACCGTTTCCCAAGCTAATATTACAGAGGTGACTGATTGGTTCAACCAGTGAATTTTTTGCCAACTTAATTAACCTGCTGGAAATTGTATCAAAGCCCGGTGCACTATTTGTTTTCAGAGATGCAATGATATTATCTATTTCTAATGGATCTGTCGGTGTAAAAGACATAGAGGTAGGTATTTTGCTGGTTGTTTGTGAGTTAGCTAATTCGGCTTCAGTTTTGTTTAGTTTACGCAGAGTGGCGTCAGCTAGCTCGCTACCAACGGTTGTAAAGTACGTATTCACTTGGTTTAACGACTTAGTTGGATTGCTGTCAATACGTAGAAGATCTTTCGGCTTGTTATTATTTTTATTTTTTATGTCACAAAAGTCCTTAATGATACTCCAAGTTTGTTTAATATTTTTATGGTTCTTTTCAAGCTCTGACTGATAGTATTCTCTCTTTAATGCTTTAATAATTTTATTGCACGAGTTTCTATAATTTATATATGTTTGTCGTAACTGCTCGTTATCTGGTTGTCTCCTTGATTTTTTGTGAAGTTTATCTCTTTTACGGATGGATCGTACAACGCCCATGGTGATCCATGGTTTTAACGGGGCCTTTCTTTTAGGTACGGTTGAAGTTTTTGTGCAGTCATCCATAATACTCTTGATCGTATTAACTAAATGTTCCGCGGCGGGGTTAACGTCGTCCATCTTGTAAAATTCTGACCAATCCACTTCACGAAGCCTGAGGCAAGCGGCAGCATAGTTCAAAGTTAATTTCACATTTGTGGAGTTATTCTTACATAATCCTGCATGCTTAATACACAGAAGAATGGGACTATGGTCTGTTAGCTCTGGAAATACTATTGTTTGCCAGCGTTCCCTAGTTCTTACCATAAAGTGGTCTATGCAGCTGTTTACCCTAGTTGGGAATGTAATGCCTTGTTGTAGGCCATGCGATGCCACAAGACATAAGTAGTCACTCGCGTTACCACTCGTATTGTTTCCATCGCATGGCAAGGTATTGATATTAATATCCTCCGTAAAGATAATATCCTTGTTACGAATCTTTTTAAGTATCTCATCCAATGATGTTAGGTAAGGTTGAATGTTTTTGTAGCAAGGTGGGCGGTAGGAACAAATAATACTGTATCGGGCAGTATCTAGTCGCAAACAATTGCCCTCTACCATATCCGGTTCGTAGGCATCAACACTAATTTCTGTTCTAACATAGGCCACTACGCCGTCGTTCTGATTTAAGTTATTCTTTGTATAATACATGTTATATTCCCCTAAGCTGGGAGGTGTGACACCTTTTTTCGTCCAGCACTCAGTAAGGACTATAATATCCACCATTACATTAAGAGATGTTATAAATGTAAGCAGCAAGTCGAAATTGCAGTAAATACTGCGTACGTTCACACATAGAATACATAGGGAATCCGAACCAGCGCAGTCGCGCAGAACAAGTGAACATTGGGATGAGTCAGTCAGTTTAGTACATTCAGCATTGCCCGTACTATCAAGGTCGTCAATTACGGTTGAGTTATGGTTATTGAATTTTAGTTTTAGTGAACCAGGGGAGCCATACTTTTGACCATAATATAATGTAATTATGTTGTTCCAAAGAACAAACTGTAACAACAAGTGAATTTCCTAATTTGTTATTGTGACTGTAATATAGCATTAATTTTAGCCTAATTTTATATGTAGTTGAGATCTTGTTTGTTTGTGTGAGTTGTGTATATGTTGGGGTGTGTTTATGAATGTGGCATTTATGTTGTGTGGTACAGAAATGGTAGATAAACATAGCAATTACCTTTATTGACAGGTGCGCACTAAATATTAAATTAAATAAAAAGAACAATAACGTAAAAAAAGTTAAGAAGCCCGAGACTAGTCATTCGGCATTAAGTTTTTTGAGATCATTCTCGTGATCAATTCGTATCTGTTTGATTCCTTCCGCTTTGCGTAAGTAGACCCTGCCATGTGACGTCCAGCAGAATGCGTAGTCATTGTCTTTAGCAAAATTACGACTTAGGTAATAAAGTCTTCTCGCATATGTTGTAAGTGTTTCCGATATATACACTGGCGCCGGCGGTCCGTCAATTGCAAGGTGAGATGTGTTCAATTTACCGTCCTTGTGGTCTTTGTTGAATTTTTTCAATGAGTCCATTATATTTTCTTTTGTCAGACAGCTTGTGAATTCCACAATAACAGGTTTGTGAGTATCTGACTTGGTGCTGACGCGTAAAACCTCACGGATGTCTGTCTTCTGCACGTTACAATTTAGGACACTGCTCATTTTTTCCACTATTTTGATAAGATCTTCCTTGGTTTCTCTAGCATTTACTTTAGGGATGTTGCGCAACTCAATACCAGCCGACTTTTGTCCTCGTTCAATACTCTCTATTTTGTCTTCCAGAGCCCGTATATATTTTAGTTGCTGTTTCCTTTCTTCCTCCGATTCCGCTAGTTTTGATTGTATGTCGTCGTACTTGGACGAGATAAATTTGACACTCCTGCTCAGTTCCTTATTCTCTTCTCTCAGCTCGTTTAATGAAGTAAGTATTTGATCGTATTTACTGCCTTGAGTGTCCGTCGATTTTTTTAGGAGATCAAAAATTTCCTTTTTAAAATCCTGTAATTCGGCTCCCGGGGAGCAACACGTCCGTGGACGCTTATTAGAGTGACGCGTCGTAATGTTTGCATCGTCATACGGGCTGCTTGTTATCGCTTGAGGAATATTGGAGTCGGACAAAGCTTGCGTAATTTGCGGCGGCGGTGAGCGCTGTATGCGTAGCATCGTGCGAGGCAGGACGACGTAAAATAGACCGTAAGTACTCACGATTATGCGTTACGGCTGTCGCAATACGGGTCACCGTGGCTCTTTATCAGACAGCGCTTGCGACGAGGCGACGTAGGGTCTTGGAGAAAGCGAGACAGCAATTATGACCACTGCACTGTTTCCACGGAGGTGAAGATGGCACGCGCGAGGCGAGGTTGCGTCGCTAGTTCGGCGGTGAGCGTTGGCGACGGTCTCACGTATTTATACGAGTTTAGGCACTTTACTGTTCTAATTAGAGGTTAGAGTAGCGTACTTGCTACTTAATTTTTTCTATTGAAGCTACAAAACACGTCTACTCTCGAACACGGTATCGGACGGAAGGAAAATGTAGGGAACAGCTGATTTTTTTTTTCGCAATTTCAGATTTGGTCCCATGGTATAAGTTGTTCATAATGATGAGTACAATCTCCCATTTCGATTTGTCGCATGTTTTCAATTTCACCCTGTAGATATATACATATGTACACATATTATAATTTACACAATAACAAAAAGATTATTTACAAATAATACATTATTATTGTTTTCAGCTCATAATGATTCTAACACACTTATTGTTATACTACTAGAATTAAAACTTATGTCCAAAAATACTTACTCAAAAGAAATAAACAAAATTATAATACATATTATATGAATAAAATACCGTCATTACTATATAAATACATCTATACTATACAGCCATTACTCCCCACATAAAATGACTAATAAGTCAAAATCATTAAAGTTTGGTTTATTCAATGCGGGCTCTCTGGCAAAAAACCAGGACGAGTTTCTGATTGCCATGGCACAACACTCAGTGGATATAATGGCAATTAACGAAACATGGCTGAGACCTGGGGAAGAGGGACGCGCGCCAAAGGTTCCAGGATACAAGTTCAAGCATGTGCCGTGCCCTGCGACTATACGTGGGGGGCGAGGCGAAGGAGTAGCGTTTTACATCAAAACGGGGGTAAGGGCGCGCGTACGGCCGCACTCAGAGCAGTCTGATGTAGAACAAATGTGGCTAAACCTAACTATCAATGGTAGAAAGTTGTTGGTTGGCACTGCATACAGGCCGCCCTGGTTTGAATTGGCAAAATAACTGACAGTATTAGCGCGTTGGCACCTCATGATCACTTGGTATTGCTGGAGGATTTCAATGTTAATCTACTGGATACAGACAACACAAAAACAGACGACAGGCTGGAATTCTTAAATTATACTACTCTAAATCAGGTAGTACAGTCACCCACTCATTTTGTAGGGGATACTAGTACTCTCATAGACGTGATCTGTACCGATGTAAAGGTTCGTAATGTGCTAGTCAATCATACCAGTGAACTTGGTCATCATTCCTTTATTGTATGCGATACAGTCATCAAGAAGGTAAATAGCAAACCTAGGCTAGTACTATATCGGCCTTTAAGGGATATATTGATGGATTATTTTATAATTGATTTGAAATGAATGCCATGGCTTGATATAAGCTCACTGTCGGATGTTAATAGCATGACTCAATATTTTAATGTCTGTATCATTCAATTGTTTGACTTGCATGCCCCCATAAATATTAAGATTTTTAGAGACCGGCCCACGCCATGGATAACAGAAAATATCAAATTAATGATGAGGCTGAGAGATGAGGCAAAAAATAATTATCACAAGGACAAGCTAGATACTACAAAAAAGTATTATATGGACTTAAAAAAAACAAGCTATTACAGCACTAAAGCAGGAAAAGAAGGTATACCTTGACAGGGACATTAATATCCAGCTAAAAAACCCCAAAAAACTTTGGAAAAATCTTAAAACAGATGTATTTGCTGAACATAGTGAGGGTATGTTTCCTGGACAATTTAATGACCCAGACGAAATTAACAAGGCATTTCTGAATGTACTAGGCCAGTGTATACTGCTCACATCGCAGCTTACGTATTTTGATACAATATTTGGTGAAACTCAATTCGAATTACGAAATGTTAATGAGGAAGAAATTCTAAAAAATATTAAAAGTTTGGGGTTAAACGCTAAAGGGATGGATGAAATAAGTCTGGATATGATAATGCTAACATTACCTACTACCCTTCAGGCTATCACTACAATAATAAACAAGTCGATAGAGACCCACACTTTCGTCCTCTACCCAAAATTAGTAACCCAAGTACTTTCAAAGATCTACGTCCTGTCAGCATTTTGCCTTGTTTATCAAAAGTATTAGGTTATCTCATAAATTATTGCCAGTTAAAAGACAAATTATTATTAATATTTTTTATTAATAAAAAATACATTTAATCAATTATATAGTCTCCCTCGTTATCAACAACAGTCAGCCATCTACTGGGCAAAATTTGAATACCCTTCTCCCAAAATGAGGCAGGCTGGGACTCGAAAAAATTTTCAAGTTCAATTTTAATACTTCCAGAATTTTCGATTTTTTTTCCTAGTAAAAGAAATTTAAGAACTCGAAATAAATGAAAGTCTGAAGGCGCAAGATCCGGGCTACACGGTGGATGTGGAACAGTCAGCCATCCTAGCTCCTCCAGCTGTTTATATGTTAACTTGGCGCAATGAGGTCGTGCGTTGTCATGCAAAAGTTGGACTCCGAGTCGTTTTGGCCGCTTAATTTTTAACATCTCTGCTAGTTTGCGAAGCTGCTGCGTATACAGATTGGTGTTAATAGTCTGATGAGATTCGAGGAGTTCCCAGAAAATCATTCCTTGCCAATCCCAGAAAACAGACAACATAATCTTACGACCGTGTTCATTAAGTTTAGGCTGGGCTGGTGGGTTTTCCCCGCGAGGAATCCAATAGGCATGACGCGTGTTAGTTTCATAATGTATCCAGCGCTCGTCACATGTAATAATGTCCTTGAGAAAGTCTCGTCTGTGCGGACGAAGTAACAAACTTTGACAAATGGCCACACGAATGGCCCGGTCATGGTCCGTTAACGCATGAGGTGTCCAACGTGACATCACTTTGCGATATCCCATCGATTTGAGATAATGATCTATAGCCGCGTGGGACTGTCCAAGCGCCTTCTCTAAATCGCGCGTACTATAGTCTGGATGTAGCTCAAGTTCGTGACGCAAAGCATCTTCATCGAAGCTGGTGGGTCCGCCTGGGCGAGGTTGATCTTCGAAGCTTATATCACTGGTGTCAAAACGGTAGTACCAGAAACGAACAGTCCGATCGCTAGTAGTACCCGGTCCAAATGCAGTGTTAATCTTTTTAGCCGTTTCTGTTGAAGAGACTTTAAGTCGATGCTCATATAACTTAATAGCTCGCAGTTGACGCTGATCCATTTTCACTAAAGACTAATTATTGCGTTGCGTCCGCGCCTATTTATACCCTCACCATAAAAGATACTCATCCTTACTAGAAAGATCTAGAACTTTCTTGAATTCGCTTTAGTTTACATACGAGAAAATTCGAGAAAAATATGGCAAGAACTTATGAGACAACCTAATATTAGAGAGGGTGGTTTATAACCAAACTAGCGACCCGCCCCGGCTTCGCACGGGTGCAATGCTGATCACTATCACTACATAGTATAAAACAAAGTCGCTTCCCGCTGTCTGTCTGTCTGTCTCTATGTATGCTTAGAACTTTAAAAATAAGCAACGGATTTTGATGCGGTTTTTTTAGTAGATAGAGTGATTCAAGAGGAAGGTTTACATGCATATAATACATGCATAATATAATAGAGGAACACTGATAATTTTAGAGCCATTATTTCTATTAAAAAGTATAGGATAAAAATGCTTATTGTGGGTTATCCCTAAGAGATAGACATAAGCCATCGCGGACTTTTTTGTAGACCTTTTTAAGGTGTACAATACTGTAGTACATTATTTTGATCTATCTCGTAGGGTTAAGCCAGCGTTTGCAATGTAAGCGCAAAAAATGTGTTTATTTACGACATCACATTAGAAACCCCTAAAATGATCAGTGTTTCTCTACTATATTATGCATGTATTATACATATAAACCTTTCTCTTGAATAACTCTATCTATTAAAAAAAACCGCATCAAAATCCGTTGCGTAGTTTTAAAGATTTAAGCATACATAGGGACAGACAGCAGGAAGCGACTTTGTTTTATACTATGTAGTGATGCTGGGATATTTAGAAGAAAACAACATGCTCCCCGACCTTCAGTCTGGTTCTAAGAAGGGCCGTGGAACAGCCACAGCCCTTTCTAACATAGTAGGGAATATCCTAGAGGCGTGGGACAGGGGGGAAGGAACAATCACTTCTTGATTTTTCACGGGCCTTCGATGGAATAAACACCACTCTGTTACTTTCCAAGCTAGCCTATTATGGTTTTACATTTAAAACAATAGAGTAGTTCGCTAGCTACTTGAAAAATAGGTCACAGCTCGTTGAAATCCAGAAGGAAGATGGACCAAAGCTGTCATCCCCCCCTCGCCATGTGCCACGTGGTGTGCCTCAGGGAACAATTTGAGGCCCCCTTTTGTATATCCTTTATTTATTTTACTTTATTGGGACATTTAACAGTTACACATTACAATGAAAGTATGACAGAGTAACTTTAAAACTAGATAAACGACATTATTAAATCATTCCAGCATTGCATGTATCATATGTACGCAGATGATATCCAGTTATATATAACTTTTAAACCAACTGAAACGTTGGAGGCAGTTAAGAAAGTCAATGACGATCTTGAAAGAGTGGTAGTATGGTCGGATGATAACTCACTGGTATTAAACCCATTGAAATCTAAATTTATGGTTTTAGGAAGAAGGAAGATGATCAGCATTATACTGTCAGCCTATCCAGAAGTCGTCATCAGGGGGGAAAAGATAGGGTAGAGATAGCATGCAACCTTGGGTTAACCATGGATCCAGAGCTACGCTTTGAAAAGCACATCAGTAACTCCATGAGGAGTTGTTTTTATAGATTGAAACTCCTATATTCAATTAGAGACTACCTGAGTGTTGATCTACGTAAACAATTAGTGGACAGCCTAATTTTATGAATACTTAACTACTGTGATACCGTGTATACCCCATGCCTGTTAGCAAGAACAGAGAAGCCGATACAACGCATACAAAATGCATGTACACGGTTCTGTGTAAATATACCTCATAGAAGTCATGTCACACCTTTTATAAATGAAAATAATATTTTGAAAATAGCTGCTAGGAGAAGGTTACATATGGCTGGTTTACTTTTTGGAGTAGTCACTACACAAAAACCTCACTATTTGTTTGAGATGTTAAGTTGGAGACAGAGTAAATACGAACCACGTTTTTCTACCAAACCTCTTTGTACATCAATACATAGAACCGCTGCATTCAGGGGGAGTTTCAGATATGCTGCCACACACTGTTGGAATAATCTTCCTCCACCAGTGAGAGTCCTGAGAACAAGAAAGCATTTTTTGAGCATTTTAAAGAAATATTTGTATATAAACAGTGTGAGTGAGTGGCCTCTGTCTGATTTCTCCTTGTTTTTAGGTTCGGTCTATGTCCTTGTCACAAGAGGAATGGTAGTCCTCGGTTATCTTGGGCGTTTGCTGTGTGTGTTTCTGAAGCTGCATTATCTGAGTTAGACAATAGGTAGAATATTTAATGAAGTGTCACAATTAGTTAATTTAATGTAAGGCTTTGTTTCTGTTGAATGCAACAATAATACTTACTATTAAGATCATGGAGTGTGCGTTCGCGCAGCGGAATGTGGTTGAATTTAAAGATTTTAATTATGCAGATATTTATTGTATGACGTCGTATAATTGTGTATGGTAAAAAACAAATTGTGCACGCAGCCATTGTGGAGAAATTCACCAAAAACTGATTCCGCTGGGCGAACGTTGTCCTGGCGGAACTTTTTTTAATCCATAGACTTTAGAAGAAAAGACATGTGTCCAAAAATTAGTGTGTATTTGTGTGTAATTGTGTACTTATGTATGAATAAAATTAGTGCATGCATAAACTTCGGAGAAATTCAAGTTTCCACTACGCGAACGTTTGGCCATTAGCTAGTTTTCATATAAAGCGCTTACATAGAGAGCTGTAGAATTTTACATACGTTGTTTTAAATTGTTTATATTTGTTTAAAAAACAGATTTAGAAAAAATCGTAGGGCTTAAAAGATAAAAATATAAACGTAAAATACGCTTATTAGGTCTTACTTCTTAAAGTATGCACTTTGGGGTCTAGATTTTCACGTTTATACAAACCTTGTAAGTGTCTGCAACATGTTGCCAAGTATCTAGGATGTTCCGTTAGTAATTAAAGAGTTATAGGACAATTTACCATGAATAGATCACTGTTTACAAAGCAGTCAAATATCACGACGTTCTAAAGGAATTGCATGGTAAAATGTATGCTAATAATTAGTGTATTCATTCAACTATTCACATGCAAAATTTCATGTCATTAAATTCAGTAATTAAAGAAAAACAATTATAATACTGACGAAGCATCGAAAACCTAAATAACCCGACCAAGTTCGGATGGCTACAAAAAAGCGGCCGTGCCATATATCTAAGAAACGTTCTTAACCTTCCAATATAGTATTTATTAATATGGTACAGTTGCGTACACAAGCGTTAGGAAAAAATAAAACAATTGCCTTTCTTGAATGAAAAATATTTTTTTAATAATAACGCTACTATCTACGATAAAAATAAATCTTCAATTAACAAGTGCTTCTCTATTTAAATATCCGTGTACAAAAATATTTTTAATTACATATAATACTTAATTATGTAATTATAATAACGTTAACAAACGCTTGCAACGACAGCAATATACTTAAATGTGTTTTAACTAAAATAGGTTTAATAAACGATTATGAATATAAGGGTAAGTATAATATTTCGAGCTTCAATAAAAATTAAAATCACATCACATAACTAGAATATTCAGTTGTTTAGATTTGATCAACATTAAAAAAGTGCTTATAAACTAAAACATTGGTATAAAAAAGGTATTTTCAAGAAAATATTCTTAAATGAGTAGAACACACTAGAATATTTTTGAGCAATTCATAACTACAATACTTAGACTATTTAACCAAAGGACTAGCCTTAAGCGTACCGCTTCGAACAAAATAATTCTGCATATTTTGGTGGGGTGCGGGGGAACACGCTCACATGCATAAGTCACTACCAGTACAACGGCTTACATCAATTAAAAAATCGATTCAAGAAGTAGTTTTTTTTTAAAGTTTTTAATTGTTTGATCCACTAAAGTTGCAAAGGGGAACGCTCGTGCATTCCTAGTCCATTGGTTAAATAGTGTAATAAGCTACAATATGATAAATATTTACCTAAACAGTAGTACCTACATGTGGTAATTATTTAACTTCCCTAAGGGGTCTATAGTTAGAATCCTGATCCGTGAAATCTTCAATAGAAATTAGCTGTATGAATTTTATTTGTCTTAAATAATATATCTAGATTATATGTATCTCAAGTCTCAAGCGCATACTTAAATAAAGTACCTACGTAAATAGTACCTACTTTTTGTCATAGTCAAATACATTTAAAAAAGTAGGTGTACAGTAAGCTTCAAAGAAACCGGACCCCCCTTTGATGATGATATCATACGTTTAAGTTTTTCGTAATGTAACGTAAATGGCGTGTTGGTCTAGTGGTTTGGACTGCGGCTTAGCAATTCGATGGTCACGAGTTCAAATCCGCGGATGAGATTTATTTTTTTCTGTTTTTAGTTTCTTTAATAGTTGATTAGGTGATTTTCGTAACTTTATTTCAGAAAACATCCATATTTAAGAAAACAAATGTGAAGTATGAGGTTTGTAAGAAAAGCCAGGCATGTTGCATAAACAATATTCATTTATTTCATTAATTACATTTCTAGGAATCCACATACAGGGTGTAAGGGACAGCCCTCCGCAAATGAACAGGGTGCATTCAGCTCCTTATTAAGAATAATTTTCCATTGGAAATTTTCTCAGGAAAATTTTCATTTTTTTTACCGTTTTTTCGGCTAACATTCCTTTATTTCAATGTAAAATTACATTCTATGTATGCACCACTCCATTTATGTAAATAAAACAGTTGAAATCAAAAAAACAGCAATGGATGTCGAAATACTCTAAAGAACGACGCGTGAAATCAGCTGTTCACTTTCTGCCTAGCTTCAGAGTTCATCAAACTCACCGCATACTACTACATACACAATAACAATAACAGACGCTCCGAGTTGCCGAATCGCAAATGTTGCCAAGTTATTAGACCTCAACTCCTTTATTGATAAATGCAAATCTTTTCGTGCACTTAATTTCTAAAGGAAAAACGCTCATAATGTGCCCTTGAGTATTCGTGGTACGTAACCTAATTAATTGATTAATTCTACTTTTCAAGCGATCACTGGATCCAGTTTCCAAGCCACCCAAGGGATTCTTAAATGGTTTTACGACAGCTACCGATTGATACTCGAGTCGGGAATCGAACCTAAGCTCTCTGCAATGGAAGCCCAGTCTTCTATCACACTGGGCTTTTTTTTGTAGAACGTTTTTGCAAGAAATTTTGGGCAAAATTTTTCGTGTAGTTGACAACACCTCAGTAGTTAGTTGGTTTGTGACTGTGTCGCATGCGCATCGCAGTTGATCGCAGTATCGCTCGCCGTTGTGCCTGGCGTCCCCGCGCAGTCGCGTTGTGAAGTTTACGTACGCATTTGGATTTAATTTTTGTGTGTCTATGAAAAATGACTACATTTAGTGCTCGTGAGTATGGAGAAATGATAATGTGCCACGGGGAAGCTCGGGGAAATGCCAGAGAAGCGCTCAGAAATTACATTGATAGGTATCGTGATCGTCGGCACCCATCAGACTCCCGGATAGTTACCAATGCCTATCAACGAGTGCTAGACAACCAGCCCATAGTTCCCGATCAGGAAGTCGCCGGAAGACCACTTCGCGGTGCAACTGTAGAAAGATCTGATCTGTTGGTCCGTCAAAATCCACGCCTAGGCACAAGCACTGCAGCTCGATTATTGCGGCGGAATCATGGACCCCGCGTCTCGCACTGGTCCGTGCACAAAACGCTGCAAAGGGATAGGCAACGTCCTTATGTGATACATAAGTTCCAAGCTCTATTGCCTCGTGATTGTGGTCATCGAATAGCGTACTGCCGGTGGTTGCGGGCTGAACAGGATCGAAATCCAGTGCTGGCTTGGCAGACTTGGACCGCAACCGTGGCCAGCACGATCGCCAGACCTAACGCCTTTAGACTTCTTTTTGTGGGGCTACGTAAAGTAAAAAGTGTGTGTCAGTGCATGTGGGAGTGAGGAGGGAATGCGAGATCGCATCACGAACATGTTCCAGCAGCTGCGCTACAGCTGCAACAAAGATCCCAACTTGCTGACCCGCTTACACGCGGAGACCCTGTGCCGTGCCAATTTGTGTGAACGTCTCGGTGGAGGCCACTTCGAGCCGTATCTCATACGACTATTCTAAGGTAGGATTAATTTTTATGCACGACGCACTATCAATTACAGCCTGATTGATACCTATTGAAATAAGACTAAGTGATTTCTATTAATTTTCTTTGTAATAATAATTGTATCTATGCTAAAACACATAACCCTCCTTTTTTAACTTCACCGCAGTCGGGTAAAAAAGGGACTTCGAAGTTACTTTTAGCTATTGTTTGGCACAAAATTTTATTACTCTATTGTTTATTATTTTGTTTGTTTACTTGTTTTGCAAAGCGGAATTCCCGCTGTGTAATAAAAAGGCGGCTAGTGATTAGCCTGAATGCATGTTTGCCAGTAGTATAAATACAAGAACGATAAAACATAGTCCGGTAGTAGTCTCAGCCTCTCATGGAGATGCTAGTTAGGAAAAAAAGACTTCAGTCTTCAGTAATGTTGCACATGCCTACTGTAATGTAAAAGTGATTGTTGTTGTGAAGAAAGTGCCATATTCGAATAGTCTGTTTTTATCTCAAATTCCCCACGCACCGCTACTCTCGTACTATAACTGAATCAGCTCCCTGCAGTGCAAGCTCTCCGGTCTGTCGAGAACAATAATTTTGTTTAACTTCTAATTTTTTTATCTGTGAACGTTTTGCGACATGTTCTTTTGTACAAGTACGACTCAAACTTAATGGCGTCTCGGAACATCGAATGTTCCGCTGCGCAGAACGTATTGCGTTGTTAGGTATCAGCGGTTTTGTTATTGTTCCGTTAAGTTTTTTTTTTTTTTTTTCTGACTGTTTGTTTCATCTGTTTGTTATTTACGTTAAGTTTGAGACTGTTGTTGGTGGTGCGGAAAATACTTTGGTTCTTATTAATTTGTTTAAAAATGTCTCGCGGACGATTCAAAGTTTTACGTAGGCAAAATGGTGCATAACGTCATGCAATTTATGATAAACGGAGAATGAAGACGGCGTCCAAATTCCTTTGGAGCTAGTTCAGATAAAGAAGTTTTTGAGGGGATACAGTCATTATCGTAAATACAAAATAAAAACATTATTGCTTATTTCATAAAAACCTATTTTAATTTTCATTGAACCCTTCCCGCACTTGACAAACTGACAAATAATTACCATACACCTCTTAAAACATTCAAACAACTTTCAGTTATAAAAATAATCAAATGGAGTCTAAATTATTGTCGACTTGACTGTACCTGCGCGTACTTGCACAAAACCACGTGGCGCGAGAATTGGCCCCGTGGCGAGGAGGGGCCGAAGGCTCGCCGCGATACCGTTCGCTACGTGCGTTTTGCCACGGTAGCGATACATTGCGCGTGAGGTAATAAAACAAATCAGGTTTATTGGATTCCCATAACGTTCCTGAAATAATTTCATGTACCGGTCATCTTAGTATGATGTACTGAATTCACCCCTTCAGTCTGCGGAGGGCTGTTCCTTACACCCGGTATATACAGTTATTACGAGTATACAGTTTTCTATCTGTGTTAAATTAGGGTTATTTACTTAAAATATTAACTAAATACAAAATATATACCCTGGGTGAGGTGTAGAACGTTTAACATTAGATAACGGTTCGTTTATAGATATTTCTAGTAACATAACTACAATATTTATTTATTCAAACTTGTAAAAACATTATTTTTTTATACTCTGTATGATCTTATGGGGAAAAAAGCCTGGTTAAAAAATGAAATGTTGTCATTTGTGCCTGTGAATTACAGAGGAAGAACCAACATGCTAAACTATAACAGTATAGCAATATATATCTTTCTCTTTTATCACAATTTCTGATAACCCTTTTAACACAGCATTAGAAAAGTATGTGAGGTCAGATGGTGCATCGTTAACACATTACAAGACTACTTGTAAACAAGAGTAACTGGATTCATAATAATAAAGGTTGTTTATTTTTGATTAACTATGAGATAATGATCCCACAAATATTGGGAATTATTAACACTTGCTCAATCGTTCTAATGCAATTTTATCATATAAGTTACACAATCAATCTGCCGAGTAAATTGTCTATTAATAACGCAGACGATGGCAGTCACTGTCTATCACTTCTTGAAGACTTTTCATGCCCGAAACCATATTGAAGCTTGCAGCACTATTTCGAATTAGTTCCCAGGTTTTATGTGTCCCAAGGTGTCGCTCCGATTCATTAGTGTAAGCAGTTGGGTGAGATCGCATTTCACATCACCCGTCGCTTGATACCTTTGTATCCATCTACGAACTATTTTTCTCTGTAATGAAAACAATAATATTAGAAATACATAAAAAATCCACCTTGTAAGTAATAATGCAACATGGTTGTAACAATAAATATATGTGTATAAAGTAAATCTTACCGTTTATGCTTTGTTCCTGTTCCCAGAGAACAACAATTATTTTAGCCTTCAAAAAGTTGTTAATCGCACCATACTATCGGTTAATAGAATCAACTGTTCAAAAACTTCGTAAATTGGATAATTTTACGACGAAAACATTACACACAAGCTGATCGGAACGAAAACGAAACGACTTGAAAAAGAATTATACCCTCAATCACAGTTTAGTAAATAGGGCGAAGAAGTATTCTAAATTCAACCTTAACTCACAGTTCATACAGCAGTTAAGTTTCTGAAGTAAAATGACGGTAGTGCAACAATCGGAATCAAGCACAATCTATTCAACCCAACAAGAAATCTATGCTAATTTCAACCTTATCTTTTAGTTAATTGAAGAGTTACGTATTGCATTATGTAAAACAAGGTTGTGGACGGTAGGTGTATCTCACGTGGTGGAAGTTGAAATTTAAACCTTAATGTCTAGAAGATTAGACCGTTATCAAACTTGTTCGATAAAAGGAGTAATGCTATTCGAATTTTCGTTGAGATTACTAACTGAGCCAATAGCCTATTGGTATAAGGCACGGTCTTAATGATCGTCTGGCGCCTGGTGATGTGGGTTCGTATCCTATACGGCGTAGTGTCTTTTTGTAAGTTATTCTTGGTATACTGTTCGGCCAGAAGCCGAAAAAAATACCACAATGCCTAATTATTAAAAACATACAAATAATATTTGAGTCGGATCGGTGGATGCTCGGGCAGAGATGGGTGCGGCGCGGGCGGCGGGGAGGGAGCTGCTCGGGGCCAGTCACGTGACGCACCCGCCGTCGCTTGAGCGATTATTCTTTAAGTCTTGGCGGGGTCCGTTTTCTTTGACGCGTACTGTACAAAAATAAATGACCTATAAATTATATCGAAACAACAATTGTCTTATCACCTATACCAATTCAATACCGGTATTATATACTGTAAATTTTGGGATGTTACCTAAATATATTGCACGGCCGCTTTTTTGTAGCCGTCCGAACTTGGTCGGGTTATGTAGGTTTTCGATGCTTCGTCAGTATTATAATTGTTTTTCTTTAATTACTGAATTTAATGACATGAAATTTTGCATGTGAATAGTTGAATGAATAAACTAATTATTGGTATACATTTTACCATGCAATTCCTTTAGAGCGTCGTGATATTTGACTGCTTTGTAAACAGTGATCTATTCATGGTAAATTGTCCTATAACTCTTTAATTACTAACGGAACATCCTAGATACTTGGCAACATGTTGCAGATACTTACAAGGTTTGTATAAACGTGAAAATCTAGACCCCCAAAGTGCATACTTTATGAAGTAAGACCTAATAAGCGTATTTTACGTTTATATTTTTATCTTTTAAAGCCCTACGATTTTTTCTAAATCTGTTTTTTAAACTAATATAAACAATTTAAAACAACGTATGTAAAATTCTACAGCTCTCTATGTAAGCGCTTTATATGAAAACTAGCTAATGGCCAAACGTTCGCGTAGCGGAAACTTGAATTTCTCCGAAGTTTATGCATGCACTAATTTTATTCATACATACACAATTACACACAAATACACACTAATTTTTGGACACATGTCTTTTCTTCTAATTCTAAGTCAGTCTATGGATTAAAAAAAGTTTCTTTCCGAGAAGTTTGTTTTCGAGATTCGAGGAGTTCCCAGAAAATCATTCCTTGCCAATCCCAGAAAACAGACAACATAATCTTACGACCGTGTTCATTAAGTTTAGGCTGGGCTGGTGGGTTTTCCCCGCGAGGAATCCAATAGGCATGACGCGTGTTAGTTTCATAATGTATCCAGCTCTCGTCACATGTAATAATATCCTTGAGAAAGTCTCGTCTGTGCGGACGAAGTAACAAACTTTGACAAATGGCCACACGAACGGCCCGGTCATGGTCCGTTAACGCATGAGGTGTCCAACGTGACATCACTTTGCGATATCCCATCGATTTGAGATAACGATCTATAGTCGTGTGGGATTGTCAAAGCGCCTTCTCTAAATCGCGCGTACTATAGTCTGGATATAGCTCAAGTTCGTGACGCAAAGCATCTTCATCGAAGCTGGAGGGTCGGCCTGGGCGAGGTGGATTTTCGCAGCTTATATCACCGGTGTCAAAACGCTTGTACCAGTAACGAACAGTCCAATCGCTAGTAGTACCCGGTCCAAATGCAGTGTTAATCTTTTTAGCCGTTTCTGTTGAAGAGACTTTAAGTCGATGCTCATATAGCATAATAGCTCGCAGTTGACGCTGATCCATTTTCACTAAAGACTAATTATTCTCACCATAAAAGATACTCATCCTTACTAGAAATATCTAGAACTTTCTTGAATTCACTTTAGTTTAAATACGAGAAAATTCGAGAAAAATAAAATATGGCAAGAACTTATGAGACAACCTAATATAATACACATTATAATTAGAAGGCCGACAGACGTGGTTATACGCTGAAACTAAAAAAACCGTCCAAGTGCGAGTCGGACTCGCGCACGAAGGGTTCCGTACAATTATCTATAAAAACGGCAAAAAAAAAAAACACTTTTGTTGTATGGGAGCCCCCTTAAATATGTATTCAGTTTTTTTAGTATTTATTGTTATAGCGGCAACAGAAACACATCATCTGTGAAAATTTCAACTGTCTAACTATCACGGTTCATGAGATACAGCCTGGTGACAGACGGATAGACAGACAGACAGACAGACGGACGGACAGCGGAGTCTTAGTAATAGGGTCCCGTTTTACCCTTTGGGTACGGAACCCTAAAAAGACCTGAATCGGCTGAATCTAATCGCAGCGCCACCTATCGGATCCATTTGTAAATCTTAACTATCCATGGACTTAATTAAACACACACAAAAAAAAATTATCATAATAGGTTCAGCGTAACCTGGCATAGGTATAATGATCGGCATCGGCGAAGAAGTTTCAAGTTCACATGCGCCAAAGTAAAATAGACCTAATGCCTATGATGGTAGATATGATATACATATAATGGTATATATGTAATGGTATATATATAATGGTATATATATAATGTTAGATGGCGCTAGCTGTCACGTTAAGATCGGCTCCATAATAATTAACTAAATCAAAATTTAAACAAACGACTTATAAACTTTAAAGTGACAAATATTGTTCCTAAAGCTCCAAAGTACTAGTGAAAGTGTTATCCAGGGTTAAATCTTTCAAATAAGATCCCGAAACTCCAATAAAAAACATTGACACGAACCAGTGACAAAACGACCTCTTAAGTTTCTAACAAATAAACAACATTTCATATTATGCAGTACTTAATCGAAAGTAAATCCATCGTAAAATAACAATAACAAAAGTGTTGTGAAGTGAGTGCAAAAATGTGGAATTTTTTTTTTCTAATGAGTCAACTTAACGACTTTGTTTGATTCAAAATTTGCGTAATTCGCGTCTGTACATAATCTAGATTTATTATACAAAAAGAAACTTGATATGAGTTTAATCGAGCTAGAGAACAATTGTACGAAGAACGTGCAACAGATGGCGCTGACGGTCGAGTGATGATGAGTCTTTCTTACGATCAAAGCAAGTTAGATGGCGCTTTGCTTAATCTTCATGAAGTGAATTTAATAAACAATAATCAAGTACTGACTAAATGCGCCAGAATCGAATGAAATTCTCAGTTAATTATATTTGGAGGACAACAATTCACAGGATTGGCTTCACTACTTATACAACCAGAAATAATACTAAGTACAAGAATTACCATATTTCTTCCAATACGAAACCATACGCCACCACAGAAGAGATTCTCAAGCCTATCTACAAACTGGAAGATTTGGAAGATAATTATCTAGTTATATGTGTAGGGGAAAATGATACCAACCCCAATAAAATACTATTAGAATTGGGATCATTCCTAAAATCCTTTCAAAAACTTAATGTGCTTGTATTTAATGCTTTGCAAAACAAACATTTGAATTGTAGTTTATTAAATAACAACTTAAAAATGTTATGTTATGTTAAAAATTGTTCATTTGTGAATATAAAGGGTAATTACCAGTACAAGAAGGACTACTATTTGTCAGAGGTATGTAAAAAAATTAACTTTAACATTGACTCGGATTATTATGCCAGGACATTTTTAAATTTTTAAAATATTAAGTTATTAATCAGTACAGCGAAGGCTACAACAGAATGCATAACTGTTCCAAAGAAAGGCACTATTCCGTTCTACTTTCAACGTAATAAGAACACGCATTCAAGCGATAATGGTCATAATATTAACTCGAATACTGCCTCTTTGAGTAAGCAGGAAATGATAAACACCGACACCCACAAGAAGGGAACCATTCCATATTATTTTTAAAAAATTGGCTTCTTTATCTTAGTCTACAATACAATAAAACTAAGAGGCAAAAACTAAATAAAAAATATAAAGTATACAGGGTGTGGCGTAAATAATGGATAACCCTGTAACTGTCGATTGGCCAGATTATCATCTATCATTTACCCCACTTATATGCCCATGGATGACAAAATTATTGATATTTTTAATATTTTAAATAAAAATCGTACTTACTCTTACAAAATCAGCTGCCATTTCTACAATTGGTGATTTTTTTCGTTTTGTTCTTTTTATGTCACTCCTGAATATTTGTATTATCAGATCAGTATCAAGATTTTTTATTACATTCTAAGATAACATTGCAAAAAATACTTATTCTTAAATTTTAACATTTTTTCTACGGAATTACGCAATTTTGGGCCCCTGTATCGAAAAAAAAATGTACTACACTGCGGTGGCCCATTACTTTAGATAATTATCTATTTAATGCAGATTATAAAATGGCATAATAATAACCAGTATCTTGATAAAGTACAAAGTTATTGCTGTTCGAATCATAAAGGAGAATTTTCATACAAAGATTTTAAAATTAAATTACTTTAACACTGCTGTAACTAATTTTAGACTCAAAGAGAATGAGAATTTCCTTAAAATTTGATCACTATGGGTTTGTTGACACAATAAAAGACATTAGTAATTAAATATTTTTATTTAAAAAAAAAATATAGAAAATGTTCGAAGTGGACTCCTTTTTCCGGTCTAGTGCGTATAAAAGACTATCAATATTGAGCCTGGATTGTTGTGGTTCCGTCGTTGTTTCTACGTGCTTGTACCATATTTAACGACCAAACGTTTAGTTGATTTAAGAGATACTCGTTATTGTGGGATAACGTTGTATTAAGTCAAGATGTATTTCAACAATGCTTTTACCCAAGAAGGTGTTACTTAACGGGAACACAGCGTTCTGTTGAGTTACATTGTCACTCAAAGGGAAAAAAAATGTGGCTTTGAGTTACAGTGTTACTACTCGTAATCGGTAATTTTTTTCCCAATGGGAAACCATCCGGGTGAGTCCATCAGACATATTATCTCTGGTTGTTCTCGTCTGGCTAACGTCGAGTACTTGCACAGGCATAACGCTTTGCAACCGGGAGTAAACATTTCGCATAGATCAGTAAAAACTTATTAATCCTTTGGAAAGTGTTCAGAGGTCCTGGGAAAAAATACTGGAAAAAATCTCATGTAATCTGGTCTTCAGCAGTCAGATCCTCACATACATGAGGTTCAGGAATAATTTGATAGTCGCTCGATCGTGCTCAGAATTTTGTAAACGAAACTCACGATCACTTCAACTCGGTTGGAAAGGGATAACCAAGTAGCCAGGATTATTCACCAGCAACTTGCTTTGAAATATAAACTTATGGATTCTGAGGTACCGTATTACAAGTATGTGCCCGACCCAGTTCTCGAAAATGACCATGTCACATTGTACTGGGTTTTTTATCATTGTTCGGTCAAAGCACCTGCCATCTAATCTCTTCACCACCCTTGGTTGACTCGTAGAGAATGCCTAAGGCATTAAGTCCGCCTTTGTACCTTTTTGTGTGTGTTCTTTACCTTATCGTTTAAATTTAGCAGTGCTAAATAGTTGAGAAAGCGTATGTTTGTTATGCAGATGACGTACACGAACAGCGGCGCGCGCCACAGCCGGCAGGACAGCCCTGACTACCTCACGCTCAACTCGCAGATCGAAGAAGCCAGGTGAGCCCTCACCGTCCAACCACTGCCATCGCAAATAATAATTAACTTATCAGGACCTGTACTCTGGATATTTTTTAGCGGATACACCCAAAAGTGCCTTTTGCATTTTTTTCTTCTAAGCCCTCCATATAGCCAATATTGTAATAAAATCCATTTTGCTGGGCACGTCACAACCGCACGCACACCACAAAGACACCGACTGATGACTAGGCTTGAGGCGTATTTATAAAATGGCCTAGTATGACCCACCCCTACTGACGACGACGCCACCTAATTTTCCGTCGCGTAACGCGCTGAACTAAACGCCGCCGCGCCGCGCCGTCGTCGTGTTTTCGACTGTTCGGCGCGTTTGGTTTGTCATGCCAACCGAATACTACGACCGATAACTCAGTCGCTGAAGTGTCGGCGCCGTACGTTCGGCAGATGTGTCGCCACCCTTAAACATCCAGTTAAAGGTGCTGCCACACTGCTGTTTAAACATGTTTACAAACGTTAGTAAATATTTGTTAAGAAACACAAGATCCCAATATTAGAAAATGTTTTCATGTTAGGTAATGTTAGTAAACATTTCTGAACAAAATTGTTAGTTAACTAACAAAATAGAACATGTGTTATCATTTGTTTGTAAACATATAGGGTGACTGGTAATTAGTGATCGATACTTAAACACATGATTCTACTCATGACAACAAACAACTTTTACTATGGGACCAAACCTGAAACCGCGAAAAAAAAATCAGCTGTTCCCTACATTTATGTTCGTACGAGTCGTCAAAATGTAGGGAACAGCTGATTTTTTTTTTCGCGATTTCAGGTTTGGTCCCATAGTAAAAGTTGTTTGTTGTCATGAGTAGAATCATGTGTTTAAGTATCGATCACTAATTACCAGTCACTCTATATAATCGCCTCGGAACGTAAGTCCAAACTACGAGCGAGCCGATTTTTAAATGTTATAAATGTTTGTAAACATTTTCCATCGGTGTAGGAGCACTTAAAACATTTAACAATTCCTAACAGAATGTAACAATTCCTAACATTTGTTAGTAAATGTTTTAGTGTTAGAAAATGTTTGTAAACATTTTTAAACTGCAGTGTGGCAGCACCTTAAGATATCGGGACATCCGATGAGCGAGCTCGAAAAAAGCGAGGACCAAAGAATACGATATGACTTGTGCTCGCGTTTGCCTGGGCACTACTGGGCAGGGTGCTCATTCTCACTCCGAGATGAACTCAAATCTTGCCACTGGAGAGCCCAGAGCTCCTCTGCAGGTGCTTAAAAAAATGCACCAGTTTTATTGTGTAAATTATATCATAGCTTAAAACAGTTAGTAGCTCTTAAAATCCTTCAAAAATTCTAGATCGATATTTGTGACGACAATAAGTTAACGTTGATTGGTAGTGACGATATGTGTTGTCGCAGAGTGACGTCGCAGGAGCTGGACGCGCGGCGCAGTACGCTGGCGGAGAAGCTGGCGCGCAAGGAGCGGCGCCGCGACAAGAAGCGCAAGAGACAGCAGCGCGAGCGCGGCGGCGTTGGTGCCGACGACGACGACGGTGAGTGCGCTCAGCGGGTTGAATGAACGTAGCAAAATACCATCGCACTTCAAGTAGATGGATTTAACAGGTTGTTGACATCGTCCTCTATAAGCAGCCGCACAGGTCGATCGATCAGGTTAAGCTACGCTTACCGCGGTTGGTCTGTGGATGGGTGACCATCTTTACATACCGAGACTCCTCCGTGCCTCGGAAAGCACGTTAAGCCGTTGGTCCCGGCTGTCATTCGTGGATCTTTGACAGTCGTTACGGGTAGTCAGGAGCCCGAAAGTCTGACAACCAGTCTTATCAAGGGGTATCGTATTACCCAGTAACTGGGTTGTGGAGGTCAGATAGGCAGTCGCTCCATGTAAAATACTGGTATTCAGCTGCATCATCATTCAGCTCAGCATAGTTTGGAAAAGGCTTGGCAGATGAGATGATACTGAGGTCGACACTATCCATGTACGGTGTGGACTGGCGCTTGGTACGAAAACTAAAATGTTGTTACAAGGATTTCAGTGCTTGTGTTAGGATAAATAGGGCATACATGGGCTGCTTCTGCATCTCAAAGGGTGCTAGACAGGGTCGTGTAGCGTCACCGAGGCTGTTTAACTTGAACGTGAATCGATATTGTCTGACAGATTTAATAGAGGGTGAGTGTGGATTGACCATGAACGAGTTGGCTGTCAAATGCCTTCTCAAAGCAGATGGTCAAGTTCTACTTGCATCATCAGCAGAACAGCTAGGAGGAGGAGGAGGAGGAGGCATATACGATGAACGGGATGATGATGATTATAAATGTAAAAAAGACAGATAGTCCAGGATTTTTAGGTTAAGGAAATGAAATTGTTGATAACCAGCTAAAAAGGACACCATTCAGGTTTCGAACCTTTTGTACGCAGAAATTAAAGTGCCGGTCAGAAAAAAAAAAGAGAAATAAGACCCTCAACATTTTTACTATCACAACGAGAGAATACAATTAACCAATCCGCTACTATTTCATTTTTAAAATACTAAAAATCATACTTTGAATTAACTGCGTGCCTCACGCAGCTTAGAATAAATATGTATGTTAATAACACTATAAGTTTACATTGTTACTAACAAATATGGAAGTGATTCTCAATGAATGTTTATTTATTTACGAGGGCGGGTCAATAAGTCCGTGACTTTTTTAATTTCTGACCTCTTTACTGAAAAAGCAACACTACTCCTGTCAACAGGCATCTGTCAGTTGACTCCTATCAAAATTTGAACTTACTGCGTCAGTTAGTTTGTGTTTGACAGCTATCTTTATCAGACTACCCAGTAATTTGAGGAAAAAATGGAAAAAAGTGAATTTCGTGTGCTTATTAAGCATTATTTTTTTGCGAAAAAAAACCATTACCGAGACCAAGGCTAAGCTTGATAAATATTATGGGGACTCTGCACCATCGATTTCAATGGTAAAAAAGTGGTTTACTGAATTTCGTTGTGGCCGTACAAGCACTGAAGATGCCGAACGTCCTGGACGCCCAGTTGAGGTCTCTACACCCGAAACAATCGAAAAAATTCACGATATGGTGTTGGCCGACCGAAGATTGAAAGTGCAAGAGATTGTGGAAGCCGTAGGGATCTCGCATGGTTCAGTGGTTTCAATTTTGAATGATCACTTGGGCATGAGAAAGCTTTCCGCAAGATGGGTGCCGCGTTTGCTCACAGTCGACCACAAACGCAATCGTGTAACAACTTCACAGGAAGGTTTGGGGTTGTTTAATCGCAATATGGAGGAGTTTTTGCGCCGTTTTGTAACCGTGGACGAAACATGGATCCATCACAACACACCAGAGACCAAACAACAGTCAAAACAGTGGGTTTCTAAGGGTGAATCGGCGCCAAAGAAGGCCAAGGTGGGTTTGTCAGCCAATAAAGTTATGGCGACTGTTTTTTGGGATGCACGTGGGATAATCCACATTGACTACCTTCAAAAGGGAAGAACAATCAATGGGGAATATTATGCCAACTTATTGGACCGCTTCAATGACGATTTGAAAAAAAACCGACCTCATTTGGCCAAGAAAAAAGTTCTTTTCCACCAAGACAATGCAAGGGTGCACACATGTGCAGTTGCCATGGCAAAAATCCATGAATTGGGCTATGAATTGCTCCCTCATCCGCCCTATTCTCCAGATTTGGCTCCGAGTGACTACTTCTTGTTCCCAAACCTGAAGAAATGGCTTGGTGGAAAAAGATTTGACTCCAATGATGAAGTCATCTCGCAAACAAAGGCCTATTTTGAGGACCTCGACAAATCATATTTTTTGGAAGGGATAAAAAAATTGGAGAAGCGTTGGACAAAGTGTATAGAGCTCAAGGGAGACTACGTTGAAAAATAAAATTATTTATTTATCAAAAAATCTGTGTTTTATTCCAAAAGTCACGGACTTATTGACCTGCCCTCGTATTTAAATGTTTCGAGCTACATGACCATTGCAATTTTGAACTAGTACGTTTCTTAGACACCGTGGTTCTCTCGATTGCGTATTTTTGACAGATTTGTCACACAAAACGTGTCATCCTCAGCCTACAGCAGTCCACTGCTGGACATATGCCTCTCCAATTGCTCGCCATTCAGCTCGACTCTCGGCAGCTCTCATGCAGCTGCTAGCAGCCACCCTGCGATGAACGTCGCTCCACCTTACGTTTGCCGATTCGCGGTCTCCACTCAAGAATAAGTCTACGCCAATACTCATCGGCTCTACGGCTAACATAGCTCCTGAAACATCTAGAATTTATGAAAATGAAAATAAATGAAAAAGCGTAGGTATATTCGTGGTGACCTTTTAAGCATTACAAAAAATGTTACTTCTAACAAACTGTAAAGCAGTTTGTTAGCAGTTGTAGCCCTTATATACAATATTGCCTATATTTTGATGTAAATACTCGTAGTTACTTTTCCATCAATAACAAGAGAAACATTAACTGGAACTAAACACAAATATTTTACAATATCACAAAGCCCGCCTAGTAGGTAGTGAATTCAAACGCCACTACGCAATTCAACATGCTATCAGCCGGTCGATTCTGTAATAATCTCACCGCGAAATCATAACTGAAGTGAGCTTGAAGTGAGCAGTGTCAATAGTGTCCACGTTTCGACTCTGTAAGTCTTAACAGGCAGGACCCACTGATTCAAGACTTAGTCTTAAGGCTGGATTTAGTACGAACGTAGCTATATCAATAAAAGCGAATGACGGAGCGACCGACCGTACTTACTTACGCAATATCCCTTGTGCCTTTTCTTGTGAGTAGTCAATTCGCAGTCAGCTAAGCACTGAACGCTCGGTCACGACCGATAGTTAGCGCGCACATCGAGTCGGTCGAGCACTAAATCCAGCCTAAGGCGCTGTGGAATACGCGCAAGTAGACTCGAAGAAGCTTCCCAAATGCTGATCAGCCCCGCTGCATTCTTCTGTTAGTCTCCCTCTCAAAGTTGTTCCTACCAAACTGCAGAGTTTTTCCGAGGTAAATGTATTCTCGAACAACCGCGAATGGCTATAACTGGTGGAGTCTTCGCGCTAGACGATTCGTGACGAGTTTTGTGTTAAAAAGTAATAAACACATGTCCTTCAATATTTTTGACGTTATTTTTGAATACCTATTGTTATAATTGTTATAGTTGATAGGTACGTAGTATATAGACGAGATAGAGATGGTAGGAAAAAAGATGGAGGGGGTGTATTAATCGCTGTATTAAAGAAAATAAAATCGAAACGTATGGTTCTATGGGAAAGTCATTGTGAAGATCTCTGGATAACTATCGAGGTCCCGTTTATGAAATCTATTCGTCAAATGGCTCTGTGTGCAGTATACATGCCACCCCCTGTTGTACGTAGTACCTTGGACACCTTTTTGGATTGCTGTAATCTGATGTTTGAACAGACTGGCTTGCACGCCTGTATTATTGGTGATTTTAACTTAGGTAACATCAAGTGGAACTTGTTGAATGACTCAGTTAATGACTATATCCCTCCTGGCTTTAGTAGTATTCTAACGGACTTCATTCACGTACATAAATTATCCCAACTTAATGACATTGCAAATGTATCTGGACGAATACTGGACTTAGTATTAACTGATTTACCTTCTTGTAGCGTGGCTGCAACTCCAAATCCCTTTAGTACTATAGATGCCCTACACCCTCCACTTGAAATCATGCTAAAGGCGGGTAAAGAAACTTGGCTTCCATACAATTCTCAGAATTAACGACCAAACTTTTATAAAATGGATTACACTAACATTTGCAATGATCTTATTAATATCAACTGGGAAAGTATGTTTACCGAAATTACCGACGTCAATGAAATGTGTCGTATTTTCTATGAAGTTATTTTAAATGTTATAAAAATACACGCAACTTCTAAGACTACCTTTAAAGATAAAAAATATCCACCCTGGTTTAATAAAAGTTTACTACGTGTCTTAAGAGAAAAGCAGAAAATAAGATCTCGTTATGAAACCTACAAAAACCCTATGGATGAAATTGAACTTAAACTTTTAGGCAAACGGTGTTCAAAATTAGCAACGGACTGCTATAATAGATACATGAATGATATTGAAAATGAAATCTTCAAGAATCCGAATCGTTTTTGGGCATACGTCAAGGATAGGAGAGGTGGTTCTAGTTCCTTCCCCGCCACAATGACTAACGGAACCCTAGCAACATCTGATGGCGTTCAAATATGTGAAATGTTTGCTTCACATTTTTCATCGGCATTTAGTGATGCGAAAGAGACCAAAATTGAACACGCCTCCGATTTTCTGGACAATATGAGAAACAACAGTCTGCCACTGACAGCACCGGTGATCGATAGCGAGAGCCTATTGCATAAACTTAGATCTTTAGACCTCCGTAAAGGTGCAGGGCCCGATGGCATTCCACCGATATTTATCTCGAAGTGCGCCCCCGCATTGATATTGCCATTAACACTGATTTTTAACAAGTCGCTTAGTACGGGTGTGTTCCCAGACTGTTGGAAAACAGCAAAAATCGTGCCAATTCATAAAAGTGACGAAAAGGATATAATAAATAACTATAGGCCTATCTCTATCTTGTCAACTTTTGCTAAGATCTTTGAGACCTTAATTTATCCCCACATTCAGTCGCACTTTAAACTCTACTTGAGTGATTCTCAACATGGATTCGTGGGCTCTAGATCTACCTGCACTAACCTTTACAGAAATGCTTACAGATGGCATTGACTGTGGAAAGCAAATTGACGTCATTTACACTGACTTTAGCAAAGCCTTTGACCGCGTCCCCCACAAAATACTTTTGTCTAAGCTATCTGCGTACGGTATCACTGGCACACTATATAACTGGCTAAAGTCATACCTTGAAAACCGTTTCTTTTTTGTCGCAGTTAATGGCTACAAATCTGAAACATACGAGACCACTTCGGGGGTACCCCAAGGCTCACACATAGGACCGATTCTGTTTAATATGTTCGTCAACGATATTCCACACGGCCTCAAATTCTCTGACTGTTATATGTATGCAGATGATCTCAAATTCTCTAGAATAATCGAGTCTAAAGATGATACTAAATTACTCCAGAGCGATATTAACTCGTTAGTTCAATGGTGTAACGATAATGAAATGACCTTAAACGTTAAAAAGTGTTACCACGTCAAATACACCCGTAAAAAGAATTTTATTGCAAATGTATACCACATAGGCTCGGATCTCATCCAGGAGGTCAATCAGGTGAGGGATCTAGGAGTTCTCTTCGACAATACACTAACTTTCGTACCCCACGTCGAAAGTGTCATTAAAAAATCTTCTAGAATGCTGGGATTCGTTATTAGGAATGTTGCTGGATTCAAGCGCAGTAGTACTAAGATCTTATTATATAATTGTATTGTCCGAAGTATCTTGGAATATTGCAGTACAATCTGGAGACCGCATTATGCTACGCACAACTTAAGATTGGAGCGGATACAAAAGAGATTTTTATGGCACCTAGCTTACGCATGCGGGATTGCGAAAAAGAAACGTTCGTATCAGGACAGGTTATCCCATTTTAGAATGGTGTCATTGGAGAAACGCAGAAGAATCACTGATTCCATTTTCTTGTTTAAAATACTCCGATCCAAAATTGATTGCCCCCAGTTACTCAATAAGTTCCAGTTTCGGGCGCCTGCCAGACTCCCTCGAGCTCCTATTACTCCCTTATACCCCCCACCTCGCAGAACAGTGCTTGGTGCAAGTTCTATCGTCCCTCGGCTTTGCAAACTGTTAAACAGCTATAGCGACCTTGTTGACGTTCATTTTGACTCCTTTAGCAAGTTCCACAGAATCACAGTCGACAATGCTTAATGCTTTCTCTTCCATTATTATTCTATATTGTTTTTATTTATTTTTGTATAAATTGTTTTTTTTTATTTCTGATTAAGTATGTTAATATTATGTAAAAGTTAATTCTATAGTCTAGTACTTGTGGCACAATTTTACTGTTACAATATGGGGCATGCGGTGCTAACCTGTAAGAAATTGTTATACTAACCCTAGATTGTAGTACATACATTGTAGTTTTAAGTTTTATCAGTATAAACAATTGTTGGTTGGCCATTAAAGTTAAATAAATAAATAAATAATACCTTAGCAGTCAAAGTGACCTCTGCTCTGCCACCGATGACGCCGTGGAAGTGGCAAACTTTTGGGCAGCGAGGTTTGAAGTACTGTCTTGTCAGCGACACGCAGAGCGAGATATCACCGTTTCCGCCTGAAGAGCGTGGATTGTGGCGGGAGCGGTTAGAAATAGCTTCGCGTTATATCCTCCCCCTTTTGACCAGGTTATGACCCCATGCCTGGACAAACAAAGTAGGAAAAGCATCCTCCCCCTTTTGACCAGGATATGCCATGACCGGTCAAACAAAATCAACAAACTATTTGAATCGCATTGTATACAGACGTGCTCATCAATGCATTTTTAAAAATAAAATAAATTAACGTTTGCATAAATAGTGACCTAGTTTTAGTGTATTAGCGTGTTATATAGGAAAACATTTTAAGTGACAAGTGTAAATAATGAACTGACTAGATTATTTTTAAATATTCTGTTATATGGAAGGCAGCCCCTTTAATCGGAGTGCGATGATACGACGCAGCCCTCCACCGACACCGATCCCCGTACCAACCCCGGTACCTACACCGGTACCGACACCGCCCCGACAAGCAAGACAGGACCAAGACCGAGATGACACCATTGAAGTAGTGTCCACTCCAGAGATCCAGAACTGGATGACATCAATTGACCAGTACCTGAATGAGGTGTGCGCTATTGCTTCTGATGGTAAGCTCAACACTGAGCAGAAACTCAAAATAAGCAATCTTTGCCGGAAAGTTGGACATGGAGTTTCGCAAATGGCTGTTCAGTACCAGTCGTTAAAGCAAAAAGCCATACGAACCCATACCTCTCTTAAAACCATGACCGAAGCTCGAGACCTATCCGACTGTATAACGGAGATGAACCGGACGATTCAGGAGTCCTGTACGAAGCAGAGTGCGGTTACATCTTTTGCAGATATGGTGAAGAAGGGGTCCAACAGCTTTGTTCGTCCTAATAATTTTAGCTCCGTGGCGATTTATCCCTCAGATAGCACAAAGACCAGTGACGAAACCAAGACCATGGTCCAAAAAATCATATGCCCTGGAGAAATGAAGCTGAAAGTACGAGGCGTACGTAAAATAGGAAAAGGAGGATTGATAATCAGCACTGAGACCAAAGATGACCTAGATAAGCTCAAGCAAACAGTCCAACACGCTTCGTCAGGGCTTACCATCGATGAACCTAAAAAGCGCAACCCTCGCATTATAGTTATAGGAGTTCCCTCATCCATGTCTGAAAATGGGGTTTATAAATGTATCTATGAACAGAACTTGACCGACAAACTGCCGACTATGTCCCAAGATACATTTTTGACCTCCATAAAACTGAGCCACAAATCTAGCAGGAAGGATGCTGAGAACTGCAACTATATTATAGAAGTTCCAGCCATCATTCGCAAGGCCCTCATCACACAGGACAGATTATTTATAAATTGAAAGTCCTGCCCGGTGCGAGACTTCACACTGGTAACTAGATGTTATATGTGCCAGCAGTATGGTCATGCAGCCAAAACATGCAAAATTGCTGCCCCTACTTGCGGCCATTGCAGTGAAGAAGGGCACACCATCAAAGACTGCACAAAGAAAGCCAATCCGCCAAAATGTGCTACATGTTCGCGCTTTAAAAAACAAGCCAACCATAAGACGGGAGACACAGATTGCCCTGCTAAAAAAACCTGCCGAATACAGGTACATTAACTGCATAGACTATGAATGCGCCTAAGAGCGCCACACACTAGTTTATATTTTAGACTTAATTTATTGTTGTAATTTTAGTTTAGTATGGATGATAATTGAATTACCGATATAGATAACACATTTTTAACTATTTCAAAGACATGTGACGTTGAGGACTGCAGACAATATCTTTCCGACTATCAAAATTCGCTAACCATACTGACCCAAAACATTCGTAGTATTTATAAGAACATAGATAGCTTTAATATTTTTCTTCATAGACTTAACTTTGATTGTGATATAATGGTACTTACCGAGTGCTGGCTATCTAATCGCCACGATAACCTCCCAGTAATACCGGGGTACAACTTATTGCTTACCACAATAAACCACAATCAAAACGATAGTGTGGTAGTCTTTGCTAAGGAATTGTTAAAGGTCACAGTCGAGGAACATACTCTACAAGACTGTATGAGTAATTGTTTAGTCATTAAAATTGGTACAACCACAGCGATAATCGCTGTGTATAGATCCCCTTCCTCTAGAAACTTAGATCTTTTTAACAATTCCTTAAACCAGATTTTTCAATCACTTAGCCCATTTAAGAATGTTATACTAACAGGTGATTTAAATATCAATATTGGCTCCGAAAACTGCGATGCAGGGACCCAAGATTACCTCAATATCTGCTCATACCATGGTTTGCTCCCCGCTCACACATTGCCTACTCATCAAAGCGGTTCCTGCCTCGATCATATGATGATCAAAACCAGCTTATCATGCATTACGCTCGTTACTAACTCAACAATTACTGACCATCACGCAGTCTTACTCAACGTAAATTTAACGCTGCCTAAGCTAAATCGTCCTCAGACTACTAGTAGATTAAACACAAACAAACTCGAATATGATTTGTGCAACATTGATTTTAGTCTCATTTACAATACTGCTGACGCTAATTTGTCTTTATCGTACTTAATAAAACATGTTCAACAAGCAATATTACGTAACACGACAGTTTCTAAAGTAAATAAGAAATTTTATAATATTAAACCTTGGATTACTCCAGGACTAATTCGGTGTATAAGACACAGAGATAAACTTCATCAGAAAACTAAAAGATACCCTGATAATCTATAATTCAAATCACCTATAAAAGATACAGGAATTTCTGCAACAATCTCCTAAAGAATTTAAAAAATAATTACGATAAAACTGAATTAAACAAAGCAGGTAAAAATACCAAGCAACTTTGAAAACATATTAAAAAGGTCACTAATATATCTAAACAGCGTGAATCAAATTCGAGTTTATTGCTGGCTAATCCATCACAACTCTTATCAGCTAACAATGTAAATAATTATTTTGTAAATGTTGGGAAAACTCTTGCCGAACAGATTCCGAAATACTGCGGCCAACCATATTGCCAAAAATCAAGCAATAGCTGTAACCCAAAATCTTTTGCTTTGTTAGATACTGATGAAGATGAAATAACCCGAATCATTTCTGGGCTAAAAGCCGACTGTGCAGTTGGATGGGATAATATAAGCAATAAGATTCTTAAACTCTTTAAGCATATTTTGGTACCTCCCTTAACGCATATATTTCGAATCTGTCTTTCCGAAGGAATTTTCCCTAGCTGTCTAAAAAAGGCAGTTGTAATCCCTATCTTTAAATCTGGAAGTAAAGACGTAGTTAATAATTATAGGCCGATATCCTTACTCCCCTCGATTTCAAAAATACTAGAGAAAATTATAAACAGTAGACTAGTTCAGTACCTTGAAAAAAACAACATCCTATCCCCTGCGCAATTTGGTTTTAGAGCCAAACTGTCCACAGCTGATGCGGTGCATAGCCTGACTGATTATATTTCAGAAGAACTCGGCAAAGGAAACCAAACCCTGGGAGTCTTCCTCGATTTAGCCAAGGCCTTCGACACGGTGTCTATTTCTGTTCTTCTGAAGAAATTAGAGATCATAGGAATAAGGGGAACGTCGCTGAAACTTTTTACAGACTATTTAGACCACCGGTACCAATGTGTTAGAATAGATAATATTACTAGCGATGAGCAGAAAAATACTGGTTTTGGTGTTCCCCAGGGGAGTATTCTGGGCCCCACCCTCTTCCTTATTTATATTAACGACTTGTGTAATCTAAATATTAAAGACGGTAAAATAATATCCTATGCCGACGACACGGCGTTAATATTTAGCGCAAAAACCAGTATCGATTTGTTCGAAATCGCTCAACTAGGTTTTAATACTGTGACTGATTGGCTACATAGCAATTTACTAACATTAAATGCCGACAAGACACTTCTCCATGCACAAATCTCAACTTAATATTACTAACCCTTATTTATATGCCCATCAATGTGGTAACCACACAATCACTATGTGTAATTGTCCTTTTATACACAAAACGAGCAACATAACATACCTGGGGGTAATAATGGATGACACATATTGAAAGCCTAGTAAAAAGAGTGCGCAAACTAATATGTTTTTAAAAAATTGCGAACATTAGCCGATTCAAAATTAATCACACAAGTTTATTTGGCCCTATGTCAATCTATTATTCAATACTGTATCACTTGGGGTGGTGCATCAAAAACTAATTTGCTTCCTCTTGAAAGAGCTCAGAGAGCAATTTTAAAGGTAGCAAATTTCCATCCCTTCTTTTTTCCCACCGCTCTGCTATATAAATCCTGCAATGTAGTAACCATTCGCCAGCTTTTCATTATGCACTTAGTATTAAAACAGCAGACCATGCTTGCCTACAATGCCGACAATACTAACAAGAGACGGAATGATCTTGTATGCTTATCTAATGCAACCTCAAAACATGTCTTTGTAGAAAGATTTTTAACTTTCCTAGGCCCATTCCTGTACAATAGATTAAATAGAAAACTATGTATCTATAAACTAAATTACTATAACTGTAAAAAAATTATACTTAAGTATTTACTAACCCTCGACTATGCACAGACAGAAGACCTACTTATTGTCTGCAAATAAAACTGCTAACATACTATTTTACTTTTATTTATCTAAGTTTTAATTTAGTTTTTACGTTAAACTCAGTGTTAATTTATTATATTAAGTATTCATGCATTTTCTAGCCCAGGTTCAACAGCACAGGTTCAACCTAGTTCAGGCAAATTAGCAACTGTGCGCTATCGTAATTGTTAAGGTATTACAGTGTAAATGTTATCCCCTTTATATAAAAAAAAAAAAAACCCTAATCCACTAGCGGACTTTACGAGGGCGACCTCTACGTCGCTTAAGAACTACAGGCTCAGGACATTCCCTAAGAGTGATATCGGCGCAAGTCTGATACGTGATACTTATCGATGACCTCATTGGTTCCATCCTTATTATAGGCTAAAAGGTAGGTTATAGGGCTTACTTTAACTATTTCATATGGACCGTCCCGTGTAGGGACGAACTTCGAGGTAACACCTTTAGCGGAGTTTACTAAGAACATGGGTTGTCATCAACACCAAGTCTCCTTCTACGAAAGTCTCCGCCTCAGTACGATCCTTGTCAGCTCGAGACTTTCTCACATCTTGATGGTGCTCTAACCTCTCTTTAGCTGTGGTGTTAGTGGCGGGAGCGGTTAGAAATAGCTTCGCGTTATAATACTTATTTGGATGTAAAGAATGCGTAGATGACGACGGCTCTGTGATGTGTTTTACAGAAGATTAAATTGAAAGTTTAAGAATCAATAGAATATTCTATATTATTATATAATATTTCAGTATTTTAAAATTATTGGTAACATCTTAATTTCTATAAATACGATAAGCAAAGTTAGCAATTTTGTGAAAATAAATGTGAAAGGCCTCTTAAGTACAGCCAGAAATGGGTGCGGATTTTAGGCTGACGGGGTGAGTAGAGTTCGGCTTAAAATTGATTGTTCCGTATCTGTCATGTGGTGATGTAACCCTTGACTAATTAAAAAGAATTTAGAAGGTATTCGCTCAAGTGATCGAGCGCGCTATTTATTGTGAGTGCGGTCAGTTGAACGCTCCACAAGTAGGTCGGGACGCGGGTTCCAACCGGCGACGAAGGGCATCGACCAGCACAGGCTCGTTGATGGAGCGGGCGAGTTCAGATAGCTCGACACTAATGAATCTGTCACCATCGGACACTAGAACATAAATATTACACACATCTCTCTTATGTTCAAACCCATCGATTTAGCGAGTGGCGAGCCAAAATGTACTATGAAACTTACTCGATCAGAATAAGAACCGCTTCCTTAAAGCATGTCATGTGGCCTGGGATCGTCGCTGATATTATGTATGCCACTGGAACTCGAAATCTCGGAGACGGCGTGCTTACTAAACGAATACTAACATGAAGAGTGGAGCGGTACCCGATCCCGCGCCCGGCGTAATTATAAATATAATACTGTTGCGGAGGCGAGCTGGCGCGGCGCCAGAAGAGCGCGGCGCGGCATTCCTCGCGCGGACAGCGCCGCCGCACCATCAGCTCGCAGCACGCTCAGGTGCGTACGCAGCGCGACCCGCGCCGACACACGCCGACGCCGCATCGCACGCCGTACGCCGCGCCGCCCTTCTTCAGTTTATTTATGTTGAGTCTATTTCCACGCTGGACGGCGCGCCTGCGCCACGTTGTGCGAACCCAACATTTTTATTCGGATCAAAATTTAATGTTTTTCCCATCTGAGTGATCTATTCGGAGTCCTAAAATTATTTTGCCAGATCGCGGTATCAAAACATTGTCGTCTAAGTCACGCGGCTCGGCAAGTTTTAGGTTAGTATCTAACCTTCTGAAGCATACGAGTGTCCTCAATCTAATTGTTTTAAGTCTTCCCCAAAATCGAATACAGGACTGTTCTCCACATCCATATTTATAACAAGTGCACAAGTGCCAAGCAGTTAGCATTTTATTTATTTTCCGGGCTTAATTTAGCTCCCTGAACTCACGGCGGTTGCAAGAGACTCGGACAATGAGACCTAGCGTGGCGCTACTCTTGCGTTAGTGAGTGTTGTGATGTTGATGTATGTTGGTGTTATTGTGCAGACATGGCAGAAGCAGTGGAGACGGCGGGCGCGCCTGAGGAGTTGTCGCGCGCGGGGCCCAGCTCCGAAGCGCTGGCGGCCGAGGCGGACGAGCGGCGCCAGGACGAACTGCGCAAGCGCAACCGTGACCCACCCATCGTCTTCGCCGACATTGACGTGAGTACCGCGCGCGAACGCGAACGGTAGCCTCGTGCTTCCTACACCAATACTCATAATGTAAAGCTCGGGCACTTCACCGCGTTTCGTTTGTTGCAACGGATTATGTTTGGCTGAAAGTTAATGCTGTTTACCGACTGTCGCCACTAAACATTTCCAGAATCATCACCTCATTCTTCATACATAAGTAACTGCTTACGCCCTGAGCTTATACCTGAACAACATTCAGGCCGTTTTATTGAACGTAAGCTTCTGTAAATAAACTTGATTTTTCACCCGATGACTCACACATGCTGTAAGCTGTAAATATAATATTCGATGTTTATATGAGATGCTTATTGCACCGTCGCCAGCTTTATTACAGTCATGGAAAATTGATGAGCATGAAATGCTTCTAGACGTTTCCAGTGTGTGAACAAGATGGTCAGTGACTCACGGCTGAGTCGCACACGTAGCACGTGGCGCGTGGCGCGTAGCGCGTGGGCGCCGGATGTTGTCCTGGAGGGAATGTTTACGTTCTGCACTCATACATATTGTCACTACCACAGGGTACCAAGCTATGAGCACTACCAACGCTTTCAGTCACGCTTACCATTTATTGCCTCGCCATGTTATTAGGGGATAATGATATCAGAAGTATTAGGTCATCCCACTTCCAGTGTCATATTTTTGTATTATTATTATTTAAAAAAAACTGACTACTATACTATATAGCCTTGTGACACTAATCAATAATCTCCACCACTATTAATCACTCGCTCCCAGACTGCTGGCAAATCTTGAACACCATTTAAAGTACCACTTTCATTTAATTCATCAATAATGGTCTTTAGTTTAATATCTAACTCCTTTTTGCTATTGTATCGAGTACCCGACAATTTCCTCTTCACATGGCCAAAACAATTGAAATCACAAGGGTTCATATCCGGGGAATATGGCGGCTGAATAATTTCAATCCATCCTTTATCTTCAATTAAATTCTGAACTATTTTTGATTTGTGCGGTCTGGCGTTATCATGTAAAATTATAGGACTCGTTATATGATGTTCGTCTGCCCAAATAGGAATATTTTCTTCTAAAAATGACATATCGCTCTCCAGTCATAGTTGTATTTTCATCATAAGTTCTCCAAAAAGCAATGCCTCTGACATCCATAGCTACTATTAGTAGTATTTTTCGTTCATGTAGCTCTGCACGTGGTAAATGTTCAGCTGAAGTGCCCGGGTCCACCCAACATCGTGACTGATGTCTTTGACGAGGAGTATAAAATTCGACCCAAGTTTCATCAAGGCATATGAATCTATTAAGTATATTGTTCTTACGGCGATACCACGATAAATGGCTACGCGCAGTTTCATAACGAAACTCCTTCTGATCCGTGTTCAGAGTGTGGGGCACCCACACTGCACTTTTATTGACCAGACATAAATCCTCCGTGAGTACTCTATGTATAGTGGAATGAGGAATGTTAAGTTGAGTGGAGAGATCACTGACACTGACCCTACGTGACTGACGAAGTGCTTCCTTGATTTGGTCCCTTGCTTCTAATCTAGTCGATGATAATGATCGAGGTGCTCGCGGCTCATCTTCAGCTGTGGTTCTTCCTTGTTTGTACATTTCAAGCCATCGCTGTACGGTTCTTTTATTTAAGGCGTTACGACCAACACACTTTACCAGTAAGTCGTGCGCAACTCCTCCAGAGTAGTTGAGTAAAGCACAAAACTTTAGAAATATACGTTGCTCCACTACATTAATAGATTTTTTTTAATCTTCCATTTTAAATCAATGCACGTCTTGACAATACAACACACCAAATTAAACTAACATGATTGTACAAGACAACACATGTATTAACTATTGCATACCATTGCGCAATACATAAATATTGGAAATAAAAAATATGACACTGGAAGTGGGATGACCTAATAGGACCATAGGATGTAATACTGCATTACAAACGAATTCATCATGTCCCAAAAGACGCTGGAACTGACTACATGTGTATGACGTTATAAGCTACATTATCATCGTTACGTTTTATGGGAGCTCTTAGTTCCGCATAGAGTACTAGTAGTATAACATTTCAGACGATGATACCAGCTAGTATGTTCATGTTGTGACAGTCGTCTTAGGGCCGAAACTCAAAACCCCGATGCGAAGCGATTGGAAGCGATGCGAATTCGAAAAGCGTTAAAAAGGACTTCTTCTACAGTCGTATTAGCGTCGAGCTCTCTTGCACTTTGTAGGCATGTGTCTTCGTGTTGCGGTGTTGAGTATCGGCACTTAGATTACACAACTGATCAGTTCAAATAGAACATAACGTGAGTGCTGTTGCTGTCACAGGCCGTGCAGGAGTTTGAGAAGCTGGCCAAGGAGCTCGAGGGCGTGGAGCTTTCGGCGGAGGAGCGGCAGAGCCTCGACGAGCTGCAGCAGTACCTGGTGCAGGGCGAGGGCAGCTGGGTGCTGGGCGACGACTTCCTCGCCTTTATAGGTACGAGGTGGGAACAGAGAGAGTGAGCGTGAGCGTAGCACGAGTAGTCCTCAATTCCCAATCGTTTATTTATTATTTATTTAAACTTTTCGCACAAAAAGGTACAAAGGCAGACTTAATGCCTTAGGCATTCTCTACCAGCCAACCAAGGGTGGTGAAGAGATTAGATGGCAGGTGCTTTGGTTGAGAGGAACAATGATGAAAAAAAATGTTATCGAAACTATATCCCACAGTGTGTACTTGGTGGTAACTTAAAATTCTATACTTATTTGCAATTATTTTGGACCCTGTCGGGCATAGCATAATAGGAGAGAGAAAGCCTTGAAAAATTAACGTGTAAGTCTTCTGAAGTAACTGTTATGTGGTGGGTTTTAAATACATATACTTAAAATGAGTAGAGATTACACTTATATTTGATCGTTTAAATATTCGTTTATAGTATATATTTATTATTTATTTATTTATTTATTTATCCTCCTATTGGAACGCCATACAGCAATTACACCAACGGAGCAAAAAATTTCTTAATGTGCTGCTTCCCATCCATCCTGTGCGCGGTGGACATCGAACAGGCGGCGATGGAACACGCAAGTTAAACATATAGTACAGTAGTATACAGTACAGCAGTATATAGTACAGTGCAGCAGCACTTTTTATTTTAAACTAGCTGTGCCCGCAGCTTCGCTCACGTGGCTATATTCTATTTATAAGTAAAATATTTTATTTTTTTATAAGTAAAAATTTGCATTATAAGTAAATCGGAACGTGAAAAGAATAGAATATTCATTTACTTTACAGTAAGTTATACAGGTTGTTCCTGAAAGTATGGATCAAATCGAATAGGGGCGTGGGCAAGGTCATTTCCAAACTTTTTAACCGTGAGAATGTCGATGAATTTTTTGACGGTTCAAAAATTATGATTAATTTTTGTTTTTTTCAATTACTTCGCATAGTGCTCAAAGAAAAAAATCATAAAAAAAAGTGTCAGGGCTATGAATTCAATTTTTTTTTCAGGACGTTGTAGAAGAGTGGACCTTTACTGTAGTAATACTTTTACGCAGCTAGAAAACATGTGTTCAATAAGAAAAAAACATTTACTGCAAAGGCTACGTTCTGGCAAATATTTTATTCAGTTTTCGACCAAAAATTTTATTCAATTGTACCGACTTTCTCAGGGTTAAAACGTTTGAAAATGACCTTGCTCACGCCCCCATTCGATTTGATCCATACTTCCAGGGACACCCTGTATTGTAAGTTGGCTATTATGTAAGTAGGTATTACAAAATAGATGTTGCAATGAATGTTACACTCCTTGTACACTTTACCTTTAATGTTACACTCCTTGTACACTTTACCTTTAATGTTACACTCCTTGTACAGACGCCAGCACATCAAGCTACCCGAAACTGTCAGATTTTCCCAATCAAATTTGAACCTTATGCGTTAGCGCTAAAGTTGAAAATCTATTAAAGAAATCTGACAGATTGTAGTAGCTTTATGTGCTGGCGTCTGTACATTCCGCCTGTGAGAGGTGTTAGACTCCCCCTGTGACGTCTAGGAGGGGCGCGCGTGGAACACTTCGCTGCCGACCATAGACTCGACTACGGCCGGCAGCGACAGGTCACTCCTGAGATGAGGGCACGGCGCGGCTCCTCCCAAGCGAAATATCATATTCCGTTTAAATGTTGGTTGGATGATTGGAGAAACCATTACGAGATATAGGGTTGCTGATCACTGCAGTACTACAAAAAAAATTCTAAGATTTTTGATAGATTTGGTTAATCGTGTTCGTCCTTATTATAACCATTATGACATCGTCATTCTGAAAATACTTAATTTCATTAGCTCAAAATAAAAGATCTTAAATACGAAATAATGTTTAGACTGATCGTAGTGTTTTCGTATGTCAAATTATAGTTTAGTTAGTACGGAATTAGAAAATACTATTGACATAGAGAAATATACATTAGTTCAATGAGAATCCGCTATAATAGAACGACAGTCAGGATCGTTTCCGTTTGGTTCCGGGAGCGACCACGGATACACACACCTCCGACTAGTAAATAGTTATCTGTGGCGTTATGGCACTAGTGAATATAAAGTAAAAAGCCCGCTTGTTTAATAAACTGCATTATGGACCTAAAAGCGGCTCATTAAGATTCACTTTACGAACAAGTGTGTTGAAAAAACTGTTTTCGGCATCAGAATCGTTGCCATGTAGCAATTACTTTTATGTTAAACATTGAATAGTACGTTTTAAATTTGTTACAATTTTATCATACAAACGTAGGTTTGTATGATAAACCCGAACATCGAGGCGTCAAACAACTCGAAGGACTCGTCGAGAACTAGTCTATACACGAAACAGAAAAAACAAACTGGAATTAGCTTGAGAAAACGTTTGTACCAGAACCGGTGTCGCCAAACTCATACATTTACGATTTACTCTTAAAACCCGAAGATACGATTGGCTAGAAAAAAAATAAGGGCGTAAACAAAATGCAAAAAAAATATTATACGAAATGCAACTTTGATTTCAACAACCTATAAATCAAATTGACAAAAACAAGAAAGAAATACATATTGGTCTACCAAGTACCGCCACTCGTCGCTAGATGGCATTGTTTAGTATGAACTGTAATAATGTAAAAATAAGGGTGGTATTTGAATGGCGTATCACTGACACGAATGCAGGTTGCTACTCAAATAGCGATGTAACCTAATTCGATCGAAATATTATCGATACTATTTAAACGTACCATTCAAACGTACTATTCAAAAAATATAATGCGAAAAAAATATTGTATGCGATAGTGTGATAATATTAAATTAATGAAATTAATATGACGTAGGGTTTTTGCACTTACCAGAGAAATACGATTTAAAACGTTTTTAATTGGTTTTGTGTTATCCTTTAAGTATCTGTTACCAGATATTCTTTATAATAAAATCGTCTTCCTTAAAATGCTGCGAACATAATATACAACGTGTCCCAGAAATCAACGTCAAGCCGAAAACGGGCAATAGGCCAAGTCGTGACAGCTATTAGAAAAATATAAAAAAAAATCTTGGTCATGTACTTTTCGAATTATAAGCATTCAAAAATAAATCTCAAAAAGTGACACCCTGTGATGATTTTTCAAGTCCTGTGACTACATTATTAACATTTCGGTAGTTTTTTTCTCTGTGATCTAACCATGAATAACCCTTCTGTAAATTACAGTTAAAAGTTAAAACGTAACTGCCTCAGTTTTAAATTAAATGTTAGATTTTTGCCCAATATTGAATTCAAAATAATGACATCACCCAACTTTAACCGACTGTACTGAAAAAAAAATCTACTACACTATTTTGGCAAGTAACTTTAAAAGATGGCGCGTTTAGTCAGGATTCCAAAATGGTATAACACATACTAATTGCTACTTCTTAATTGAGGAAAAAAAGTACATTGTTGGTTTTAGGTGCATTTGAAATAAAATTCAGTCGTTGGATTTCTTTTATTATAATTTTTATTAAATCAGATTTACGAAGTTTTATAACAAATGTTCAAACTGTTTTCCTTCAGTTGCAATGCAAGTTCTACATCTCTTTAAAAATGATCGCGTAATAAGACGGGCGTATCTTCTTGAGTTGATGTATTCAGCGGCTTCTGCAATTCTTTGGCGCAGCTCGTCTAAATCTTGAATTGGTTTAGAGTACACTTTATCCTTTATCGTACCCCAGTAAAAAAAAATCTATGGGGTTTAAATCGGGTGAACGGGCAGGCCACGAAATTGTACCACCCCGCCCAATCCACCTATCGGGGTATTCTCGATTGAGAAACTCTCGTACAGTGAGAGCATAATGCGCTGGGCAGCCATCTTGTTGATACCACATGCTGCCGTAAATGTTCAGTGGCACTTCTTCCAATAATTCTGGTAATTGGTTCTGTAAGAAGTTCAAATAACCCTGGGCATTTAAATTCTCCGGCAGCTCGATTGGACCAATAACTTTACCATTCAAAATTCCCGTCCACATATTTACTTTAAACTGGTACTGAGATCTATCTTCCCGCATCAAATTTGGATTTTCCACGTGCCATTCGTGCAAATTGTGGAGGTTCATGTAACCGTCCTTTTTAAATGTTGATTCATCGGACCATAGAATTTTTTCAAAGAATCGCGGGTCCTCTCGGTGCCTCTGCAACATCGTTCGACAAAATCGTACTCTCTCTGGGTAGTCTCGGGGTAGCAGACTTTGTACTCGTCGTACATGGTATGGGTGAAACTCGTTCTTTTTTAAAATACGATGTGCAGTACTTTTGGGGACTCCTATGCTCTGTTCAATTCCACGTACTGAGATACTTCTGTCTTCTTCAACTGCTTGCAAGACTTCGGCTTCGTAGGGCATAACGGGTCTTCCCTCGCTAACCATTTGGCTAGGAAATCGACCCTCTGATAATGACCGATGCACATTAATAAATACTCGATGATCGGGATGACGCTCAGCATTCGGGTATCTCTCACGATACACTCTTGCTGCGGCATTGGCGTTGCATAAGCATTCTCCATAAATGAGATGCATGTTGGCGTATTCCTGCGCGGTGTATCGAGATGGCATGATAAAACACTACACAAACACGGGGTTGCGATTAAAACAAGTCCGGGGTTGTCAGAAACGATGCAGATAAATCCAAATTACAATGCAAATCAAGTCCAATAAACAAAGCCACAGTTGTAAGTACGAAGTCAATACGAATACAAAAAGATGTGCAGTCAACGAAAGAGCGTAACGTACTGCAGTATTGCACAATTTGCCGACGCATCCCTGTTTAGCCAGAGTAGCGTCTCTATCTGTTTCACTCACACATATGAAATGATGTGTCAATCCGTCTCCCTCTTAGTTAGATAAAAGTAGCGTCACTATCTATCTCGCTCCCACTTGTCAAAGTAGCGTCACCTCACATTAGCTAAAATGAATCTTTCTCGCTCACACTAGTCAAAATAACGTCACTCTTCGTCTCAATCGAACTTTTATGAAATACGGCTTCATAAAAAAAAAATGTTTTTTCTCAATTAAGAAGTAGCAATTAGTATGTGTTATACCATTTTGGAATCCTGACTAAACGCGACATCTTTTAAAGTTACTTGCCAAAATAGTGTAGTAGATTTTTTTTTCAGTACAGTCGGTTAAAGTTGGGTGATGTCATTATTTTGAATTCAATATTGGGCAAAAATCTAACATTTAATTTAGAACTGAGGCAGTTACGTTTTACTTTTAACTGTAATTTACAGAAGGGTTATTCATGGTTACATCACAGAGAAAAAAACTACCGAAATGTTAATAATGTAGTCACAGGACTTGAAAAACCATCACAGGGTGTCACTTTTTGAGATTTATTTTTGAATGCTTATAATTCGAAAAGTACATGACCAAGATTTTTTTTTATATTTTTCTAATAGCTGTCACGACTTGGCCTATTGCCCGTTTTCGGCTT
>OX451391.1:621497-662091 GCA_949629135.1 Eremobia ochroleuca
GTTCTTCACAGTACACATTTGCAGTAATGCTCACCCCGTTTTGTAAGAAGCTGTGATGAATCACACCGGCGCTAGACCACCAAACAGTGACCATCACTTTTCTAGGGGTAAGTTTTCGTTTAGGGCATTGTTTAGATGCTGAACCAGGATCCAACCAACTTGCTGAGCGCTTGCGGTTATCAAACAGAATCCATTTTTCATCGCAGGTAACAATGTGGTTCAAAATTCCTTCATTTGTGTGTCTGTTGAGCAGTGCAAGGCACGTCTCGACGCGTACTTCGCGCTGGCGGTCATTGAGTTCGTGGGGCACCCATTTGTCAAGCTTTTTTACCTTGCCAATTTGACGCAAATGGACCAATATTGTTTTGACGCTAACGTCGAAAGCTGCTGCTAATTCGGCCGTAGATTGTGTATCATCAGCTTCCAAAATCGCCTTTAATTCGTCACTGTCGACCAAAGTCTTCGGACGACTGCGAGGTTCATTTTTCAGGTCGAAATTTCCAGAACGGAAGCGAGCAAACCAATAACAGGTGGTGCGTTGGTTTGTAGTGTTAGCTCCGTAAACGTCGTTGATGTTGCGTGCCGCTTGTGCCGCGTTGCTGCCACGACGGTACTCATATTCCATAATTACTCGAATTTTTAGCGTATCCATGATGACGAAAAAGATTGAAATGCGATGAAAATGTAACACTAATCAATAAACAAATGACTACTTTTGGAAACAAAATTCCATGTTTTTAAAATAAAATTAATTTGAAATTAGAATTCTTAGCCAAACAAAAATTATTTTGATTTGAAATGGCCAGTACTGCAGAAAGGCAATTTCATAGGTAAAGACCTAATATGTATGTTTATCAGTTGTCTAGTACTCATAGCACAAGCTCTTAGTTTGGGACTAGATAGCGTTGTGTGAAAGTTGTGGAATATTATTATTATTAATAGTGGCGACGTGACCACCCTTTGCCACAAACGAGGCAACCTTTTTTTTTGAAGTGCGCCGTGAGCGTATGACTTTGGTTGGTTTTGGCTCATCTTGGAAGACCCAGACAGTTGACTGCTGCTTGGAATCTGGATCGTAAGCATATATCCAAGACTCGTCACCACTAAGCATATCATAAACGTGTTTTGACTCTCCTCTGTTGAATCGCTGCAGAGTTTTGCGACACCATCTAACACGGGCTGCTTTATGGTCGTCGCTAAGCAAATGTGGTATCCAACGAGAGATCATCTTTCTTACGCCGAGTTCTTCGTGCAGGATTTCTTGGATAGTAGTCCCTGAAATGCCCATGGCTGCCTCTATTTCACGATATGTCACATGACGATCTTCGCCGATTAGCTGCCGCACGGCGTCGATATTCTCTTGCGTCATGACGGTTTTTGGACGACCTTCACGTGGCTTGTCACTGAAGCTAGAGTGCCCACGTTGAAATTCTAAATACCAGCCTTCTACAGTCCTAAGATATGGTGCTGCATCACTAAATACAGAAGTGACCTCCTCAAAGCACGGAAGTCGCGTTAATCCCCTTTGAAAGTTGTAGAAAATTATCGCACGCATATTTTCCTTTGATAATTCCATTTTTACAACCGACTTGTCACCTTTGAATAGACGCTACAATAAAACTATTCGACCGATCAAAAAACATTCTTTTGTTTTCGAATTCTAAATTCAAAAAGATGAAAAAGCCATATGTTTTTTTTTTAATAATTGCGGGAGGTTCACAAACGACACGACTTAAAAGGCAGCCCTCGTATACTATAAGAACCGATACTGATCCTAAATTCGCTTTTTAGAACCAGATCTCCTCCGAGTCTTCTCTTTAATAACTAGAATCATTCGTCTTCCAACCTGCACTGTCCGTGAGGATTTCACAGAGCGAATGTCTTAAAAGATGCTTTTATAAAAAAAAAAACCTCTGGAGCTAGTCGGAGTGGCCGCACGTCACCATTACGCTCGCATTGCGAAAACAGCCCCTCAATCAACTCAGCCTATCGCAGTCCACTGCTGGATATAAGCCTCTCCCAGACTACGCCACAACACCCTGTCCTCCGCCTTCCGCATCCAGTCTACCCCAGCCACCTTCTTTAGGTCGTCCGTCCATCTAGCTGGGGGGCGTCTCACACTATGCTTGCCGATACGCGGTCTCCACTCCAGGACTCGTTTGCTCCACCGGCCATCGGCCCTTCGATAGACATGGCCAGCCCACTGCCACTTCAGTTTGCTTACTCTGCAAGCTATGTCGGTTACTCCCGTTCTTTTCCGGATAATTTCATTCCTGATGTTATCCTTCAAAGATACTCCGAGCATAGCTCGCTCCATAGCGCGCTGAGCGACCTTGAATTTGTGGACCAGCCCGACCGTCAGTGTCCACGTTGCAGCACTGTATGTCATGACGGGCAGGACGCACTGGTTGAAGACCTTAGTCTTCAAACACTGAGGTATAGGCGACGAGAAGACTTGACGAAGCTCAAAACAACCCCTACTACCTTTTAAAATAAAGACGTATTCGAGGTCGAACTGTCAATTTGGAAAGCGACTGGCCGACCTTGTCTAAGTGCAGCATTGTGTTCATCTGTCCCGCAGCTGTGCAACCTGTTCGAGAATATCTCGTCGTCGGAGTGGCTGCTGTACATCAGCGAGTGGGAGCACGACGGACAGCCGCTCTCCAACATACGCGCCACTACTAAGGTACGCCGCGCTGTCGGAGCACTTCATATGTCAGTACAACCTTAAGGAAACATATAGTAGACTGAAAAAAGTAAACATCAACTAAATTATAATTGCGCCTCTCCACTGCATTTGCGCACACATGCAAAGTGTGTGTATACTCGCAATAAATTTTAATTCGCCATCGTCATTAGTTATTGTTTAGTTGATTCAAATCAAAGAGAATTCAACCACTTAGACTTAGAGCTGATAGTCCGATTTCGTCTAAGCACACGACTCACAACTGCGGGCCGGAGAAAGAAGAAAATACAGCGGTTGTGATTGGCCGATGCAACAATGTCAGGAGGAATGTTCCAAACATAGTGATGGACAAGTCAACAAAAATATCGATATCGATAAAATCGACGTCTATTAATTCAATTTTTTTAAACTATACTGATTGGGTGTTAACTGGGTGCAAATAAACTACTGCACCAGGTGCTAAATAACACTGACGTAACACTTCAAATGTAACTTTATTCAATTAAATCAATCAACAACAACAAAAACAACATCAACAACATCATCAACTTAGTTTATCGACTGAAAGTATGTCTATTAAAAATAATAGCAATCTTAATCCCTGTCGGATAGAACAATAGATTCTCAGAAGTGAAATTCAAATTCAAATATTTTATTGTGCAATTAGGATTTATGGATTTAATACTTCAAGCACATAAATGTACAGAGGCAGACTTAATGCCATAGGCATTTTCTAGCAGTCAACCTTTGGGTGATGTAAAGACAAACAGTAATAGGTGCAATCATGAAAATTGAGGAATAAATATTTTAAATATAAAGATACCCATAAACCTATTAAAACTATAAATATAATATATGCCTAATTGCAATTGTAAATATAACCACAAATAAATATACATAAATACATGAAAATACTAAAAATAAATAAGACAAACAATGAGAAAATATTAGCGTTGTGATGATACTGCCAGCTTCTTGCGAATGTGTTCGCGAACCTTCACTTTAAAGGATAATCGGTTGGCTAACTGCAATCACTTTCACACGTCAAGCTAGCTGGAGTCGACATTTTTCATCGTCAATATTATACTTTGTTTTGAAGTTGGACTTTTCAAAAAGACATCAACGCGGTATACATTTTTTTGTACCATTTTACATAAACAACCAGTTTAGCTTGAGCCCTGCAATTATTCATAATATTATTAAATTATAAACATATTTTACTTACTGATGAAAAGTTATGCCATGTTTTTATAGCTGGATGTTCTAGACGATTTCCCACATCATTTAATTGAACAGGAACTCGTAATAATTGCTTATGCAGAAATGTTTTAAAAGGTATCAAAATAACCGCGTGTGCAGAGATCCAACTGGTCAAAATTAAAATGGCCACTCATAGTTTAACCTTTTGAACGCCACTGTCACATATATGTGACAAACGAAATCTTACCCTGAACGCCAACGTCACAAATATATGACAAAGTACACGTCGCACCATATTATGAAATAAACAATTTAATCATTACTTTTGTGTGTTTTTATTTATATAATTTAAAAGTTTAAGCTTCCGTCTATATTGTATTGCATGAAACTAATATAAATAAACCACCAATATCGAGAAATTTGTTGTTTTAAAAGTAGATGTTAAACGCGTATAAAAGGAGTCTCACACGCCGCACAGTGGGCCGAAAATGAACTTTTTCATTTAATTTTTTGAATGGCTGTTTTCATTTAATTTTTTGAATGGCTGTTTTTTTTGCATGGATGTGCTTCGGAAGACTAAGTATATGCTTATAAATATAAAATTTACGGAAAAAGATTGCAAACGGCTCACAAAGAATTTTTTTTTGAAAATGTTGTATGGAGTTGACATTAAAATCGACGATAACTCAGCTATCGCACGATTGCGCCTTATTTCCTCGTAGGTGTTTTTACTACCATTTATTTAGGATTTTTTGGCATACTACTTAACCCGGGCACTGGTGCGATTTATTTTTTAAAAATCCTTAAATATTTTTATTTTTTTATTTTTATTTTTATACTATGTTTCGATCTTAGGTAAAGGTTAACGTAATATGAAGTACCTAAGTCACGTCTAGATCAATGACAGATAAATTGGGGACTAAAGTCTTGGTAGTTTTTTTATAATGGTTCATTGAATAATTTACTGTTCAATCTCTGTGATAGTAGGCCTGTGCCCCTTAATAATAAATTAGTTAGTATTGATAGCATTACGAGGACGACATGATCACGTTTGTATTTGTATACTAACATCTTATTTAAAATAAAGATTTAAATAAAGGCTGCTGACGAATAGAAAGACTCTAACCATAGAAATGCTAACAAAAACTAAAAACTGTTTGAATATATCATTAAATAAAAGTATATCTTGAATATAAGATTTTATTATATTAAAATGCAAACAAAATATAAACAATTTGAATATATGTAACAATAAAATTATATCTTGAATATAACATTTAATGATCAATAAAAAAGTAAAAAAAAAAAGATCTAATGGAAATACTTATTATTATATATTATTATAAATTAAAAGATAATGAAAAAGAATTATATAAACTAAAATTATTTTAAAAAGAATTAAATAATGGATAAAGCACTTAATTATCTACTCCGAGTCATCATCACTACTGATAGAATCAGAATCTGACGATTCAGGATCCAAATTAGTGATATCGCAGAACTCTATTTGATTGTCTGGTTCTTGAATATTTAATAAATCCCATACTTCTTCAAACAAGGCTTTTTTCTTTTTTGCATCCATAGTAGGCCTTGTCGCTGAAATAAGTGGATCTGAATAAAGGAGAAGGAAATTGAAAATGTCCTCGTTCGAACATACTCTGCTCTTTTTGCGGGAATGGTGCTCTCTTAGTCTTCTGAAATCTTTATTGCGAGCTTCCGATGCCTCCTCAGAAAGACTCCCAATAGGTACGATTGCGTTATGAGCTATAATCTCTGCTCCATGTATTAATATCTTGTGCACAGTAACAGGCATATTATACCAACCATATATTGACACGAACCTCTCAGCAGTTTGCCATGTATACTCCTTGAACTTTTCTACCTTTATATGTTCACCTGATGTTATGGTCTGTAAAATTACAACAAACCTGCGGATAAGTTCTATATCCAGCCCCGTTATTTCAGCAGTTTTATCGGGGAATTCAAAAAACCTTCTGGCTGTGTTTCCGTCGTTGGTTGTTCCGTGTCCTTGTTTAACCACATCAATAAGCAGATTTAGATCCTCTTTAAACCGGTTTCGAATCATCTTCTGTCGTTGCTTCATCAATTCTTGGTCAGCATCTCTAGCAGCGCTCTTCTTGAAATCTAATCTGTATGCAATATGCAAGAGGCACTGCATCATATTTATGCGCGCATGAAGTGGAGAAAGTCCAAGTTCCATCATATTCTCTGATATTGGCTTGACTTTCACTTCTGTCAACTTATTCATCTCAGATGGCTTTGTTAAACAAAGATAGTATGTTGCTGAAGATTTCGCATCTGAAAAATATGTGCATATTTTACCATCAACCATAGTTAACATAAGCTTGTGGTCAATTGTATTGCTTTCGCAAACAGATGGTCTTAGAAATTCTATTTCGTTCTTTATTCTTTTTTCTTCTTCCTTTACTACTGCTTCACTTTCTTTAACAAACGTAAACTGCACTGGACGACAAAATGCTGCCGAGCAGGGTTTCGGATTCTCCCATACTGTCGCTCCTTCACAAGTCATTTTCAATGGTGCCAATGAAGTCATAAATATACTGGAATCATCATGTGCGGAATCCATCTTTTGCTTGTATCTGCTCTGGCTTGATGCACCATCGAAACCCCACTTGCTGATCAACTGCAATTGTTTGTTTTGAATATTTTCAGGCAAAGTTTTTGAAATCCGTTTCGCTGTTAAATCTAAAATAGCTTGCAGTGTAATTCTGGCAGAAGAGTCAGTAACTGTTATATATTTTTTTGGTTCAGGTGGATAACACTCTTGTTTTTCTTTCTGTATACGGTAATAGGAAGGGTACATATTCTTTAGACCTTCTCGGATGGCTGACTCTCTCAACGTCATATATTGCCACTTTGATAGGTGAAGTGATATTAATAAACCAAGTGCCTTCTGAGGTGTGAACGTAGTCAGTGGTTTTTTAATGAGGTCGTGAAACTTTTCAACAGTTTCTGGGTGCTTTAGCAAATGTTCTATCACGGAAGCAAAATTCTCTTGACCAGTTTGTTTCATTTTGGATATGGCTGCATGTAAAAGTTCACTGGATTCGCTGTTTATATATTCAGAACTCCGTCTCTTCTTCTGTTAAGATTCCAACTCTTCAAAAGGTATTTTAGAAATGTATTTTCTTTTCGTCATAGTCCCAACCGATGTTGATGGCTCGGAAATAGACGCACTAGCACCTTCTTCCTGTTCTGTCGATGATGCTTGAGGTTCTGGAACGTTTTCTTTAATACAGCTAGGCCAGTCAACTTCAGCTTCAAGCCAACTGCCATAATCTTGTCTAAAAAGTTCCATCTTTCGGTGGGCTGATTTCCAACGCTTTGCTACTGAGTTTACAAATCTTCGACAAAATTCTCGTAAAGTCATTTGATCTTCTTCACTTAGGCTGCAATTGAGTCGAGATACTACAGCCTCGAATAAAAGATTGTAATCACATGTTTTTTCTAAACTTTGTAAAATAACAAACAAGTCCAGATTGGTTACGATACTTTCCATGTTTAAATATCAATTAATGTTGTACTAACTTTCAATGCGTAAATCAAACTGCATTAATTCGGTTTGCACTTCCTTATATACGGTGAAGTAGACATACCTAATTTAGTAATTACCCTCAAAACGTTAACTTAATACTCTTGTCGTTAGCTAATTAGTAGCTAATATTCTACCCATTAGAAAACTTCCTAATGTATTTCATATAATTTCATAATAAAGGTAGCATTAAAAATCTTAAATGATTGCACCTAATTTACTAATTACCCTCAAAACGTTAACTTAATACTCTTGTCGTTAGCTAATTAGTAACTAATGTTCTACCCATTAGAAAATTTCCTAATGTATTTCATTTAATTTCATAATGAAGGTAGCATTAAAAATCTCAAAAGATTGCATTGTCCGGTAATTATTATTATTGATGATGACGTAAAAATATCGATTAATGCAAAAAAAATATGAATTATTTTTAAGTCGTTTAGTAATTTTATGGCATTAACTAATTGACGTCTTCAACTAGTTAATACCCGATTTCGTGATTACCTTCTTTGTTACATACAAGTTCACCGTATATATTTACGTATTAATTGAATAAATAATATCTTCAAGATATTTTATTTTAGGATGTATTCAAATAGTTTATATTTTTTGCCTCCTTTTAATATAATAAAATCTTATATTGAAGATATAATTTTTGTTAGCATTTCAATAATTAAGACTCTTACTATTTGGCTCAGCAGCCTATAAAGTCCTTACTACAGGGGCACAGGTCCACTTTCACCAAGAGTGAACAGAAATTAGAACAATTATAATTTAGACGTGACTTAGGTACTTCATATTACGTTAACCTTTACTTAAGATCGAAACATAGTATAAAAATAAAAATAAAAAAATAAAAATATTTAAGGATTTTTAAAAAATAAATCGCACCAGTGCCCGGGTTAAGTAGTATGCCAAAAAATCCTAAATAAATGGTAGTAAAAACACCTACGAGGAAATAAGGCGCAATCGTGCGATAGCTGAGTTATCGTCGATTTTAATGTCAACTCCATACAACATTTTCAAAAAAAAATTCTTTGTGAGCCGTTTGCAATCTTTTTCCGTAAATTTTATATTTATAAGCATATACTTAGTCTTCCGAAGCACATCCATGCAAAAAAACAGCCATTCAAAAAATTTAATGAAAATGTCCATGAAAGTTCATTTTCGGCCCACTGTGCGCCGTAGTCTGCTATATGGGACAGCTAGTGTTGTGACGTATGATTGTAAAATCAATAAAAACTTAAGAAGATGAATATGAAGTTTTAGTCCAGAGTATATTATTTGTGTATAAGTTGGTATCAGGAGATAAAAATGCTATATTGGAATATAGTGGCAGGTTAGATAAAATTTCAGTGTCGTGAGTACGGTTTATTAGAAAACTAAAGACGAAAATAAAAACTCAGTTGTATACCGATATAAATTTTGGAATCCCTATTTTTTATGAAGGTCATTTGACAGAAAAAGTGGCCTGGCGTCAGGGGTACGGCGATACGTTTATACTCTGGCGTTCAAAAGGTTAATCTAATAAAGTGTAATTTCATTTATGTGTCGTGAGCCTGAGTCGCCCGTATGAGCAGTCAAGAGTTTGTATATTCATTGATTCAGATGATTGGTCCGCCACTGCCAGTCAGGCAGTGAACCCATAACAATTGTGACGGTTTCTAAAGTGTCTGTCTTGGGCAGTGACTGACTGAATATCCAATGATAACAAATTTTAGTGTACAGTTAAACCTGGAAAGATAAACGCTTCTGTAATTTTCATGTTCCCGAATTAACACGAACGTTGTCACTCAAAAGTTTTGAAAAGTTTTATGGAATTGCATACAGTTGTTAATCTATAATATTTTAATCATAGTAAAAAATTAAAATATGTATTAAAAAAAAACTAAAAACGTTTTATCACGCACTAAAATTGATAATATAATTCATTGAATTCAAACAGCGTGGAGCGATTTCTGAATTAATCTCTATCTACCTCCTGGCTCCATCATCAGACACTCGATACCAAGTGCAATCTATTGGACTCGTTAACACAAATCACATGCGCCCAAAATCGAGAGGTTTATTAAAAGCCACTGAAGAGTTCCGCTATCCACCTCCTGACTCCATCATCAGATCAGCTCCAAGATACCAATTTATAGTTTTGTCTTCCGAACTACATATACATACAAAGTTTCATTTTGATACGACAATCGGAAGTAGGTCAAAGTTAACTTGTAAGATTTTTTTACAAAACAAAAATTCGAAGACATGTGACGTTACCAACGCGCACTGGACCCGCGTGGTGGATGATGGCCCAGTCCCTCTCAGAGAGGAGGCGTGTATCCCAGCAGTGGGAACATTCTAGGCTGACTATGCTATGAAGTTCGTACAATGGTTGTGCAAATGATTTAAGATTTATTAATATTTTTGAGAAATAATATCGTAAAAATAATGCCATTGATTACGTGACATTGGTGCCGATTTCCTTGTTCACAACCACGGACTAGAAAAAAAAGAAGGACTCCGCGCCACGCATATCGAAAGTGAAGCACAGTAAGGGTGCCGGACCGTTTGTACAAACGTGCTTCACGCACACATTTACATGACAGAAAGCCGGCCGGCCGCCATTACGCGACAAGACAGCGTCTTTGTAGGTACTATTTACGTGAAGTAATAAAATAAAATAATGCCATCTTGTGTTGTGAAAAGGTGTAAAAATAATTCTACATATCAGAAAAAGTGTCAAGGAATAACATATCACAAGTAAGGCACAATTTTACTTGTTGATTTATTGTATTTTTGACATTTTAAAATCATTACTATTGGAACACAAAATCTCAACAGAATTATAAGTGTTGTCAGAAAATAAATGGGTAATTTTCCCGAGAGATTGGGTAATTATTTTTTTTTGTGTTCTTTGTATTTTCTGTAAGTATTGACGATGAATATTTTTATAGATTTCCTACAACAAATCAACCATGGAGCAGTGACTGGATAAAAATAATAAGAAACTTTTTCACTAATCCGGAAGCAGACAGTAACCGACCAGGCTAGTTGGAGAGCTTACACGTGAGCAAGCCACATAAAACTGGCCGTGTGAGAAATAGTCTTGCCGCAAATAAACTCCAACAAATTTCAGGGTTTGTCCCTGTGACTTAGATGTTAGTAGTCATCGCGAAACAAACCTTGGTTGGGAACTGCAATCTTTTTAATTCAAACGGAAGATCATTTGGTATCAATGGCATACACGGCACGAAGACTGTTTCTCCTCTGGCAGATCCATTTAGTATTTTAAACACAAAATTTGAAGATCCTAACATCAAAACTGACGGACTTTCATATAAACTTCCATCCCCTATTTTACCCCTGTAGGGGTGAAATTCCCAAAAATCCTTTCTTAGTGGATGCCTACGTCATAATAAATATCTCTGTGCTAAATTTCAGCGCAATCTTCAGCGGTTTGATATATAATATATAATAATAATAGAAGATTTAGGTACGGTTTTCTGTAAAGGGTTTGTATCATCAATTCGCGATGGTTCTTAGATTGGAACGGATTCTAATACTTCTTCGATCGATACAGAAAGCAGTGCAGGTTATTGACTGTTTGTATGTGTTGTGAAGTTTCTGATTAAATGATTTTAATAAATATTTAACGTTTATTTTCTACAGAACGTTAAATAGTTTTCTTATTATACATAGGTAAAATCTTTACACCTTGCGTGTTTTAGGTAAGTAAGCTTTAATAACCCCCCCCCCCCCCCCCATCTTCCTTATAGGTAATTCAAGACAATCAATTGCATTACGTATTCTACAGCAGCGTTTTCTTAGTCATCCATGCAAATGAATTACTTAATTTTGAGTTTCAAATAGTATACATATTATGTTTGTAATTTCAATTTATTCATTTATTCTAATAAAGAATAAACTGTCAAAATATTTAAAAAATGGGGAAATTTCCATTCATCTGGTATCCCTCAAATCACGCACACATAGATCGGTACGGTGCTTCACTTTCGATATGCGTGGCGCGGAGTCCTTCTTTTTTTTCTAGTCCGTGTTCACAACATAACTTTTAAAAGTTCTGTGCAACTTTTTCTTTCTATTTCATTATGAACAGGGCAGAAGATAAATATTAGTACAGTCCTGTCAAATTAAAATACTCCATTGACAAGTTTAGACGTGATTAAAAAAAACCGGCCAAGTGCGAGTCGGATTCGCGCACGAAGGGTTCCGTACCATAATCTTTAAAAACGGCAAAAAAATCACGTTTGTTGTATGGGACCCCTCTTAAATACCCTGACATTAAGCGCTTGAGTACGAGGCTTTTGGCTACGTTGTATATTTTATGTGTTTTTTATTGTTATTTAGTTTTTTATTTGTAACGTGCGTTTTGTTTGTGCAGAATCAACGTTTTTTCTTTCTTAAATATTTATTTTATTCTGTTTTTTAGTATTTTTTGTTATATATAATTAATAATTTCATTTATTTCAGGTCTGTGACCCATATAAAACAAAAATAGATAAAAATACAAATACAAAACACATAAAATATTGCTCGGCTAGCCAAATCCAAAAGGTCAGAATTACTTCATAAACATTAATTAATTAAATTAAATTAAATAGTCAAAAGTCAAATACACAATCGATATAGTGGCGACAGAAATACATCAACTGTAAAAATCACGGTTCATGAGATACAGCCTGGTGACAGAGATGGACGGACGGACGGACAGCGGAGTCTTAGTAATAGGGTTTCGTTTTACCCTTTGGGTACGGAACATTAAAAATTGGCTACTAAAAATACGTCAATTTAAGTCAGGTGCTAACTAATATGACAAGATTAAACTAATATTTATCTTCTGTCCTTTTCATAATGAAATAGAAAGAAAAAGATGCACTGAACTTAAATTTAGTTTAGTTTGTGAACAACAGAATCGGCACTATTGACAGACTACTTCTAGACGATAGTTTCAAATTGTAAATACAAATAGGCTTTATATAATAATAATAAGTTTTATTGATATGTCAGACATAAAGTTTATTTTGCATTAACAATAGACGTACGAAAGGAATGCTCTTGAAAGGAACACCACTGCTTGGCAGCGCATCGCTCTCGCGCGACCTGCAGACATTACATTACATTGTTGTACCCGCACATAGCATAACGTATCGCTCTCGCGCGACGTGCAGACATTACATTACATTGTTGTACCCGCACATAGCATAACGTATCGCTCTCGCGCGACGTGCAGGCATTACATTACATTGTTGTACCCGCACATAGCATAACGTATCGCTCTCGCGCGACGTGCAGACATTACATTACATTGTTGTACCCGCACATAGCATAACGTATCGCTCTCGCGCGACGTGCAGGCATTACATTACATTGTTGTACCCGCACATAGCATAACGTATCGCTCTCGCGCGACGTGCAGACATTACATTACATTGTTGTACCCGCACATAGCATAACCAGCCTATAATGTTCCCACTGCAATAAAGCAATTTCGTTTTATTAACATGTCAAATTTGCTGAAAAATTCATATCTTGAAGGAAATAAATCACATGGAACATTATTAATCTGTTTCTCAAAAACTATCAACTAACGTATTGCCGCAATATTACGTTTATACAAATACTTCGCAAATACCTATGTGCAAATGCAGTGGAAAGGCGAAATCATAAATAAAAGAAAATTAAAAATAAAATATTTAAATCATAGATCATTATTATTATTAATTATCTATAGATATTTAAATATCTGAACAATGAGATCCTGACAGAACCCATCGACTGGCCTCTGATGTACGTGCGTGTATCGGCTGTCGCCAGGTGTGCGTGCACAGCTGCCTGAGCGCGGATCCGGAGCTGCGCGACGTGGGCACGGCGCTCATGCACAACATCGCCACCAAGGAGGTAAAGACCGTGGTCTGTATCCGCCTTCATTGTTCTTAATACTCACTACTCGATATAGTCTCTTCCAAAAGTATCTGATGAAAGTGTAAACAACCCCTGCTCAATCACCCACCAAAGGGAATTACTTAAAAATTCATCTATATTTTAAAGGTTTGAACTTAATCGCTCACCATTTTTTCCAACAATTATTGTACAACATTATTCAATTGCAATTGAAAAATCATCGACAAAAATTGAGGTTATAAAATGTACCATTGTAAAATAAAAAATCAAATATAAGTTGATTTAAAATTTAGTAAATCGGGTTTTAAAGCTTTGGTTTCCTAAGAATGCGGTTCCGTCATTTACTAGAACAGTCGACATGAGTTTATGTCATTTTCTCCATTATTTGACATGAAGGTGCCAAAAAACTCTCGGTATTTGGACAGCCATTATTTTGCTACCGCTCGCGTTACAAATAGATGTCCATAGGTACGTTTTCTGATCCATTTGTTTAAATTTTCATCAGATCGTTTTGGAACAAACCATCAATTATACATATCCTCGACTAGTCACGTGTCGTCGTTTACGACATCATGTTCACCCGATGTGACGATCTTCACGTTGTCTACGTGAAGATTTATACAGTCAAGTCAGTCATGAGACCGAAGAAGACATTGCGTGGTTTATGTATGACACACTTAAGTTTAATAAACAGACTGACTGGTTAAACGATGGATAAAAATTATCTTATTACTCAATAAAATAATACATTATGACAAAAATATTTATTGCATTTGAGCCTAAATGATTATGCTCTTGAACATGTCCTTCGTCAAACCAGCCGTACTGAATATGTATCTTCAAATTACTTGAAGCGCACTTCATATTGCCAAATCCACCATTGTATCACTCTGCTTGACTGCCGAAAAAACTGAAGGCGGACTTACAAAACTTAACTTTACCTGACATAACTTACTTCATTAACAAATTATAGGAATTAAAAAATTAAGTATATTACGTTTTTAGAACAAACAGAGACGCAGGGGCGTTCCTTTCATTAAACCCGAAAAGCCCGGCTTTCAGTCAAACGTGAGCTTAACAATAAAAAATAAACTACACAAGTACTCGTAATCTTGTAAATTAACCAACTCATTCATGTCGCAAGAATTGATAAGAATAATAAAAACTGCGCGGCCCGGCCGCCCGCTATACGTGCAATCGTTACTCGGAAAAGTAAATACTTTCAAGTTTTAATGACGAATATAATCTCATCCTACTTTTTGAGTATTTCTCAGAAATCTAAATTTCGTGATAGGCATTTTAGTTGAAAATTGCCTTCAGCGTGCCTTTCCGGAACTTTTAAAGATAGCTCATTTAATTGTGACAATTCCTGCGACCAGTTGTTTCGCGGAACGTGCTTTTTCATGTTTAATACGTACATATTTAATTAAGAAATAAGTACTCAAGAACAAGAACGGCTTTCCGAATTATCGAAAATTGCAATAGAAAAACTGCTGTTGGTAGAACTAAAACGTTCGCCAACTTTTTACGCCGTATGATTACGCCGTTATGAGTTACAATACATAATTTTTATATTTTGTAAAGTCCGCTTAATTAATTGTAAAAATTAAAGCAGGCGCCAGGATCATGTTCTCTAATGAATTGACAAAAAACGGCTTTTATCAAAGCTACTGAATGTAAATTTGTAAATCTATCATGCCTTCCGTGTGCGTGTGTATGATGTTTGTCATCTGTATGCGATAAAGAAGCGAATAATGAAGAGTTATGGCTGTTCACATTGTGAGTAATTATAAGTATTATCAACATCGTGTAGTAGAAATCAATGAATAATTTGTACGCCATCTAGTGGCTAGATTGTAATATTTTGCCTATAGCGCCTCTTGCGAGCGAGTGAAATATGAACTAACTTGAGGAGCTCTGTTCTGCCAATAATGTTAATAGATGGCTCTTATACGTCTTATCATATTTTACACGAAACTGATAACTTGAAAATGAAAAAGTTACGATTTTGTAAAGGATTACCAATACTTTTAGTATTTAATTTATATAAAAAAAAAATGGTGCTATTAAAAAATATTTCATTTTAATTGCTAATAGCAAAAACTTACAATTATGAAATTAGAATATTAGTAAGAACTAAAACGACTCAGTCGGTAGGCACAACATTGACAGGCGATACGGTAGGTAGGTACTTAGTTTTTATTAATTTATTTTTTTAAGTATGTTGGCTTGCCCTAAGTTTAACCCATAGGCACGCCACTGGGTGCATTGACCGTCACGATGATTGGGGGCTCTGTGATGTTGGGGATAAGTTTTTCTGTAACCCATTTAGTGAAATTATACTGGTTCATTTCGGAATGATAACCTTTTTGCTTGTTCACACGCCTAAAGAGTGGCAGAGCCAGAGCATTAGGCACAAAACGTTTTTCATTTCTTGCATAAACCTTTGCTTTCGCTTCGACATGTTCGTAGTGAATCCTTCACTTTCTATCGATTGCCAGCATTTATTAAGCTTACAGCTAGTGTTTGTAGCTTTCATCCATGTATAATATACGGGGTGTCCGATAAGTCATGTATTACCTTTTACCTTCTGATGGGCCACATTGCGATCTACCAATAAAATAAAATAAAAAATCACCTACCAATAATTTTTTTTTTTTTTTTCACCAGGCCGATCAAAAATAAGGTTCCTAACATTTTTTTTGGTGAAAATTTTAAGTTTGAACTTAAATTTTAGGTATTTAAAAGATGTTATCTGTAACTTTCTTGTATTCAATCGATAGTAGGATGATTCAAGATGAAAAAAAAACTGTACTTGAAAAAGTTTTCATTCGTAGAAATGGCATCGAAAAAACTGATCAAAGGTAGAGATTTTCCAAAATTTCATGAAACATCAAAAAACTCGGAAACCGTAAGACTTTTAGCATGGTCATTTTATTTTTATTGGTAGATCCCAATGTGGCTCATCAGCAGGTAAAAGGTGATCCATGACTTTTCGGACACCCAGTATTATATCCCTTTGAAGCACTTCGGGAAAGTTTCTGTTTTCCACGATAATTTTTAAATATTGTTTCGTTTTGTGTGCGATAATAGGGTTTCGATGAAATCTTGTCTGTTCGTTTTACTTTTTTTTATAATAAAATCCAGTCTTTTTAGAAGTTTCCGCAAATGCTCTCGACTTCCGTCATAGCAGATATCTTCCCCTAATTGAACTAATAATTAAGCAATTGTTGGTACTTACCTCTTTCTTTACAGTATAAAAAATATGTATTTTCTGCCGAATTGCACATATGTATGTCAAAGTTGTCCAATACCTTTGAGGCACGTCCATTCTCTGTTTAGCTGGTGTCGAGAATTTCCCAGCGTTTTCCATGCCGTGTTGCACGATTCTGCGCACTGCGCTTATAGAAACACCTAAAACAAACAAACCATGGTGTTGACATAACATATACTGTCGGTCTGACGAAGGAAGTCCCGCGGAAAATATGATAATTAGGTGAACATTTTTTCAAATTATGTTTCTTTACATTAAGTACCTATGTTGCTTCAACGAATGTGCTATAGCAAAAAGTGTATTTCGTAATATGTATAATATAAATAACATCACATTTTTTTTCCTTACTTTCAACATTGTTTAGTCGCGCTATATCTGCGATAGTATTTGTTTATCTAAACGTAACTTCAAAAATGGTAGACAAGTAATCTGTAAATAATATTTAGTTCAAAAATTTTGCTCCCTGAACGTATTCATCGTTTGTAATGAATGTTTGGTGCAACTTTCAATAGTTACTTACCAGTAAAATCTGCTGTACGTTCGTAAACATCGAAGATGGATAGCAGCTTTCTAACTTGAAATCCTGTCATACACCGATTGGAAAGTTTATAAATTATTTGACGGTCACCACCACGCATTACCTTATTCATGATATATTACTGTTTTCATGTCCACTCAGAAATAACAACAAAAACCAAAATTCAAAGCAAAACGAAACCGATCGAGAAGAATTGACAGGTCAAGACTCATTTTAAGGTGTTGCTAGAAATGAAACGTTTTAGTTCCAAAATATTTCTTTTCTACTCTTTTATGTCGAACTGTAGAAATTTATGGAATACTAGCGACCCGCCCCGGCTTCGCACGGGTGCAATGCTGATCACTACATAGTATAAAACAAAGTCGCTTCCCACTGTCTGTCTGTCTCTATGTATGCTTAAATCTTGAAAACTACGCTACGGATTTTGATGCGGTTTTTTTTTTAATAGATAAGAGTGATTCAAGAGGAAGGTTTATATGTATAATACATGCATAATATAGTAGAGAAACACTGATAATTTTAGAGCCATTATTTATCGTAGAAAGTATAGAATAAAAAATTGTTATTGTGGGTTATCCCTAAGAGATAGACATATAACATTGGGATTTTTTTGTAGACCTTTTTAAGGTGTACAATACTGTACTACATTATTTTGATCTATCTCGTAGGATTCAGCCAGCGTTTGCAATGTAAACGCAAAAAATGTGTTTATTTACGACATCACATTAGAAACCTCTAAAATTATCAGTGTTTCTCTACTATATTATGCATGTATTATACATATAAACCTTCCTCTTGAATCACTCTATCTATTAAAAAAAAACCATCAAAATCCGTTGGGTAGTTTCAAGCGCCACCGGCCGACTCCCCGGCCGGTAACGCCCGCATTTTAAATCTGTAATATCTTCGAAAATATTCATTTAAATTAAATGCTATAAAGGGCCATAATAATCTATATGAAATGCACAATGTTTTTAAGGTACTTAATTGGATAAGGATTAATGCTGTATTGCCTAAAATTGCTTCTTAAATAAGCCATTATTTTTCGTAAAAAGTTAAGGAAAAAAAATGGTTATTGTGGGTTATCCCTAAAATATAGACATATACCATCGCGGAGTTTTTTGTAGAGCTTTTTAAGGTGTACATTACTGTAGTACATTATTTTGATCTATCTCGAATGGTTCAGCCAGCGTTTACAATGTAAGCGCAAAAAAATGTGTTTATTTACGACATCACATTAGAAACCTCTAAAATTATCAGTGTTTCTCTAATATATTATGCATGTATTATACATATTAACCTTCCTCTTGAATCATTCTATCTATTAAAAAAAACCGCATCAAAATCCGTTGCGGAGTTTTAAAGATCTAAGCATATATAGGGACAGACAGACAGGGAAGCGACTTTGTTTTATACTATGTATTGATGACAACGTAGGGGTTCGGAATCATGTACTGAAAACATGGCAACAAGTTGCGCGGCGCTGTCCGCCACGCACCCTCTATACATATACATATATTATATACAATAGTAAAATAACGTTACAATGGTATGTCCCAGGCATGGTCATAAGCAATGCTATTGTGAATACGATGCTCTTGCTTGGAGAGCAGTGCTTGTCATTGTGCCTGCGAGGGCTGCCACAGAACTGTGTCTGTCAGACCACTATTGTGAATACGATGCTCTTGCTTGGCGAGCCGTGCTTGTCATTGTGCCTGCGAGGGCTGCCCCAGACCAGTGTCTGTCAGACCGCTATTGTGAATACGATGCTCTTGCTTGGCGAGCCGTGCTTGTCATTGTGCCTGCGAGGGCTGCCCCAGACCAGTGTCTGTCAGACCACTATTGTGAATACGATGCTCTTGCTTGGCGAGCCGTGCTTGTCATTGTGCCTGCGAGGGCTGCCCCAGACCAGTGTCTGTCAGACCACTATTGTGAATACGATGCTCTTGCTTGGCGAGCCGTGCTTGTCATTGTGCCTGCGAGGGCTGCCCCAGACCAGTGTCTGTCAGACCACTATTGTGAATACGATGCTCTTGCTTGGCGAGCCGTGCTTGTCATTGTGCCTGCGAGGGCTGCCCCAGACCAGTGTCTGTCAGACCACTATTGTGAATACGATGCTCTTGCTTGGCGAGCCGTGCTTGTCATTGTGCCTGCGAGGGCTGCCCCAGACCAGTGTCTGTCAGACCACTATTGACTTTATGCTAATGCAATGCGTTCTATTCAGTTTTCAGTAAATGCGACCATTGAGCATATTGCTTAAGTTGTAGAGAAATAGATTCGCGCCAGCGTGCCGGGCTGAGCCTAATATTAGAAACATGAGACTCAAATATTTATAAATTTTGTACCTATTAATTTTAATTAATAATTTATGTGCACACTAAGTTAGTTAATCTGTAATTCAAATAAGATCCTTAGTGTTCGCATTATTATTATTTTAATTAAGTTAGTTTTTTATGCGATATCAATTTCACGACATTTTTGTGACCTAGAACACAAAAGCTTATCAGACACGCCGAGAGTTTGTTGGCGGTCGTGTAAGGTCTCAACTACAACGGCTGTCACACATGACATTGGACAAGTTTCCTTGTGCACAGGGAAACTTGTCCAATGTCACTGAGAATCAGCACTTTTCGAACAAAAGACAGCCCCGCAAAACGCCTGCCCTGAAGGGCGGGCGAAAGCACTAGGAAGTGGTACACCACTTCCTAGTGCTTTCGCTGGGGAGAAGAAGTGGCGCAACAAACTCCCCAGCAGCACAGCTGTCTGTTCAGTTAGAAAATACTCGACTGAATTCAATACAAGGTATGCAAAGTAATTAACATTACAAGACACAGAACACTAAATTAAATTATTTGCCATATGTCAGCTAGCAACGCCAATATACCAAGAAATACAATAAAAAAAACTATACGTACTCAAGCAAAAATTAATAAATGAAAATTAAATAAAAGCCTCCAGGTATACAGGGCGTGACCGCTAATGTATTTATGCAATGCTGGGTTCTGTTTACATAGCTGTCGCTTGATGTCACAAATGATAAACTAGGACCATCGAAGAAAACTAAATAAACAAGTTATTACTAATCACAAAAATAAAACCATGGTCAGCAAGACGACCAGTCACCACAAGCAGCACCCGTTCACGAGCATAACGCAAAGGTCAGCCATTACCCCCCTCGCCATATTTGACGGAAGGAGGCAACCCGACCCCCGACGCTATCGCAAGCAGTGACATCGAAGGGAGCATGACGAACTTGCTGCCGGTTGCTCAGGTAAGAATAATATGATCAATCGTCGAGGTCACTAGCTAACCACATATTGCAATCAACTCATTAGAAAACATTGAAATGGATTGATTATGTCAATAAAAAAATAAAAATTAAATTAAACTGATTTGACTTATACAGCCCAATAAAAAAAACAATTGTATAATGAGCTCATATAACCTATCAGTAATCTAATTCTGGAGAAAGAACATAAACATTGTCTTGAGTTAATCAGGGCGACCAACTATTTTTATCGTTTAAGTAGTCGTTGATGGAATAGTATGCCTTTGAACAAAGGTTGGATTTTACTTGAGCTTTAAATGCATTAAAAGGCAAATCTAGCAAAGTCTAGTGACTATACGTCTAGTGACTATACGAGTGCAACACCCGTGCCACTCGATAAACGGACCTCGGAATTATTTCCCATAAGAATAGGAAAACCAATGTGTGTAAGTTATGAATAACTTAAACAATCCTCATTAATTGGATTGTTTAGTTACAGTCAAAGAATTATAAGACACCTAGAGTTGTATGTTTGCTTGCACTTATAAAGTACGCTTTGCCAACATTAAAGCGTATGATTGTCATGTAGCACAAGTAAAGGTAATCCGAATGCCGGAAATTTATAGATACATACCTACAAATATGTACGGAACCCTTGGTGCGCGAGTCCGACTCGCACTTGACCGGGTTTTTTTATAAGCCATTGTTTAGTTTAGAAGAACTAAGCGGTCACACAGACAAACACGAGAAGCTTCTTAATTTTATACTATTTATAGAATTATAAGATTGGTAGGGATAACCCACTCTTGGCAAGGAAGGAATTATATTCCACAACGGCTACACATCAGTGCCGCGATATCATCTACTAGCTTCTGGCCGCGATATCGTCCGCGTGTATTCTCTTATTCCCTCAACCCGCCGCGTTGCGTTGCATCACTCGCTCGCGCTATTACTTATTCCTCCGACCCGCCGCGTCGCGTTGCATCACTCGCTCGCACTATTACTTACTCCCCCGACCCGCCGCGTTGCGTTGCATCACTCGCTCGCGCTATTATTTATTCCCCCAAGCCACCGCGTCGCGTTGCATCATTCGCTCGCGCTATTGCTTGCTCGCCCGACCCGCCGCGTCGCGTTGCATCACTTGCTCGCGCTATTACTTATTCCCTCGAGCCACCGCGTCGCGTTGCATCACTCGTTCGCGCTATTACTTATTCCCTTGAGCCACCGCGTCGCGTTGCATCACTCGCTCGCGCTATTACTTCATTTTCCCTTAGCGTTCTTTCTGACTTTTCTCCTTTTGCTAAGCTCCTAAGGGCTCAAATTCAAATTATTTATTTGCTAGCATGCAGGTATACAAATAAGGTCGTGAAGAAATACATACATACATTACATTATACATTCTGCCCAAGATTCGACCTGCAAAATTTAAATGAATGAATACGATGCTATAATAAAAATAAGAACGTTAAGCACAATTAGAAATTAAAGACAAGATAAATATTAACAGTTCAATACAAGTATAATCAATTCAGTCAAAATGTAATTAATAAATACATAATAGTCAAAATAAGATCAAAATGTTAAAATACAATTCAAATATCGAGATACAATTCCAATGTTAAAATACTATTCAAATGTCAAAATACTATTCAAATGTTATAATACAAAAAAAATGTCAAAAAAAAAAGTTCGTAGCGTGAAATAGCCGATGATAACCTTCCGCAAGAATTATCTGGCTATGAAATGCAAAAATATGTTTCAAATCCGACGGCAGTTCAGGGATTAGCGCGTTCAAACAAGCAGACTTATAGTTGCAACAGCTGAGCTGGGGTTCGATTCCCAGGTTGGGCAAGGTGTTATTTCGTCTTTCCACTAGGGATTTCTAAGCAGCAGCTCGTAGTTATCAAGCGGTTGCGTCTGGTCTCTTCTCGCGAGTGTCGGAATGTCGTTCGGACGGACTATGAGCGAGGGGCTTGTGAAGAGAGACCCGTGCGTACTGCTGTGTATTAAATAAAAAAATCTATAATTAAGGTATGCTTTTGTATCACCTTGTCATACTTGTACAAAATTATAATAACACAGATCAAATGATTGTATATTTTTAACAAATAATCTTTTCTTAGTTTGTTAACGCCACTCACTGTGTGTTAACAAAGCCCCCCCTGTCCCCCCCCCCCCCCCCCCGCCACGCTTCCTGTTCTTTTTATTTATTTGTTGTAACAATTTCTTCATTGTAGTACATATTATTATTTGTTCTTATGTTTATTTCACAACAACACACTAAATATCTGTAATGTATGTGTACCTAATTAAATTTCAAGGGCTATGTATGAGACAGTATAGCTATAGAATGTTATGAACATAATTATGTATTTTGTTTATCAAAACCTTTACGCACAAGTGAAAAAATACACAAAAGCGGACTTAGTAGTAAAGGCCAGTCATGAGTCGACCTTATGGTTATGCAACATATTATACAAGCTGTAATTTAAGTAACGCGCAACCTCATAAGGCGTCATTGTACTCATTATTATGAACAACTTTTACTATGGGACCAAAACAGAAATCAGGAAAAAAAAATCTGCTGTTCCCTACATTTTCACGAGTTATGCGAACATAGGTAGGGAATAGTGATTTTTCGTGATTTCAGGTTTGGTCCAATAGTAAAGTTGTTCATAATGATGAGTACAATGACCCCTTAAGGGGTTGTGCTTTATTTAAGTTACACCTTGTACATCGCATAATATTGTAGATCGGGCGTACGATGTGTTTTGTTGTGAGATACAATGCGCGCGTGCGTGCGAGCGAGCGAGTGTGATGCAGCGCTAGTGCGTGTGTTGCAGCGGTTCCAAGTGGGCAAGGCGCTACGCGACCTACTGCCCAGCGGCGCCAAGTCCAAGGTACATCACGCTCATCGCGCATTATTCACTCGATATCGCCCTCATCACGCATTATTCATTCGATATCGCACTCATCACTGTCTATCCTGGGATGCACCACCGCACGGCAAACACTTTACCACACACTTATTTTTTCTGCTTGTCCGGGCCAGTCCTTTCGGTAAGAGTCCAGATCGTCCTTCCATACGAAGCTAGGCGACGTCACAGGTGACGTCGCCTAGCGGTCGCGAACTAATCATTGTAGGCTTGTTGGATAGTAAGCGTTGTGCTTGCATTCACAATAAGTTAATTGTATCTCCTGACATTAACTTGCGTCATTGTCTGGAGCTAATGATAATATCGTAAATCGACATAAGCCTAACACTACATACCGCACCTACGGTGCAATAACGTCACTTATGCAAATGATGTAATATTTCAGGAGAAACGTTTAAAAATTCGCCATCCTATTATAATGTTCTTCTTCCTTTTCTTGACTAAAGAAATTAACTGGTAATAAACTACAACTTTGAACTTCATATTAAAGTTAAAGCGAACATCTCACAATTTTGTAATAAAATAATATAAACGTTTAAAATTTACAACCCTCCCAAATTGCATAAGTGACGTTATTGCAGCGTAGGTGCGATACAATAATTACATATGATTAATAATACATTAAATAATACGCACCGACCGTGCCATTTATGTCATCTTTCAAAGACGAGCGATTGAATGAATCGACTGCTTACTATTAATTAGTTTATTACTCCTAAAACTAAATCGTTTTGAACAAAAAAATAAATAAAAAATCAGAAGAAACTTATCTTAACAATACAATATGCATACGATTGAAAAAATATTCCTTGTTCAGAAAATGTAATCGCTGTTTTAGTAACCTGAACACATTTTAACATTGACAATTAAACCTTAGATTGGGCACATTTATGGGGCTGCCGGTGCAAGACGACAAAAACGGAACGGATTACAGCCAGGGCAAGTCCGCGGGCACACTGCACAGGCTGCTTGCATCTAGGGCAAGTCCGCATGCACACCGCACAGGCTGCTTGCACCTTTTTTTTTTTTTTGTTTCGGGGTGGAAAATCCTCATGGATGTCCGCCGCCCTGGGGCGGGCGGCGGGGTCTGTCAGACTCTTACTGACTAAAAACCACCCCGGTGTTCCCTCTCTCACCTACGCCGGGGGTCGCGGGAACGAACGATACTTCCGCAACCCCCGGCTGGTGCTGGCCCGCTCCTGCGGGCCTCTCCTCGTGTCAGGGGGGGGAGTGAGGTGTTAAACTCCCCCCGCGACGTCTAAGAGGGGCGCGCGTGGAACACTACGCGCCGCCGCCTCGGGTCCTGATGTGTGGGGGGCGACGGACGTCCCCAAGTCCGTCGCCCCTGGACCCATTTATGGGGGCTGGAAGAGGGCGTTGTCCGCCCTCCGCCTACGCCCGGTGCGCCTGCTGCGGGCGGGGTGAGGGGATGAGATCTCCCTCTCCCTTTCCGCAGCCTCCTTCTGCGAGACGACTGTTTCGCAGAAGGAAACCACCGCGTCCCAGGACTCCTCGCTGCCGACCATAGACTCGACCACGGCCGGCAGCGATAGGTCACTGCCTACTCCTGAGATGAGGGCACGGCGCGGCTCCTCCCAAGCGGCACACTCTGCCAGCGTGTGCCGCGCCGTGTCCTCCCGGCAGTCGACGCAGTGGTGACACCGGGCGTCCGGCTCCCTGTTTATGCGACACAGGTACTTCCCGAAGCAACCATGCCCCGAGAGCACCTGCGTCGCACGAAACGACAGGGAGCCGTGCCTCCTCCCGAGCCAGCGCTCGAGCACCGGCCGGACCGCCTCGATGGTGTCGAGGCCGGCGGTAGGGCGTAAAAGCCTGTCCCGCCATTCCGCCACCAGGACCTCGCGGAGCTGAGACCGACGCAGCTCCCAGTGTCGCTGCATCGGTCGCTCGCCCCGTGCCCTCATTTCCTCGCGCCACCGATATAGCGACGCGAGTACTTTCGCCTCGAGGTCCCAGGGCGGGGATCCGGCCAGTGCACAAGCCGCCTCGTAAGAGATCGTGCGATACCCCCTGATGACTCTGACGGCCATCGCTCTTTGCGGTTTTCGCAAAACTGCGATGCTTCCGGCCGTCAGGTCCGAAGCCCACACCGGGGCCCCGTACAGGGCCATGGATCGCACGATCCCCACGTAGAGCCGCCTGCAGGCGGCGCTCGGGCCCCCCAAATTGGGAAGCAGCGTTGATAGCGCCCCAGCAGCGCCCAACAACTTGGGCGCCAGCCGCCGGAAGTGGGGCTCGAAACTCCACCGGCTGTCGAGCACCAATCCCAGGTACTTCATGGTGGACTCGACAGCAATCCGAGCCCCCCCGACCACGATGTGTGAGCCGGGCGGCGGCGCCCGCCGGGGGCCATGAAACACCATGGCCTCCGACTTGTTGCACTCCGACTCCGACTTGTGGGTAGGGTGTTGAAGGCGTTGGAAATGTCCAAGGACACCGCCAACATCACCCCACCCCGGGACACCGCTTCCTCCGCCAGGACTCTCACCCGCGACACAGCGTGTATGGTGGAGCGCCCATGCCGAAAGCCGAACTGGCTTTCGTCCAGGTCCGGCCCCTCTCCGCACAAGTGGCCGACGAGGCGGGCTGCGATAATCCTCTCGAACAGCTTGCCCACCTCGTCTAGCAGCACTATGGGCCGGTACGCGGACGCCGAGTCCGCAGGGCGCCCCGCCATCCTGAGCAGGACCAGACGACCAGATTTCCACAAAGTGGGAAACTGGCCCTGCTCAAGGCACGCTGTGTAGAGTCCTCTCAGTTGGGGCTCAAGCTCCTTCAGAGCGAGGGCCAACACGCAGCCGTGGATCCCGTCGGGCCCCGGAGCCACGTTCTTGGCCCGGAGCCGCATCACGGCTGCCCTCATCTCTGACTGTGTCACCTCTGGGACGCTGATGGCATTCTCCTCCGTAGACTCTGCGGCTGTGGGCAAAGCCATCGGCGGCGGAGTGTGCTCCGCTCTAGCCGGGAAGAGGGCTGCAACTACCTCCTCCAGCAGCTCGGGTTGGAGACTCTCCGTGAGTGGAGGCGCCGCGGCTCGAAGCTTGCCTCGAACCGCTCGATACGGGCGCCCCCACGGATCTCCGTCCAGAGTCTCCAACATCTCCTCCCTGCCTCGCGTCTTCGCCTCGCCGATGGCCAGCCACAGAGTCTCCTTCGCCGCGCGGTACACCTCATACAGCGCGGCTTCTTCGTCAGGGACCCGACGACGTCTCCTCCGGTATCGGGTGTACTGGCGCCTGACCGCCACGCACGCGACGCGCAGCTGCGCGATCTCGGCGGTCCACCAGTACACCTGGCGCCTTCCTGACTGTGTGTGGACCCGGGGCATGGACGCGTCGCTAATTTGCGTCATCGCCCCGCGGAACCACAGCGCCTCCTGCTCGACGTCGACGGGTCCGTTCGTTGCCGACTCCCGAACCCAAGCCTGGACAATAGCAGCTTCCTCGAGAAGCTCCCTGTCGATGCGCTTACGCGCCCAGCGCGGACCGTCCGTTCGCGGGGCCGGTGAACCGCGGCCGCCAGTGGTCTGGGCGGAGACGTCGAAACGGATGTAACGGTGATCCGACAACGTCTCCACCTCCACGGCGACACGCCAGTCGCGGACACGGCTCGCGACAGCGGGGCTAGCGAACGAGACGTCCACTATAGACCCGCCCCGCTGCCGCACGCACGTGTGCACCGAGCCCCGATTTAGGACGGTCAAGCCAGTCGCGACCGCCCATTCCTCCAGCACCTCGCCCCTAGCATCGGTCACAGGGGATCCCCACGCCGCAGACTTGGCGTTGAGATCCCCCAGCAACAGCACAGGGCGAGAGTGGAGTCGGCCCACGACGGCACCCAACTCGACAAGGAACCTCTCGAAGTCGGCGAGACTCTTGTTGGGCGAAAAATACGCCCCAACCGTGCCAATGCCGTCCGCGAGGGCGGCTACCCAGCCGTGTCCTCGGGACGGGTTGGCAAGAGCCCCGCCAATGATGGCCACCAAACCGTCCAAGTCACCCACCCAGTTATCCCTGGGGGGGACAAAATACGGTTCGGCGACCACAGCCACGTGAATCGACCACTCTGCCATGCTCTGGAGCAAGAGATCCTGAGCTCTAGCAGAGTGGTTGATATTGCCCTGGAGGAAATGGTAGAGCGCCATTATGCGCAATCCATTCCCTCGGCAACGGTCCTGGGCCGGGAGTCGGCCGCGGAGCTACTAGCCTGCGGGGGTGGCGAGGTTTCCCCGGCAGGCTTAGAGCTCCTCTTCTTCTTTTTCTTCTTGGCCTTGCTGGCAGGCGCGCCACAGGCCCCTCCGCCCACTTTGTGCCCCGCTGGCTTCCCCGCAGCCGAGCATAAGCTGCAGTTCAGCGCCGCGGAACACTGGGCCGCCTTGTGGCCGGGCTGACCGCAGCGATAGCAAAGATCGCTACGGTCAATCTCGGCGGTGCACTTTGCACGGACATGCCCCTTCTCCAGGCAACGGAAACACCGCAGAGCCCGGGGCTGCAGGAGTTTCACCCTCGCTGCAACCCAGCCAACCAGCAATCTGCCGCTATCGGCGATCTTCTTCGCCGACGCTACAGGGCACCGAACCCAGACTACGCCGAGTCCGGTGGCGTCGGCGCGTATATCGCCGGCCCGCACCTTGTCCGGCGGACACTCTCCGCTTCGGGCAACGGCCGCCACCACCTCCTCAGAGGTCACGGAGTCGTCCAGACCAGTAATCCGCACCTCTGCGGTTTTCACTGGCCTGGAGACCCGGACGTCCTCAGGGTTGAGGACCTCCCTCATCTTGGCGGCCAGAGCGTCCGCCTTTTCAGCACTGCCGCTCGCAGCACCAGCCACCTCGAACAGCCGCGCACCCGTGGCAGCCTGCCTGAGGGTGACGGACTGGAGGCCAAGATCAGATAATTTGATCTTGGCCTTGGCCTCGGCGATGACCGACTGGTACGTTACGCCGCGCTCCGTAGCTCCGGGCTGTAGCGTGAGCGTCACAGCCTCGGAACGCGGGGCACGTATCGTCGGTCCTTTGCGACCGCCTGTGGCAGTCCGCCGTGCAGGCTGCGCAACCGCCTTTGCGGTTCCACCGGGGGCGGATGCAGCTGCTGCGGCCTTCTTGGCGGCTTTGCGGGCCTTCTTGCGGCCCCCCGCGACTTCCGCCCAGGTGTTACCCTTAGACCCGGCGGCAGTCGTGGGCTGTGCGCTCGGGAGAGCTCCCTCCGCGGGCGTGGCCTCCACGGGCTTTCTGGACCCCTCCACAGGCTTTTTGGCCCCCTCCTTCCTCCGTCTGTCCGCAGCGAGCGGCGGGCGAAGGGTTTCGGCCGGGAGGAGCCTTGCCTCTATGGCCTCCAGCCTGGCACCCACCATATTCCCGCACTGCATCATGCAGATGCGCGCGATCCTTTCGACCTCCGCATCCGCAAGTGCAGGGGCCGACGACGGAGCCGGGAGCGGGGCCAACGCCGGGGCCGTGACCGGAGAGGTGCCGGTGGCCGGTGGAGTTGCCTTCAGGGCGGCAAACTGCCGCTTGAGGTCCTCCAGCTCGGATCGGAGTTGGCCATTCTCCTCCCACAACTTTGCCGTCTCCTCCGAGCTCGTTCGGTTCAGGAGGACCCCAACCGCCTCCTTGATGCCGTCAGCCGCCTCCTTTAGGGCGCGCGTGAACGTGCCCTTCAGGCTGCCCGACTTGGTGGCAACCTTCAGGACGACATCCACGCCGTCCATAACTTGGCGGCTGAGCGCCACCGCCGATACGCTCCCCCCGGCAGCCATCCGAGCGAATCGCCGCTCTCGGGCCTGTCGAGCCAGCTCACTGACTTCGTCAGCAGCGACAGCCTTCCTTTGCGCCCGCCTGGCAGCATTCGCCTCCGCCTTATTGGACCCCAGTGAGGCCAGGGAGGATGCCTCGCTCAGGTCCACTATCGAGGGCCCGGGGTCACTCTCCACGCTCTCCCCCGGACCTTCTATGGGAGCCGGTGTAGCGGGTCGAGCGATCGGCACGAACCGACCCATTCGGTCACGGCTCGGCAGCCGAACGGGTGCTCCGCCCGCCATTGCGCGACCCCGCCCTCTCTGTGCCGTTGGCACCTTGGCGGCCGACAGGTTCTCCTCACTGGAGGAGAGGCCCATCGACCCCGAGTCCTCGCTTCGCGGGCGTTTCCTCCAAAATTTGGAGGGACACCCGTGCGAGTAAGGGTCCTTCTCAGGACGTGAGCCTCCTCGGCTCTTGTTGCCGTCGGCGACGACAAGCGGCTCCTCTCCTGCGCCACACAGGCGCTCCAGGCTAACCCGGAGCTCCCTTTCTTGCGACGCAAGAGGTTTACTATTTGGGTTTTGGTGGCTTTTAGATTTATTTTCCATACAGTTCCCACGAGTAGAAAGCAAATAAATGTCAACCCGGGCAGAGGCTTAAATACCCGGGCAAGCCTACATACTGCTGGGGGCGGCAGGTACCAGCAGGTGGGAGCGCTAACGACCGTACCCTCTACGGCCATTCATCCCCTCGCCGCGCTCCCGAAACTTGGGATTAGGTGGTTTTTTATCTTAGAGGTGTCCTTCCTCTGGGGCCGGGCGGTTAAGCCAAGCCCCCCGACGGCGGCATTGAGGCATGCCTCCGTCCGCTGTCCGGCCATCCCGACTCAGCGGACCCGTCGAAAGGTTTGCTCCTCAATGAATGAGGAGACAAACGTACGAACCCCGCTTAGATGCGCCTGCACCCAAGCGGGTGTGGTCGCGTCCTCGCCCGATCGACTACGTCGACGGATCAGGAGCGGCCCCTCCTGCAGAAGTTAGCTCCGGACAATAATACTCCTCTACCCTACCCCCCGCGAAGAGATTATTGTCCGTGACCCAGGGTGCACCAGGCCCAGCGACTGCTCTTCCCCCCGGACGTATCCGCAGGGGACCAGCAGCCGCCGAGCGCACGTGGAGGTCTTCTGCACGCACCCCAGGCTGCTTGCACCTAGGGCAAGTCCGCGTGCACACCGCACAGGCTGCTTGCACCTAGGGCAAGTCCGCGTACACACCGCACAGGCTACTTGCATCTAGGGCAAGTCCGCGTGCACACCGCACAGGCTGCTTCCATCTAGGGCAAGTCCGCGTACACACCGCACAGGCTGCTTGCATCTAGGGCAAGTCCGCGTGCACACCGCACAGGCTGCTTCCATCTAGGGCAAGTCCGCGTGCACACCGCACAGGCTGCTTGCACCTAGGGCAAGTCCGCGTACACACCGCACAGGCTGCTTGCATCTAGGGCAAGTCCGCGTGCACACCGCACAGGCTGCTTCCATCTAGGGCAAGTCCGCGTGCACACCGCACAGGCTGCTTGCACCTAGGGCAAGTCCGCGTACACACCGCACAGGCTGCTTGCATCTAGGGCAAGTCCGCGTGCACACCGCACAGGCTGCTTCCATCTAGGGCAAGTCCGCGTGCACACCGCACAGGCTGCTTGCACCTAGGGCAAGTCCGCGTGCACACCGCACAGGCTGCTTGCACCTAGGGCAAGTCCGCGTACACACCGCACAGGCTGCTTGCATCTAGGGCAAGTCCGCGTGCACACCGCACAGGCTGCTTGCACCTAGGGCAAGTCCGCGTGCACACCGCACAGGCTGCTTGCACCTAGGGCAAGTCCGCGTGCACACCGCACAGGCTGCTTGCATCAGATTCCATGATGGGGAGAGTGCCGAGTTAATACAACGTGTAACGTTAAATGCGCAAAACCTGAAAATAGTTTGATCAGAATAACGAGCAGAATCAATTGAACCACTTTTTAATATAGGTCACATTTTTTTTTAAATCTTCATTAAAAACGTTGCCGTTTCTATTTATTAATAGGTCAAGCAAGCCATCACATTCGCAAACCCGCCAAAATAGGTAAACAAACACAAATTGTTGTCGAACAATTTAAATTTTCTCATACGCGGGTTAATAATAGCTTTTATTTCAATGCAAATACGAATCTTTCATATAGTACAAACCTGAAATCGCGAAAAAAAAATCAGCTGTTCCCTACATTTTGACGACTCATACGAACATAAATGTAGGGAAAGCTGATTTTTTTTCGCGATTTCAGGTTTGGTCCCATAGTAAAAGTTGTTTGTTGTCATGAGTAAAATCATGTGTTTAAGTATCGATCACTAATTACCAGTCACCCAATATATACAACGTGTAACGTTAAATGCGCAAAACCTGAAAATAGTTTTATCAGAACGACGAGCAGAATTAATTGAATCACTTTTTAATATAGGTCACATTTTTCAAAAAACTTCATTAAAAACGTTGCCGTGTCTATTTATTAATAGGTCAAGCAAGCCAATGTCAGCGCGGCGCAGCGGCCCGGTGACGACACCTCCCTCGATAAAGCGTCGTCGCAGACGCAAGGAACGATCAGAATGGCCAGTAAAACTAAAACAGCACATAAAACCTTTACAATTTTTTTAATGACTTATTTTGTCTCTGAAATAGGTCAATTGAATTAAAAATCAGTTGGGGTGTCTGAGGTTTTGCGCATTTAACGTTACACGTTGTATATTAAGCTATTGCATAGCTTTTATCTCGGGCTTTGAGCGCGGCGACCGAATCAAGAAATTCCGTAACGAAAAAAACCTAACACCCCCCACTCCGACCGGCACAGCGGTGCGGCGTTGAAAGCCGTGCATCGTCTAACGTCGTTTCAGTTCGGCAGACTTCGGCACGGTGTTTGTGTGCGTGCGACTAGACGTTTGCGTGTAGACATAGTTCAAACAATATTAACTTCTCATTTATTCAATAAAAGAAAAAAAAATGTTTTCTTATCGCTCACCACGCTCAAAAATATTGCATAAATATTATAAGTGCATAAGCTATGCAACAGCTTTACCGCGGCAGTCCCCGAGTGCCACACGTTAATTTTTTTTTTTTATATAAAGTACAGTAAACGCTCAGAAGTCCTTAAGCACGCTAAAGCTCACATTGCCATGAACAGTACGAGCGCGATACAGTCAGTGCGTGTGCGAGTGATGTCTTAACATTCTGCAGATAACACACACTAATGAACTGTCGTCGTAATAGACGAAATAGCATGATATTTCTGTTGCATTTACAATACGCGTCTGTTCTTACCATAGCATTGCTAAAATTCGCAAGCATCTAATATGTGCTGCTAGCTATTTGCGCTAAGCAACAGGTTCACGATCAATGAGGACTGAGTTCGAATCTAAATTATTACTGTTAGCCGTTTTTTTGTTTCTTTGAAACCATCATAATGTTAAGTAAAAACTTATTAGGTTTATGTTTATTTATAATGTATTCATGCTTATTATCATTTTTATAAGAAGCAAATATTAGTTATTGTATTATTATTTAAGTATTTATGTAATATTTAATTTATTTTTTCGGTTTTGGAAGGTGGAACTAAAATAGTCGTGCTAAATCATAACAAAAATGTTTATTCGTTTTATCACTACATAGTATAAAACAAAGTCGCTTCCCTGTCTGTCTGTCCCTATATATGCTTAGATCTTTAAAACTCCGCAACGGATTTTGATGCAGTTTTTTATAATAGATAGAGTGATTCAAGAGGAAGGTTTATATGTATAATACATGCATAATATAGTAGAGAAACACTGATAATTTTAGAGGTTTCTAATGTGATGTCGTAAATAAACACATTTTTTTGCGCTTACATTGTAAACGCTGGCTGAACCCGTCGAGATAGATCAAAATAATGTACTACAGTATTATACATCTTAAAAAGATCTACAAAAAAGTCCGCGATGGTATATGTCTATCTCTTAGGGATAACCCACAGTAACCATTTTTTATCCTATACTTTTTACGAGAAATAATGGCTCTAAAATTATCAGTGTTTCTCCATTGCACCCGTGCGAAGCCGGGGCGGGTCGCTAGTTTATTTATAAAATTAACAATTTTGATGACAATAATTGTGACGTCACATTCCTACTTAGATAAAAAGAAGTTCTCTTGTAACCGTTCATAAGATTTTTTGTTGTATACCCACTTAGTCAATTCATAATAACATAACAAGGAAAGGATGTTCTAATAACACAAATATAATTGTTGATACCCACTTATTAGAGGTATCGGTATTCAGTAAAGATTATTGAAAAGTAATATATGATTTAGACTTTATAAACATGTTTTTTTTAATGTAACGTCACAATAAATGTATTGAGGTAATAGCTTAATTTTTCATTTTCTTGACGAAAAGAAGATTGAAACTAAACCTCAATTGTTTAAGGTCATTAAATAATACGGATATGCTAATATTACTAAATATTTAGTTACACCGTCTAATTATAAAAAAAAACAAAACATTTAGATATTAATATTTTGTATAACTACATAAAAGCTAGTTCTCCTGGCCCTGCTGCACTCATCCATCCCGACATATTAATCGCAATTCGACCTGACTCTGTATTAGGGCATACGTTTTTATCACACCAGCGAGTGTTATCCTTGCGCCATAAATGAAGCCTACCCTAATGGCTGGATTTAAATGTCTTTTGATCTGAAAATATGGTAGTATTCCAGTCAAAATCTAAATAATCCCGTGCGAAACGTAATCGTTCTTGTTTATGTCGTTCTGTCAACAAGGGCTTCTTAGCTGGTCTTCTGTGGAAGCCTTCAGCGTGGAGGGCACGGCGAAGAGTTTGCGATGAGGTGTCGAATAGTTCAGCAAAGTGTCTCGTTGGTGTGAATCCATTAAATTCATGCTTGCCCACCGTATGTCGTCGCTGTGCCTCACTAATAAGCGCCGGCCTTCCACTTCGGCCTTTCTCTTCCTCGTATCTTTTGATCCAGAGACTTACAGTATTCCTCTAAAACAAAAAAAAAAAGTGGAATTAGGCAGCTGTAACAAAATACTAAAGTGACTTCATTTTAATATAATATAATAATATTTATTTAACCTCGTAACGCCCAATGTACAATGTATTGAACAAAGTGACATACAGTATTACCTGTATTACACATTGCAAACATGCATTTAAATTAATTAATGTATGTACATTGGGCGTTTAGGAGAAGGTTTTGTTTTTAGTCTGGGCCGGAATGCCGTATGTAGCTTTGTTCAATACATTATACATTGAGCGTTTAGCTCATCTTGCGAAATTTAGCTTGGGCGTTACGAGGTTAATATAAAACCTATTCAAATATTACAACTTTGCATTTATAAATCTAATAATAAACACTAATTATTTATCTTTTAGGCTTCATCATGGACTTAATAATCAATAAAAAGAATCATCCATTGTCAAGAAATAATAGGTATTTTCAAATAAAAGTTTAAGTTACAATTCATTAATATTAAATACTCATTATTCAGTCCGGTTTCATTAGATATTTGTGTTCTATTAATACCACTTTTATGCAGCCCAATAATCGTCGCCCTCGCCTCAATATTAATATTTGCCTGCATTTTGAGAATAATCAAGACCGCTATCTATACCACACGTCACTAACCAACAACTACAACTAAAACGACAACGGTTAAATATTCATAAAACTCATGTCTACCTCACAGAAATCTAAATTCTTTATTAAGTTTTTTACGATCTACCTTCTTAACTTTACAAAATGTGTGAACAAAGCGAACAAGATAAAGAATATTATATTTCTGTCCCATTTCTTCCAATCGAGTAAAAACTTGCAAAAAGTCTACATATTCGGCGTGAGATTCGAACTCACGGCTCACTGATTCGCGCATCTATCTGCAGGCACTTAGCCGCTAGGCCACCTTGACTTGTGTTTTAGCGTTGAAATTATGAAGTACAATCACTTGATGACGACAACGATGATACATGTGTCTATTCTTGAAAATAGAAGGTCGTAAGTCAAACTAAACGTCAAGCTAATGCTTTGTGAGAATGCCTATGGACTTTTGGAGGCCACTTTTTCTATTTTGTCTTAGTAATATTTATAAAGAATTGAAATGTCGAGAAAAATAAAATACTTTAGTAAATAATCATTTAATTAAAAATATTATTATTGGTATTAAGTATTTAACAAAAACTTGATCTTATTTTACTACAAAGATTTATATTTTACAATTCATACAGAACAACTATTTTCGTTCTCATAAATTTAGAATTCATTTTAAAAAATAATGGTTAAATCGTAGTCGTTTACCTACTCTTCGTCGTTTTAAGTGAACGTATACATCAAAAATTGTAGTAATAACTTGAGGGTATGGATTATTTTTTATAAAGAAAACGTAAGTAAGTAAAATTAATGGATACCCTCAAATTATACGAGTAACATCTATCGATTAGACAGATACCCAAAGATAAAGTGACTCGGACGATAGTAGGTAACAATTTAATCGCCATTTATATGGGCTCGCTGGCTAGTTCGTCAAGCTACCGGTATAAGTATGATGACATTCGATGATGCGGTGGTTCGAATCCAAGTCGAAACAATGAACTCTTTTTAAAGTACTCTTTAGATTATTCGTAAAGAATTCAATGTTGTAGCAGTGTAAAATTTTTAAACTTGAGAGGTTAGCACATACTGACGCTGTGTGTACCTACATAAGTAATAGTAGAGAGTCAAAACCTCCGTTTATTTGTTTAAACGGACCTAAGTTAAGATGTTCTAGTCGAGACTGGCGACTGTGGGCGTCTGCTGGCGATGTTTGTCAATATTATAACAACTCAATACTTAACTAAAGTTGCCAGGTACCTCCCTCATTAAATAACCTTTCTCAAACTATTTCAGGTTTATATTACTCTTGTTGTCCGTTTTGTTAAAACATTTGAATATTCAACATGTTTTTTTCGTAATGAACAAAATAATGTACAAAAAGTTACAAAGTTTTAAGAATTAATTACCTTGTTTATCTTAATCATCTCCGAACTTGTTTCTTCTAGTTATGTGCCCAGAATAGGTATTAAATTATTATGTTCTAATCAGTTCTAATAATAAATTGGTGTTTCAATAATAATTTAGTAAGAGAACGTTAGAATCCTTGTAATGATCGCGATCGTAGGCGCGAACCGATCGGTATCTCTCTCCGACACCTGATTTATGAATGTCGTTATCTAAGAAGTGGTCATAAACGTGTGTTAGACGTGTAAGTACATGCTCCGCATGCTCGTACGTCGTATTTCCCTGAATTATATAATAAAGAGATGTAACGACGTCACGGAGCACACAGCGTGCAGCCGCGCGCTTTGTGATCCCAGCGGGTCCTGCCTGATAACTTACTCAACTGTTGTACAGCATTTACAAGTCGCGAAAGGAGGGATCACATACATTCGGATTGGCCGTTGTCAGCACTGAGATTAAACTCTGTTCTTTTATTTTATTTTTTAAATCCTAAACTTAACGACCTAGCGTGAAAAGATGCGTGGATTTCAAAATGGGCTGTTGTTGCCGCAGTAATGCTACTTACCACCAGTTCTAGTTAAACGTAATTGTGAATGAGCAGCAATAGCGCGGCGGGAAGCAGTGAGCTGCAGCAGATCTCACGACGACGATCGCAGATCACGTCAGCAATTCAGCACCATACAAATATTGGTGTTGTGCTGAAAATGTTATCTTCACAAAGACATGACAATTAAAACATATTTAATATAAACTTCATGAAGTTATTTATTAAAATTTATTTATAAATTAAATATTGCAAGCTGATCTTTGTGTAAGTATGTAAATCATACACAAAAAAAAAAGTGTACATAGAGCTTATGAAGTGTAGGTAATAATGTCAGGAGGCAATCTTATGTTATTTCAAGCTTACTCTGATTGCGTTGTGGCGTGGTGTTGGGACGCGCGCGGGGCGCGGCGTGTGACAGTCGCGCACTGGCGCGTGTTTGCGCGCGACTCGCTCTGTCGGATGTGGCTATCGTGAGACAACTGTGACACTGTGTGCAGAGTTGCCGACATCACTGTTTTTTGTGTCACATTTGAACACAACGAAAATATTGATCAAAGCTGAGATGACAACATCTCCCGATTTGTGTAACATAAAAAAAACTGCTTGAGTAAATATCTTACCTTTGTCGAAATCTTTGTATTAAGTCATGATTTTTTTTTTCATAAAAAAAGTACATAAATCGGACGTTACTATGATTAAAAAAATAACAGTTTTCTATATTAAGTGTCAAATGTTCCCCGTATGGTGATAAAACTTATTAATTGAAGAACTGGCTCAGAAAAGGCCACTGGGCAAGGAAGCCGGCAAGTCATACTCGTATATACATATACATAGGGTTTTTGAGTCGTTCGACTACACATCGCTCGTGCGACTCAAAATCCCTCTTGGATTTGGGATGGGAAGTTCTCCCGCACACGGCATATTCACCAAACTTGGACCCATCTGATTATCAATTGTTCAGGTCAATGCAGCACGGCTTACTGGGTAACAGTTCGAAACGCTGGATGATGTGCGTAAATTCTTCGATGATGATATCGCCTCAAAGCCTGCAAGTTTCTTTCGCGACGGCATCCGTATGCTGCCCGATAGATGGCCGTGCTCATAGAACACGATAGACTATATTTCTCAGATTAAGTTCGTTGTTCACTATTTTTGTTATAATAAAAAAAAAACTTAAAAATCTATAAAAAATAAGTCAGACACCTAATAAAAATTAAAAAAAAGTTGATAAGCGTGAGCCCACCTGCCCACTTGCCCAGTCCAGCTGCACGACTGAACTAGTAACAATTCGCTTTACAGCAGAAAGTAACCGGTTGCCATGGTATCTTTGAATACTTAAGAATTGCGCTATGGTAATGTAAAGATGCATCATTAAGCCTCAAAAGAAAAAGGTGTGCGTTCGCGCAGCGGAATGTTGTTGAATTTAAAGATTTTAATTATGCAGATATTTAGTGTATGACGTCGTATAATTGTGTATGGTAAAAAAAAATTTGTGCACGCAGCCATTGTAGAGAAATTCACCAAAAACTGATTCCGCTGGGCGAACGTTGTCCTGGCGGAACTTTTTTTAATCCATAGACTTTAGAAGAAAAGAGATGTGTCCAAAAATTAGTGTGTATTTGTGTGTAATTGTGTATGTATGAATAAAATTAGTGCATGCATAAACTTCGGAGAAATTCAAGTTTCCGCTGCGCGAACGTTTGGCCATTAGCTAGTTTTCATATAAAGCGCTTACATAGAGAGCTGTAGATTTTTACATACGTTGTTTTGAATTTGTTTATATTTGTTTAAAAAACAGATTTAGAAAAAATCGTAGGGCTTAAAAGATAAAAATATAAACGTAAAATACGCTTATTAGGTCTTAGTTCTTAAAGAATGCACTTTGGTGTCTAGATTTTCATGTTTATACAAACCTTGTAAGTGTCTGCAACATGTTGCCAAGTATCAATGATGTTCCGTTAGTAATTAAAGAGTTATAGGACAATTTACCATGAATAGATCACTGTTTACAAAGCAGTCAAATATCACGACGTTCTAAAGGAATTACATGGTAAAATGTATGCTAATAATTAGTGTATTCATTTAACTATTCACATGCAAAATTTAATGTCATTAAATTCAGTAATTAAAGAAAAACAATTATAATACTGACGAAGCATCGAAAACCTACATAACCCGACCAAGTTCGGATGGCTACAAAAAAGCGGCCGTGCCATATATCTAAGAAACGTTCTTAACCTTCCAATATAGTATTTATTAATATGGTACAGTTGCGTACACACGCGTTAGGAAAAAAAGAAAACAATTGCATTTCTTGAATGAAAAATATTTTTTTAATAATAACTTACTTTACTTTACTTTATTAGTTGCTTTCCTTTTAAGGGGAGTATGTCTTAGTGATATAGAATCATATGCATAATTAATTATTGAAAAACAGCCGTTATTGTCATCTCTACACATAATCCCACAAAAAGAAAGTAGCTAATAAAAATCTGCCTTATCTGCCTTGCAGATTTTTATGATAAGGTGAATATTTAATAACAATATTTCTTTTCAACATTTCGTTACAATCTGGTCGGTCGTTTAGTTAATTCAGTAGTTATTCTGTAATTTTCTATTCAGTAGTTTGTCTTTAACCAGGAAAAACATCTACTTTGTTACGATTTTATTATAATATATATGTCTAGTATAATAATTTATTATTACGAATTTAAGTAAATAGATATAGGATTAGATCAATCCGTAGATATTAACTTGGGTTTATGGTGTCTGTCCAATGTTAACATAATTATTATAATTTATCTGCCTAATAAACTACGTAAATGAATAAGTGTATAGCTATTAATTTATTATAAAATCTTACCTTATATCTGTTATCAGCTTCTTACTATCACTCACACAATATACCTACATAATTATGTTAAGCTTCACTGTTACACTATAACATTAATAACACACTTTGTCAATATTATTATTACAGAGAATTGGCGATGCATAGCAAAACAACAGCGCATACGCACATTGTCCTTGACTGCACATTTGTTTGTGACTGGGAATAAAACAAAATCAGGTTCAAGTTCAACAGCAAACGAATACGCGCGGGCCGCGGCTAATGAAAACATATTGCCCTCTCTTTTCTTCAAGGATGGAAGTACCGTTTCAAGCGGGAAGCCGCCTATCGCTCGTTGCGCGCAGCGCGTTGTCTATTTTTTCACACTAGAATATTTTTGATCAATTCATAACTACAATACTTAGACTATTTAACCAAAGGACTAGCCTTAAGCGTACCGCTTCGAACAAAATAATTCTGCATATTTTGGTGGGGTGCGGGGGAACACGCTCACATACATAAGTCACTACCAGTACAACGGCTTACATTAATTAAAAAATCGATTCAAGAAGTAGTTTTTTTTAAGTTATTAGATTGTTTGATCCACTAAAGTCGCAAAGGGGAACGCTCGTGCATGCCTAGTCCATTGGTTAAATAGTGTAATTTATTTATTTATTTATTTATTTATTTATTTGGGACAAAAAACAGTTATGCGTTACAATATTAATAGTTAGCTAAGGTATAATAGTAAACAAACGCACAACCCACACTATTGTCCACGGAATCATATCGATTTTTAAAAGAAATAAGGAAACGGACGTATACAGAAGGGAACAGTAAGAAAATAAATATAAGCCTGAAAAGTCACACAAACCAAGTAAAGACAGAACTCCCCGTCCAGATTTGGTCTGTAATCACCAATCAGATCACACCATAATATCGGCAAGAAGCAGTCATCGTTAAGGATGACCAGAAAGTAAATCAATAGCCATTTTTCTAA
>OX451391.1:662291-708212 GCA_949629135.1 Eremobia ochroleuca
GGGCCTCACGCTGGTGCCGCAGAGCATCGCCTACGCCAGCCTCGCCAACCTGCCCGTGCAGTACGGACTCTACTCCTCGTTCGTGGGTACGTCACGAGGACCTGTTGAATTATATTATATTATATCATAACACAACGTCATGCCTGTACTCTCCGAAAGGTTAGGCAAAGAGGTGACTATAGTATACCCGCTATTAAATCTTTCACGCGAAAGCAGTCTTGTAGATAATAATGTCATGACCACTTTTGGCCTTCTTCGATATATTCGTAGCGCACGAAATTTAAATTTTGTTACGGTTTTTTGCAATTTCCAGTTGAGTCAGAATCAAGTTGTAAGAAGATAAAATGTTAGACGCGCCCTAACAATATGTATTACAAAGGATAAGCATACACGTCATCAGAACCAATTCAGGATAGTATGTAATTCAAAAGATTAAACAATGAGTGTCTCAGGAGCCCGTTGTGTTCTCATCTCTTTTTAACCGACTTCAAAAAGGAGGAGGTTATCATTTTGGATGCTTATATATATATACACCAGAGCAGCACCTGGCCAGTACCTATGCTAATTATTTTTATATGGTAATCTGTGGATAACGTCGTGAGTAGTGTATTTGTTAATTCTATTAGTTGAGTACTCCAATCATGTGTCGTATTTAATATACTGCTGTTTGTTGTCCCTAATAAATAAAATAAAATATATATTTTTATGTATGTTCGGACATAACTCCGTAATATATGGACGGATTTGCAAAAATATTTTTTGTTCGATAGAGATTTATTCCGAAATAGTCCCATTTAAATTTCGTAAAGATCTGGTGATGAGTTTCGGAGACAATCAACGGAACTCTCAATAAATACCAGTAAAACAACTGCGATTGCTGCTATCGCATATGTATGCATTGTTTACGCAATCGCACAACATAAAAATCTCACCGTGACAACTAAGGTGAAGTGAGCTGTGAGTCCTGCTGATGCTAGGGATTGACACTATTGACGTCTCACTTCACGCTCACTTTACCTTTGTTCCCACGGTGTTATATATTTACAGAATAGATAGGCTGTAACTACCCTATAAACGCAGATGCAGTTCGCAGATCTGTTCAATATACCACCGTACACACTCACACATCTTGCAAGTAAATTCTGGCATAACTTTTTTTGTTTAAGAATTGATTTAATTAACCGACTTCAAAAAACGAAGGAGGTTCTCAATTTGGTTTTTATATTTTTTTGTATGTATGTTCGGGCATAACTCCGTGATAGACGGATTTGCAAAATTCTCTTATTTTTTTGATGGATAAGATATGGCTCAGGGGTGGTCCCATATTAATCAAAATTTGATTAACTTTGCTTGGGTACTTTATGTATTAGCTTCAATAATACGATTTTTTCTACTTAGTTTACATTGATGATGTTTTAATAGCTTCCTGTCACTTATATTAACATAGCAAGTAGTGTTATATGAATTTGTTCGGGATAGTTATAACTAAAAAGTGAAAAATAAAACTTTTTTATAAAAAAAGAAACACTACAAAGTGAAAAATTAAATTTCGGAAGTCGGTGTCAAAAAACAAAAATGCGGAACCAACGACACCGACTTCCAAAATTAAAGTTATTTTTCACTTTTTAGTGTTTTTTGGAAGTATGTAGTTTGTCTTTTTTACAAAAAGTTTTTATTAACCTTGTATTCTTTGTTCTTATGATACATATTTTCACCGAGAAGTTCAGTGCCAACGTTGTACCTGCCTACATTAGATTGTGCAAGTAGGTAGTAACGTCCCGTCACTCATCACCCGTCACTCGTCACTCATCAGGGGACCAACTTACGTACGTTTACATTACATAACGTAACATCACGTATGTATTCCCGCAGGGGCAGGCAGAGGGCACTCATAGTGCACCCACATTTAAAAGATAGATAGATACATTAGAATAGCAACATTTAAAAGAGGCTATCTTGCAGAGGTATCAGTTTGTTGAAATATGAAACAATTCACAGAAGTATATGCGAATAAATAAATCACCTTCTGATTGAAATCAATTCGTTACACATCAGCCGTGCGATTCTGTAACCATCTCACCGTGAAAGCTTGGGTGAAGTGAGCGTGGAGTGAGCTGTCATTCGCTAGGGATTAACACTATTAAGTGCTCACTTCACTTATGATTTCACGGTGAGATTTTTACAGAATCGACCGGCTGGTATTTAAATGAATAACGTGTAATAATAATAATAACAATAACATATAACACGCTTTGACTCCTGAAGACGTGCAACGCATTACCTACGTTGAACTAAACAATATGTATAGTGGAGCGTCTGGAGGTGTTTACCTCGGACTTTTGTACCTAACACTTTAATGAATTATAACACGCTTTGACTCCTGAAGACATGCAACGCATTACCTACGTTGAACTAAACAATATGTATAGTGGAGCGTCTGGAGGTGTTTACCTCGGACTTTTGTATCAGTTAATTAATTGATATGTTACATGCAAGTAGATAAATAAGAAAATAAAGTTTACCAAACATTTTTTGTGCTTTTGATTTTTTCGTTATTTGAACAAAGTAGGTACCTAGGTACCTATTATATTTTTTTGTTCAAAGTATTGTATTCTAGTTATTACAATTTACATTATGCTATTTGCATTATGATGTTACGTTATGTAATGTAAACTTACGTAAGTTGGTCCCCTGATGAGTGACGAGTGACGGGTGACGAGTGACGGGACGTTACTACCTACTTGCACAATCTAATGTAGGCAGGTACAACGTTGGCACTGAACTTCTCGGTGAAAATATGTATCATAAGAACAAAGAATACAAGGTTAATCAAAACTTTTTATAAAAAAGACAAACTACATACTTCCAAAAACACTAAAAAGTGAATTTTTTAAATTTAATTTTGGAAGTCGGTGTCGTTGATTCCGCATTTTCGTTTTTAAACTAATATTATAAAGAGAAATGATTTGTTTGTTCGTTACGATTTAACTCAAAAACTACTCGACCGATTTTAAAAATTATTTCACCATTAGAAAGCTACACCTTAACCTTTTAAATTAGAGATCCCTACCTTAAATTGTACAATGTAACGTGAGCGTCAAAATGAAGGGACCAAATCTCCAATGCCTGTCGTACATATATAAAAAAATAATACCATTAATCTACTATTTCCTACCTTTGTTATAATTTTAGCTACCTCATCATATACATAATATTTTAACAAAATGCTTGGTCCCTCCATCATGATACATATCAAGATGGAGGGACCATACTGATAGACTACTCCCTGGAATGTTCTACCTATTTAGTGTTATAATACCATATTTTACCTTAATATTATTGATATTGGCTGCCCGAAACATATATCGTTTCAAAGATATCGATTATATAAGTTGGTCCCTCCAAATTGACGATTAATTTTTTTAGTGCAACACGTAAATGGACGGTTTATTTTAGATCTTCGAAGGATAAATATTTAATACCTATTTACTACCTTCTAATCGTGCAAAATTTCTTACGTTAAAGTTTATTTTAACGAACCAAAAAAAAAAAAATAATGAAATAAGTTGGTACAGACGGCAGCACATCAAGCTATCCGAAACTGTCAAATTTTCCTAATCAACTTTGAACCTTATGCTTCAGCGATGAAGTTGAAAATGTATTACTTAAAGAAATTTGACAGATTGTAGTAGCTTGATATGCTGGCGTACACAACGTACGAATTTTAATCGTAGCTTAGCATTAATATAGGTTTTTTTTTAATAAGAATAGCAAAAAAAAAATCTAGCTAATATAAAATATATCTTTAGCTTTTAATTATTACTAAATATTGGTTCATTTTTAATTAACGCCAACGTATTGTCCTCGCGTGAATCATTCGCGGGCAGCGCGCGGTCCACTCGGGATCCGCGCGTTGGCAATGCGCAGTCAACGCAAGGCAAGCATGCGAGCAGCGAGTTGTCACCGAGTGGTCCACCCGCCGTCCGCGCGTGGAGGGCTTACGACCGAGGCGATCCGGTTCTACGGAGTTGATGTAGTGAGCGCATACCCATACAAGTCCATATTATAAAGATTACTAGCCGCAGGAGGCGAGGCGGTGCGGAGTGGGTGCCGGGTGGCTCTAATGAGCTGTGACCTTTAAGCCACAATAACAGTTTTCGTTTAAATTATTAAGTTCAAATACGGGTGGGATCGAATAGTGGTGAAATTGGTATCATGATATTAATCCTTATCCATTTAAATGGTCTGATAATTAAGGTTGATTATGTACATGTAAATTCCACTTTAAATTATTCGGATCGGACTTTTCATTTAGAAGTTACTAGCGACCCGCCCCGGCTTCGCACGGGTGCAATGCTGATCACTACATACTATAAAACAAAGTCGCTTCCCGCTGTCTGTCCTTCTCTTGGGCTGTATGGTCGTTGGTCTCTATGTATGCTTAGATCTTGAAAACTACGCTACGGATTTTGATGCGGTTATTTTTTATAGATAACAGTGATTTAAGAGGAAGATTTATATGTATTATAATACATGCATAATATGGTAGAGAAACACTGATAATTTTAGAGCCATTATTTCTCGTAAAAAGTATAGGATAAAAATTGGTTATTGTGGGTTATCCCTAAGAGATAGACATATACTATTGTGGATTTTTTGTAGACCTTTTTAAGGTGTACAATACTGTAGTGTGTACATTATTTTGATCTATCTCGTAGGATTCAGCCAGCGTTTGCAATGTAAACGCAAAAAATGTGTTTATTTACGACATCACATTAGAAACCTCTAAAATTATCAGTGTTTCTCTATTATATTATGCATGTATTATACATAATAAACCTTCCTCTTGAATCACTCTATCTATTAAAAAAAAAAAACCATCAAAATCCGTTGCGTAGTTTCAAGCGCCACCGGCCAGCTCCCCGGCCGGTAACGCCCTTATTTTAAATCTGTAATATCTTCGAAAATACTCATTTAAATTACATGCTATAAAGGGCCATAATGATGTATATGAAATGCACAATGTTTTTAAGGTACTTAATTGGATCAGGATTAATGCTGTATTGCCTAAAATTGCTTCTTAAATAAGCCATTATTTCTCGTAAAAAGTTAAGGATAAAAATGGTTATTGTGCGTTATCCCGAAGAGATAGACATATACCATCGCGGACTTTTTTGTAGACCTTTTTAAGGTGTACAATATTGTAGTACATTATTTTGATCTATCTCGAATAGTTCAGCCAGCGTTTACAATGTAAGCGCAAAAAAATGTGTTTATTTACGACTTCACATTAGAAACCTCTAAAATTATCAGTGTTTCTCCATTATATTATGCATGTATTATACATATAAACCTTCCTCTTGAATCATTCTATCTATTAAAAAAACCCGCATCAAAATCCGTTGCGGAGTTTTAAAGATCTAAGCATATATAGGGACAGACAGACAGGGAAGCGACTTTGTTTTATACTATGTAGTGATGATGATGACGGGTACCTATAAAAATTCTGTAAGCAGAAAAATGTCACGGTTTGACTAAACTGTAACTGTCCTATGTTTAGTCTAGTAACAAATACTAATTTACGTATTTACGTTAAATAATATTTTTTAGTTTTGATATTTTAATGATTAGGAAAGATTTTTTTGTTTGTTTGTTTATACTGAATAAGCTCCGAAACTACTGGACCGATTTTAACCATTTTGTACCAATAGAAAGCTAAATGGTCCGGAAGTAACATAGGCTATAATTAATTTTCAAAAAAAATAGAGATATTTAAGAAAATTGCAATAATGTAACCCAAAGTAGCAAAATGTTGCCTATAAAATTCATTATTTGGCGTGCGCTGAGAAAATTATTGATGATAAATACATAAAAATAATATACTACATGGTCAAAGTGCTCAGTATTACCTACAAAAAAGTCCGTGAGGGAATATATCAACTATCATAGTTAAGTCACAATAGTAGCTTTTGTGTTCTAAAATTTAATTAGATCGCCGGTAAAAATAATTAAGGTAAGTTACATTCGCATCGTAATATTAATTCTTATTCAAACAAATAGTTTTATCATCAAAGATATTTATGTAGCATTAAAATAGTTTTTAATTCATTCGAATCAGACATTTAATTTCAAAGTTATCATCAGTATAAAAATACATTACGCGAACCGTTCGATGCCACCGCGACGTGTCGCCTAGAACATGCTAGCCGGACAAAAACAACATTAAGAATTCTGAGAATCGTTAATGGTTTATCATGATAGATGACGGAACGTATCCGCTAAACGTCAAACATCGAACTGTTCGAATTAATTCATAAATTACATATTTTTTCGATATAAGTACCCAAAAAACACAGCTAAACACTCTGGATAAGTTGTAATATCAGTGACAGTGTTATCAAGTCTTGAAGATGCAAAAACGCGCTGGATAAGGCGATAACAGTGCAGGTACATTTTTCAGTTTTACAATACAGCAACATTATAAAAACTGGTTTGAGTATAAGATATTTCTAATAACAAGACGGACACGGAGAATTGGTGCATAATAACAACTTAATTATAACAAAAAACAGTTGTAGATATTTCTGTAACGTAAACAAAGAACAGATGACTCATTAACGGTGAATTTAGCTGACATACGTCAACCGATTGACCAATCACAACAAAGTTGACTGTGATCTGACATATTAATCTTCGTTCGGAAATCTGATTGTATTGTATTGAGTATCAGCATTTTGGGACGACGTTCCATTTCACACAGTTTTAAATTGCAATTATTTGATATTACTACTTTGGCATATAATTATAATGGAAGAAAGCAATAATATTACATACCGTAAAATACAAAGAACCAGTTCTTTAAATGACATCAGCAAAGACAGTTCGACATTATTTGATGCGACTATGATGAGTCTGCCGAACACATCATTAAATACCAGTCAAACTGTACTAGATCTTAACGAAAAAATTAAGCGATTATCGGACGATTTATTAACAGCTCACCAAGAAATTGAGAATCTCAATTCAGAGAACTTTCGATTAAAATCCGATCTGCAAAAATATGTCAAAGTTATAGAAGCTTATAAAACTATAAATACATTAGACAAAAATAAAGCTACACCTAGATCAGGACAAAAATCTAAAAGGAAACAAAATACTAATAGGACACCGAGACTACAGAAAGTACTATATGAAGATGAAGCATTATATGGAGACGATGACGAGGATGAACTACATGGAGATGAAGCAGGGACAAAAACAACAACGTACGGGCAAAACCAAACACCGAACAAAAATACAAATAAAAATAGCTCAAAAACAAAACAGACACAAACATTGGAAAATATGACGACAAACTATAAGCCTACACCCGCGCCTTCTACATACGGCGTCAAATTGAAGAACAAAAGGGAAGAGGATAATAAATTATGTCCCTCAAGCACTACTCAAGAAAGAATATCGGTTACAAATCAAACTGTCTCATCTCTGAAACACAAAATATGTCTACTAAGTTGTGAAACTTCCAACAGAATGTACAAAATCATTGAGAGAACTCAGTTATGTAATTTTGAAATATGTCACCATCGTAAGCCTGATTGTAGTTTGAATTGTCTATTAGATAATATTGACAAAAAAGTAAGAGACTTTACATGTTTTGATTACTGTATTATTTATATTGGCGAAGTCAATTTTAACCCGTGAGAAGGCGCGCCTAATTTTCTTACACGAGTAGGCGCGTGCGAGCAAATTGCTCACACTGTCATAAATGTTTATATTTTTAGTGTTTCTATATTTATTGGCTTATAATGTATTTAAATAAATAACACAAGGTTTAGTAAGTAAGAAAACAAGTATTTTAATCAAAACTATTAAACATAATAGCAACTTCTAACGCAAATAACAAAACAACCTAGTATTAATTAATTTTTTTGGCACGTTTCATAAAAATCACAATAAAAACTGTTCCATAACAAAAACTAAAAAGTGTTATTCATCCATTAAATCTACACTAATGTGCCTCTCGAAACACACTGAACACATGTATTTTACATGTTCGGTGCAAAGTAATTGCTGGGCGCGTGATGAGCAAATTGCCGCACGTTGGTACACGGCCTCCACAAACGCCTTGCTGCGCGGTCGCAACGCCACTGAGCGGATCGAAAATTGCGTCAGGGGAGAGGGGGTGAATATTTAGGAAGGTACTTAAGTGCTTGAATTGGTGTGGCATGGGAAAGACAAAAAATTTTTGAATTAGATTTTTGTGTGAGCAAATTGCTCATAGCGCGCCTTCTCACGGGTTAAAAAAACGCATAATTATATTGAACTTGTGTCGTCTATTCGCGAAAAACTAATAACTTTGAATCATACAAACATTATAATATGTTTGCCAACATTTAAATACATGGTTAATAGTAATGTGATGTATAACAGCCGAATTGATACTTTCAATAATCTACTTTGCATGGATGCAGAAACATATAATTATGCATATATTTTAGACTCGAATTTTAATCTGCCTTATACTTCCAACACGTATAGCCGTTATGGGACTTTGAACAATAAAGGATTAAATATTGTTATATCAGACCTTCAAGATCTTGTCGTATACATAGGCACCCAGAATGCTACACAGTTAGATATTCAAAATCTAAGTCAAAAGGAATGTTCTACAGATTCGCAAATATTGAGTTCTCAGTTTTTTCGTTAACTACCTCAATATCTTACACCAGAACATAGCTGGTCTTATTAATAAATCCGATGCACTAACTGTTAAATTAGTAGAACTATTCGATAAAGGAACTATTATAGACGTTTTATGTATTACTGAACATTTCGTGCAAACAGGGTATGAAAATTTATTGCACATATCAAATTATTGTCCAGCTGCGTTCTTCTCTAGAGATTCAAAAAGAGGGGGCACAGGTATTTTTGTAAGAGTGGGATTACAGTTTCGAGAAATACCAGACATAGCAAAACAGTCAATTTCAGGCATCTTTGAATGCTGCGCTGTAGAAATAATAACACATAAAATTATAATAATATGTATTTATAGAATCCCAAAATACAAATACGAAGTATTTTACGATAAATTGGATTATATTTTAAATAAGGTTTGTCTATCTTCGTGTGCGTTCGCGCAGCGGAATGTTGTTGAATTTAAAGATTTTAATTATGCAGATATTTAGTGTATGACTTCGTATAATTGTGTATGGTAAAAAAAAATTTGTGCACGCAGCCATTGTGGAGAAATTCACCAAAAACTGATTCCGCTGGGCGAACGTTGTCCTGGCGGAACTTTTTTTAATCCATAGACTTTAGAAGAAAAGAGATGTGTCCAAAAATTAGTGTGTATTTGTGTGTAATTGTGTATGTATGAATAAAATTAGTGCATGCATAAACTTCGAAGAAATTCAAGTTTCCGCTGCGCGAACGTTTGGCCATTAGCTAGTTTTCATATAAAGCGCTTACATAGAGAGCTGTAGATTTTTACATACGTTGTTTTGAATTTGTTTATATTTGTTTAAAAAACAGATTTAGAAAAAATCGTAGGGCTTAAAAGATAAAAATATAAACGTAAAATACGCTTATTAGGTCTTAGTTCTTATTGTATGCACTTTGGGGTCTAGATTTTCACGTTTATACAAACCTTGTAAGTGTCTGCAACATGTTGCCAAGTATCAATGATGTTCCGTTAGTAATTAAACAGTTATAGGACAATTTACCATGAATAGATCACTGTTTACAAAGCAGTCAAATATCACGACGTTCTAAAGGAATTGCATGGTAAAATGTATGCTAATAATTAGTGTATTAATTCAACTATTCACATGCAAAATTTCATGTCATTAAATTCAGTAATTAAAGAAAAACAATTATAATACTGACGAAGCATCGAAAACCTACATAACCCGACCAAGTTCGGATGGCTACAAAAAAGCGGCCGTGCCATATATCTAAGAAACGTTCTTAACCTTCCAATATAGTATTTATTAATATGGTACAGTTGCGTACACAAACGTTAGGAAAAAAGAAAACAATTGCATTTCTTGAATGAAAAATATTTTATTAATAATAACTTACTTTACTTTACTTTATTAGTTGCTTTCCTTTTAAGGGGAGTATGTCTTAGTGATATAGAATCATATGCATAATTAATTATTGAAAAACAGCCGTTATTGCCATCTCTACACATAATCCCACAAAAAGAAAGTAGCTAATAAAAATCTGCCTTATACGTATATCATTACATATAGGTAATAAATATAAGGTGATTATTTAATAACAATATTTCTTTTCAACATTTCGTTACAATCTGGTCGGTCGTTTAGTTAATTCAGTAGTTATTCTGTAATTTTCTATTCAGTAGTTTGTCTTTAACCAGGAAAAACATCTACTTTGTTACGATTTTATTATAATATATGTCTAGTATAATAATTTATTATTACGAATTTAAGTAAATAGATATAGGATTAGATCAATCCGTAGATATTAAACTTGGGTTTATGGTGTCTGTCCAATGTTAACATAATTATTATAAAATATCTGCCTAATAAACTACGTAAATGAATAAGTGTATAGCTATTAATTTACTATAAAATCTTACCTTATATCAGTTGTCCTTTTATCAGTTGTCTAGTACACATAGCACAAGCTCTGCTTAGTTTGGGACTAGATGGCGTTGTGTGAAAGTTGTGGAATATTATTATTATTATTATTATTATATCTGTTATCAGCTTCTCACTATCACTCACTCAATATACCTACTACATAATTATGTTAAGCTTCACTGTTACACTATAACATTAATAACACACTTTGTCAATATTATTATTACAGAGAATTGGCGATGCATAGCAAAACAACAGCGCATACGCACATTGTCCTTGACTGCACATTTGTTTGTGACTGGGAATAAAACAAAATCAGGTTCAAGTTCAACAGCAAACGAATACGCGCGGGCCGCGGCTAGTGAAAACATATTGCCCTCTCTTTTCTTCAAGGATGGAAGTACCGTTTCAAGCGGGAAGCCGCCTATCGCTCGTTGCGCGCAGCGCGTTGTCTATTTTTTCACACTAGAATATTTTTGATCAAGTCATAACTACAATACTTAGACTATTTAACCAAAGGACTAGCCTTAAGCGTACCGCTTCGAACAAAATAATTCTGCATATTTTGGTGGGGTGCGGGGGAACACGCTCACATACATAAGTCACTACCAGTACAACGGCTTACATCAATTAAAAAATCGATTCAAGAAGTAGTTTTTTTTAAGTTATTAGATTGTTTGATCCACTAAAGTTGCAAAGGGGAACGCTCGTGCATGCCTAGTTCATTGGTTAAATAGTGTAATAAGCTACAATATGATAAATATTTACCTAAACAGTAGTACTCACATGTGGTAATTATTTAACTTCCCTAAGGGGTCTATAGTTAGAATCCTGATCCGTGAAATCTTCAATAGAAATTAGCTGTATGAATTTTATTTATCTTAAATAATATATCTAGATTTTATCTCAAGTCTCAAGCGCATACTTAAATAAAGTACCTACGTAAATAGTACCTACTTTATGTCATAGTCAAATACATTTAAAAAAGTAGGTGTACAAAAATAAATGACCTATAAATTATATCGAAACAACAATTGTGTTATCACCTATACCAATTCAATACCGGTATTATACTGTAAATTTTGGGATGCTACCTAAATATATTGCACGGCCGCTTTTTTGTAGCCATCTGAACTTGGTCGGGTTATGTAGGTTTTCGATGCTTCGTCAGTATTATAATTGTTTTTCTTTAATTACTGAATTTAATGACATGAAATTTTGCATGTGAATAGTTGAATGAATACACTAATTATTAGCATACATTTTACCATGCAATTCCTTTAGAACGTCGTGATATTTGACTGCTTTGTAAACAGTGATCTATTCATGGTAAATTGTCCTATAACTCTTTAATTACTAACGGAACATCATTGATACTTGGCAACATGTTGCAGACACTTACAAGGTTTGTATAAACGTGAAAATCTAGACCCCAAAGTGCATACTTTAAGAACTAAGACCTAATAAGCGTATTTTACGTTTATATTTTTATCTTTTAAGCCCTACGATTTTTTCTAAATCTGTTTTTTAAACAAATATAAACAAATTCAAAACAACGTATGTAAAAATCTACAGCTCTCTATGTAAGCGCTTTATATGAAAACTAGCTAATGGCCAAACGTTCGCGCAGCGGAAACTTGAATTTCTCCGAAGTTTATGCATGCACTAATTTTATTCATACATACACAATTACACACAAATACACACTAATTTTTGGACACATCTCTTTTCTTCTAAAGTCTATGGATTAAAAAAAGTTCCGCCAGGACAACGTTCGCCCAGCGGAATCAGTTTTTGGTGAATTTCTCCACAATGGCTGCGTGCACAAATTTTTTTTTACCATACACAATTATACGACGTCATACACTAAATATCTGCATAATTAAAATCTTTAAATTCAACAACATTCCGCTGCGCGAACGCACACCTATCTTCGAATAAGAAAATCATTCTGTGTGGAGATTTTAATATTAACGTTTTGCAAAGAAACAAAACGACATTAGAACTTGAATACTTTCTTATGAAATATAATTTAAAACTAGCGCTGTATACTCCCACTAGGTTAAAAAACAACACCTGTATTGACAATTTTGCTCATAACTATCAGAAAGAATGCCAAGCTGAAGTTATAGATCTAGTCCTCTCCGATCATACAGCTCAGATACTTAACCCGGCGGTACTCGCTAGGTGTTTACATGCACGAATACTCGCTACCGGGTAAAAAATACCACATGATTTAAATGACATTATCTTGGAAAATAAGTTAGCTTTACAGACTTTAATGGCGTATTTAGTTTATCAATACTAATGTCTAATAAATAAAAGAAAATTGAAAGTTTGAATTATTATTTATTTCAAATTATAGCTTATCTTAAAAAAGAACGCAAAATTAAAAACAAAAATTCTTCATAGTCTTAGAAAAATCAACAAAAAAATTTTTTTCTTAGGTATCACGTAAAATTGAGATCAAAAATTATAAATCGACAGTGCTAGTGTAGTTGTACTCTGTGGTATTTTTTACCCAGTAGCGAGTGCCGCCGGGTTAAAGTACCAATAAATAAAACTTGCAAACTTGAATATTGGAAAACAAAAAAACAGGACATATGCATGGAAAACTTAATTATATTTAAAAGACATCTTAAATCTTTATCTTTTAGGCTAGTACATGATGCTGAAGACGCGAACGAAGCTTTTGACGCTTTCATGGATGATTTCTCTCTTCTATATAGATTGTGCTTTCCGGAGAAAATTATCGTCATTAAAACTAGCAAGAAAACGAAATGGATATCCCACGGAATTAAAATATGTAGTAGCAAGCAAAGACGATTACTTTGGGAATATCGGTTAAACTCAGATTCAAAACATAAGTTAGTATTCAAAAAATACACCAAACTGTATAGGAACATTATTAATCTTACACAAAAAGCACAAAATAACCATTTTATAAATACGACCCAAAATAAGTCGAAAGCAACCTGGCAAATAATAAATAAATCTAAATTTTGTTTGCCACAGGAGCCGATAATGCGTGTGAATAAAGATAATTTGACATTTACAGACCCCGTGGACATTGCAAATGAATTTAACGATTATTTTATTGATAGAGTTGAGAATAATATAAAAGCTGACATAATAATGGAAAATACGAGTTCAAACAAACACACACCAAATTCATTATTTATGCAACCTGTAACAACGGACGATATAGAAAAAGTTATTAGTAATCTTAAAAACACTAGTACTGTCGGATACGATGGAGTTTCTACAAAAGTACTAAAATATACCAAAGAAGTTATAGCACCTCCATTGGCCCATATAATCAACTTGTGCATAGCTAACGGAATATTCCCAAACAAGCTCAAAAAAGTTATAGTTAAACCTCTGTATAAAAAAGATGACAAAGCAAATTTTAAAAATTACAGACCTATCGCAAAAATTCCTATTATATCAAAGATTTTTGAGAAAATAATATATAACTCTGTATATGCATTTTTCGAAAAGTATAAACTATTTTGCAAAGAACAAAAGGGTTTCCGAAGGAACACTACGATTAACATGGCAATATTTGAGTTATTAGCCAACGTTATGTCATCTGTAGATGAAAGAAACCCAGTCTGCGCAATTTACACGGACATGACCATGGCTTTTGATCATGTGGACCATCAGATTCTGTTACATAAATTGCATAGATATGGTATAAGGGGGAACATTTTAAAGTTAATCGAATCATATCTCAGTAATAGACTCCAGTGCACAGAAATTTGTAGGATATGTCCAAAAAGTAAATTAGAAACAGTATATGTATCAAAACCTAGACACGTAAAATATGGAGTCCCACAAGGTAGCGTACTGGGTCCGCTACTTTTTTTTATATATATTAATGATCTCCCGGAAACAACAAACAACAAAATGGTTCTTTTTGCAGATGACAGCACAGCCATTATAAAATGTACTGATTTGAATAATTATAAAACTGACATCAATATTTGTTTAAATGACATAATAAATTGGCTTAATATTAATAATTTGGTAATAAATCTCAATAAAACAAAAATCATGCATTTTTATCAACGGTGTAAAAACCCAAAGATTAATATTTTCTACAAGGGCTGTGATATTGAAGAAGTGAATAGGGCTAAGTTTCTAGGTATTACTATAGATAATCAACTTACGTGGAAGCCTCACTTAGAAGATTTATGTAAAAAACTGAGCAAATCCGCTTACGCTCTCTATCAGCTCTCAAAGAAAGTAAACAGTCAGGCTCTTTTAACAGCCTATCATGGACTAGTTGCATCTGTTTTGCGATATGGCATTATTTTCTGGGGGCAATCTACTGATAGAGAACTGGTGTTTAAGTTACAAAAGCGATGCATCAGGTCAATGTGCGGTCTGAAGACAACTGATACCTGTGTACCCCACTTTAAGTCCCTAAAGATTTTAACCTTGCCTTCTTTATATATATTGGAAACGGCCTTGTTTGTGAAATGTAACCCACAATTATTTCAAAAATTATCAGAAGTCAGGAAAAATCCAATACGGACACAGTACGTGAATAAATTATGTCAAGTCAAATGTAAAACTGCACTAATGCAAAAAAGTGTTTTTGGTATTGCCCCTCGCATATATAATAAAGTTCCAAATGTTATTAAAAATATGACTGTACTAAGATTTAAAAGGACGCTTAATGAAATTCTACTGACAAAATGCTATTATACGATTGACAGTTTTCTTAATGATGATTCGCTTACTGATTGACATGCTTATTATTACTTGATTGATTTGACATTTTTTCAATTTTTCTTTATTTTTATATGATTCCGATTAGTCTGACATTTAATATTAATTGTATTGTTATTATGTAGGTAATTAAGATATATTTTTAAAAACTGTACACGATTTGCATACCCATGTCGGTAAAATGTGGAGAATCTAATTTTATGGAAACAACATCTATGTATAATGTACCCATGTTTGCAAAGAAATAAATGATTATGATTATGATTATGATTATGATCATAATGACAGGTATTTTTGATATAAACGACTCAAATTATTCGCGATGATTTTTTTTTTTTGGCAACGCGCCTTTTTTGGGGGTGAAATAGCCCCCTAAACATTACCACCTTTCGGGGCAGTTTGAGGGTTTTACATACTTCTAGTTAATATTTTTCCAAAAGACCAAATGGGTCAAAACCCTCAAACTGCCCCGAAAGGTGGTAATGTTTAGGGGGCTATTTCACCCACAAAAAAGGCGTGTTGGCAAAAAAAAAAAAATACGTTTCACTTAAAATTTGATGGAGAATAACATATATCAGCCACAAAAAAATCGGAGGTGACACGTCGGGATACCTTCCTTGTAAGTGATTTTGAGTAGCTACGAATTCAAAATTCTTATCTCTTATTCTTCTTTCATTTAGTGTTTTTTTTTTTTTTTATAAATAATATACAACGTGTAACGTTAAATGCGCAAAACCTGAAAATAGTTTGATCAAAATAACGAGCAGAATTAATTGAAACACTTTTTAATATAGGTCACATTTTTCAAAACATCTTCATTAAAAACGTTGCCGTGTCTATTTATTAATAGGTCAAGCAAGCCAATGTCAGCGCGGCGCAGTGGCCCGGTGACGACTCCTCCCTCGGTAAAGCGTCGTCGCAGACGTAAGAAACGATGAGAATGGCCAGTAAAACTAAAACAGCACATAATAATAGCCTCAAGTCTCTGCACAAGGATGGGGACAGATACGGTGTCAAAAGCCTTTTTCAGGTCTAGAAACACCGTAACGCATTTCAAACCCCTGTCAACCTTATCAGTGATTTCAGATGTTAACGCAGTGACCGCATCCTGAGTTGACCGTCCCTGTCTAAAACCGTATTGTGAATCCGAAATAATGTTGTATTTATTTAAATAACTTACTAATCTTTTATTTAATATGTTTTCTATTATTTTCGAAAGGGTTAGTAAGACAGATATCGGCCGATAGTTGTTTACATCGGTCTTGTCTCCATCTTTGTGCACAGGCGTAATTATAGCACGTTTTAGCGCGTCAGGAAATATGCCCGTTTCGAAACACAGGTTAGTTAGTTAACTGGCTAATGAGAGGAACAACAAGTTCTCGAGATAATTTTAGGAAACCCACAGCCACTTCCATCGGATCCGTCTCTAGCAACACGAACGTTTGAGAAAGTGAACTTAAGTTACTGACATATCTACATGCTTGTCCAGTTAGAGTTATTATTTCTTCAACAAGTGTTTTTCCAATGGTTACAAAGAAATGGTTTACGCGGTTTAATGAGTCGAGGGGACTTGATGTGATATGCAGTAGGTGTGTACTGGACGTTTTGGGTTTTTTATACTGAGTAATTTCATTAATTTTGCGCCAGGGTATTTTAGGATTTTTTATAGACTTAGATGTTTGTTTTTTTATGATACTGTCGTTTTAGTTTCTTAATAAGATTAGAGCAATATGTGCGAAAACGCCTATAGGTTATGTTCAAAATAACGTTGAAAGGGTCTCTCCTCCTTTGTAGTTGTAGTTTATTTCTAAACCTAATACATCTGAGGGCACCCATAGATATCCAGGGCTTTAAGGTTCGCTTGGAGCTGGACACTGAGATAACTTCAGTATTTTGGAGAAGAGATCTCCTAATCACGTCTATCAACACGTTAGCTAGACTGTTTGGGTCTTTATGTGCTATTATAGTATTGTATTTGTGATAATTTTGTATGTATTAGTTTATAAGTTTGTTTGTAGTTGTAACTATGTATTGTTTTTCTATGGGCCTTAGCTGCCTGAAATAAAGGAATAAATAAATAAAAATAAAAATAAATAAATTGCCAACGTACGATACGTTGGCAATTTATTTATTTTTATTTCCTCGCGTGAATCATTCGCGGGCAGCGCGCGGTCCACTCGGGATCCGCGCGTTGGCAATGCGCAGTCAACGCAAGGCAAGCATGCGAGCAGCGAGTTGTCACCGAGTGGTCCACCCGCCCGTCCGCGCGTGGACGGCTTACGACCGAGGCGATCCGGTGACGCTACGGAGTTGATGTAGTGAGCGCATACCCATACAAGTCCATAATATAAAGAATACTAGCCGCAGGAGGCGAGGCGGTGCGGAGTGGATGCCGGGTGGCTGTAATGAGCTGTGACCTTAAGGGTGTTGCTCGATGGTATTTGTTGAGTTTTTGATCAAAAATTCGTTCACAATGATGGCCTTGTGCGAAGGCGCATTATCGTGGTGCAAAATCTAAGAATTTTCTTTCCAAAAATCAGGCATTTTTTGTATAATTTGCTCTCTTAAACGCTCAAATAATATTCTTTATTTACCGTTTGACCTTCCGGCAAGAATTCCGAGTGCACAACACATCGATAGTCAAAGAAAACAGTCAACGTGACTTTGACTTTTGATCGATTTTGGCGTGGTTTTTTCGGTTTTTTGGTGGTAAGTATCTAAGTAGGGGAGAGCGGGGCTAAAAGTTCCGATTTTTAATTAACCTCAAAAATTGTTACGAATCCTTGATTTCCGTTTTCATACAATGCGATCAAAATCAACGTACAGTAAGAGACAGAAGTACACTTGCAGTTTCACAAATCTATCGCATCAAAACAAGTCGCACTTACGACCTTTTTCTATAACAAGCATTTTGCACACATACACGATCTCGTATATCGCACTCTTTCATCATTATCTAGTTAGAAAGAGTGCGATATAATAATCATTTGCCTTAGTGACAAGCCTGCCATGTCGCGAGCGTATTAAGATAGTATAATAACAAAAAAAAAGAATGAGGGTGATTGTGAAACAAAATAAACTACTGGATTGAATAAAGTAGTTACGACCACAGACTAATTGCTTGTTACGACGTTGTTGGTTGGTGAACTTTGTTACGAGCGTTTGTGTTATTATTACGATTAGCGTGTTGTTTGATTATCTTCATTCAAGATGCAAGCAAATATTAGTATTGATGCCAGGCCAAATGTTGTCGCTTTGCATATAAATGGGCTTAATATTTCTGAAATTTCAACTGAAACCGGCTTATGTGTAAGTTATTATAATTTTATTATGATGATAATTGTGGTGTACGACTTTCTTATTAAATAAATCGGTAGTTGCAAGTGTGCTAATATTTTTTTCGTTTTGTTTTAGAGAAATACTGTGAGGCGTTGGGTAAAGAAGTTTGAGGAAGAAGGTAGTCTACAGAGTCGTGTAAAAAGTGGAAGGCTTACGACCGACTCAGCGACGTTTCATGGTGGATGAAAATGAAAGAAACGGTTTCATTCCAACTAGAATGTTTGCAGATCAATTTGCTACATCATTGCGAACTGTTCGCCGTGCACTCCATGCTGAAGGTTTACATCATCGGAAACCAGCTAAAAAACCATTTTGACTCAAAAAACAAAGAGGAACGACTACGTTTTGCCTGGGAATATTTAGATTTTAACTGGGAGACGACTATTTAACATTATTCCGAATACAGAATCAGGTAGAATAAGTGTGAATATGTGAATGTGTGTTGAAGTTTTAAATGACATAATGCTACCTACTGTGCGTAATGTTTACCCCTCGGAAGACTTTAGTGAACTAAGTTTTGTTTAAGATAATTGTCCAATACATCGTGCCAGTGTTGTGAAAGATTGGTTTAGCCATCATGCTGATATTAAAGTTATTCCGTGGCCAGCACGGTCCCCTGATCTCTAAACCTCATTGAAATATATGGGGTTTAATGGTTCAAAGATGGGAAGCACGAGATGAGAGATGTCCTGAGCAGCTTAAATCCCATTGCACTCAATTGTGGGATAATTTACGTGGCACAGATATAAAATGTGCAAACATTGTTGCCTCCATGCGTCGGCGTCTGCTTATCTGCATTGACAATAATGGATACCAAATATTAACTTCAAACGTCGATTGCACACCATGTTTGTAGATAACAATAGATTTTCAATTGTGCGTGTGACGGGTAAAATATTACGCTGTTTTTTACAGGGGAAGTGCTGGTCGTAATATAAATAGTAAGTAATACGTAAGTTAGTTTATGATTGTAAGATTGGGGTTAAGCTTCAATCTTCTTTTCTCTTTAAGAGAATGAATTATTAAGCTATAATCTCAATAAAGTTAAAATCATTTATGAATAATATCAACAGACTTGATAACATTTTTGATTTTTTAACTTATTTAATAATAATTTAAATAAATGATTCTGCAAATAACCTACTATTAGGTATTTTATTTCAACCTAAAATATTACCTATTCCTTTATAATTGATTCATTTTTGTAATTTTCGGTTTAAAAGCTAATTTTATTATAATAATTATATATAACATTAATTTAAATATAAAAAATAAGTATTGGTTGTTTATTTATAATAATAGGTCTTTACCTATGAAATTGCCGTTTTGTATGAAAAAATTTAAACGAATATTTTTCATGTATTTTTTATTTGTATTAATTGAAGTAATCACCCATGCAATCAATGCATCTTTGCCAACGCAGTGGCAGTTTATTGATGCCCTTCTTAAAGAAATCAGCTGGACGGGAGGCAACAAATTCTTCAAAGGCATTTTGTACTGCCTCTCGGGTATTGAATTTTTTTCCCGCCAAGAAGTTATCCAAATTCTGAAAAAAGTAGTAGGTAGTATGTAGGCGCAAGGTCTGGTGAGTAGGGCGGATGACGGAGAGCTTCCAACCCCAGTTCTTGCAACTTGGAGACCGTCTGCTGTGCAGTATGAGGTCGCGCGTTGTCGTGCAGGAGCAGCGGAGGCGAGCGATTGACCAATGCTGGTTGGAGATGTGCCAGCTTCTCCATCATTGTGTTCAGTTCTTCACAGTACACATCTGCAGTAATGCTCACCCCGTTTGGTAAGAAGCTGTGATGAATCACACCGGCGCTAGACCACCAAACAGTGACCATCACTTTTCTAGGGGTAAGTTTTCGTTTAGGGCATTGTTTAGGTGCTGAACCAGGATCCAACCAACTTACTGAGCGCTTGCGATTATCAAACAGAATCCATTTTTCATCGCAGGTAACAATGCGGTTCAAAATTCCTTCATTTGTGTGTCTGTTGAGCAGTGCAAGGCACGTCTCGACGCGTACTTCGCGCTGGCGATCATTGAGTTCGTGGGGCACCCATTTGTCAAGCTTTTTTACCTTGCCAATTTGACGGAAATGGACCAATATTGTTTTGACGCTAACGTCGAAAGCTGCTGCTAATTCAGCCGTAGATTGTGTATCATCAGCTTCCACAATCGCCTTTAATTCGTCACTGTCGACCAGTCTTCGGACGACCGCGAGGTTCATTTTTCAGGTCGAAATTTCCAGAACGGAAGCAAGGAAACTAATAACAGGTGGTGCGTTGGTTTGTAGTGTTAGCTCCGTAAACGTCGTTGATGTTGCGTGCCGCTTGTGCCGCGTTGCTGCCACGACGGTACTCATATTCCATAATTACTCGAATTTTTAACGTATCCATGATGACGAAAAAGATTGAAATGCGATGAAAATGTAACACTAATCAATAAACAAATGTCTACTTTTGGAAAAAAAAAAAAACATGTTTTTAAAATAAAATTAATTTGAAATTAGAATTCTTAGCCAAACAAAACTTATTTTGATTTGAAATGGCCAGTACTGCAGAACGGCAATTTCATAGGTAAAGACCTAATAAAAAACTAAAAAAATCATAAAATCGATCTTCTCAAACGGGTAGGTTTCGAACCAACAGGCATTCGTTTACAAGTCATACGTTGACTCCACTTTGCCACATGAACTGATGATTATAGATTCAAATTTTAGCTTTACTTTCGAATTGGCTCGGTGTGAAGAAAACAAAAGTATATTGTTATCTTTGTCTAGTATTGACCCCACACACTATCACATTCTCGTAGTTATAGCGTATGACGAGTAAATGTTTGTGTAGAAATCACTCACACGTATTTATACGCGCTATAGAATATGGTCGTTGAGGTGGTAGTGGATTATTGTCCTGTGACTGTACATATCTAACTTTGGTATTAAGACAGTTATTTGGGGCATTTTTCTGTTAATTGCTTTGTTATTAATTTTTTAATGCCTAAAGTCAGAAAGTAACAACTTACCCCGACTTGGGGCAAGTTGTTAACAAGCCGGGGTAAATTGTTACCATATCTGTTAAATCTATTATTTGTGAAATAAAAAACAATACTTAAATGATTAAACTAAGCCTGTTTATTTAAGGTAGCTAATAGCGATATTTTCTACTCCAAATCTTAGCTTTTTAAAAAATCTGTATACAACGTGTAACGTTAAATGCGCAAAACCTGAAAATAGTTTAATCAGAATAACGAGCAGAATTAATTGAACCACCTCTTAATATAGGTCACATTTTTCAAAAAATCTTCATTAAAAACGTTGCCGTGTCTATTTATTATTAGGTCAAACAAGCCAATGTCAGCGCGGCGCAGCGGCCCGGTGATGACTCATCCCTCGATAAAGCGTCGTCGCAGATGCAAGAAACGATCAAAATGGCCAGTAAAACTAAAACAGCACATAAAACCTTTACAATTTTTTAATGACTTATTTTCTCTCTGAAATAGGTCAATTGAATTAAAAATCAGTTGGGGTGTCTGAGGTTTTACGCATTTAACGTTACACGTTGTATATGACAAATATCTAATTCTTCGGCAACAGCTTTTATTTTCCTGCCATCTTTGATAACTGCATCCGCTGCTTTTTGCATCAACTCCTGTGACACAGAACCTCGTGTTGATTTTCGGGTATAAGTCCGCATCCTACAAAAGAAGAAAATTACAATATTTTATATTCCATTGTTGGTAAAAATGAACATTAGCGAAAAAGGAACATAGCCCCAAGCATACGTGTTGGAAAAAAAGCAAGATATAGGTTAGATTACGAAACATACGTAATTTATGCACAGTGTACCGAAACAGTAGATAAATTCTTTAATTAAAACACTGAAACACTAGAAGCTAATCTTTAAAATTCGTGAGATAGACCAAAAATACCAAATGTGAAAATATTAACTTACGTCAACCAGCGACGCACGTGTTGCTATTCCGATGTTTCGGGTGCCACTAGCCAGTTTAAGATGGTGGCTGTCGGTGCGCTGTGGCGGTCCATGTCAAGACGTGTTTACTCAATATTCCTAGCTCTTTTCTGTGCGAAGTTATTTCAATCGGAATAACTTAGCCCGGTAACTTTTAGCCCCGCTCTCCCCTATGTATATATTATGTTTGTTACTTCTTCACGCAAAAACTAATGCACCGATTGCGATGAAACTTGATAGGTTAGCTGTTACTTTTTATCCCGATATTCCCACGGAATCGAAACTTACGCGGGTGAAACCGCGGGGTGCAGCTAGTTCTTTCATAAAAACAATGGCCATAAAAAAAGTGTTCTTTTGTCACCATTACCTCCTACAGCGGCTATAACAACTGATGTAGCGTTTCAACCGCCATCAGAAATATTTTATTCCGAATTTCGATGTTCCGATTTTCAAAAGTCCAAATTTCATAATACCTGAGAATGATAATGGTGCCGACACAAACTAAACTAAATAATTTAAGTTCGGTGCATCTTTTTCTTTCTATTTCATTAAGAAAAGGACAGAAGATAAATATTAGTTTAGTCCTGTCAAATTAAGATACTCCACAGACAAGTTTAGACGTGATTAATCTGTAACCACCTACCACCGGTCCCATTATTTGCTAGTTGCCGTTGCGGTCTCAGACCGCAACGGCAACTAGCAAATAATATAGTAATTAGTAGACTAGTAATTAATATAGTAATATGGTAATTAGTTAAGGTAAGTTTATTTTCATTACGCACACTAATGCATTTGTGACTGTTGTTTTTTTCCTAAAGAAAGGATGTGTAGAAAAGGTATAGAGACGCGCACTGTCCTACGGCACTTACACACCGAAATATTTGAATGCAAAAATATGTTGCGGTCTCAGGGACCGCGGTGGTACAAGGGCTGCCTTTTAAGTTGTGTCGTTTGAAATAAGTATAGACGATCTAATAGATTATTACCATTTATTGTTTTTCAAAGAATTCACCGCGATATTTAATACACTTTTGCATGCGTTCGAACCAGTTTTTAAAACATTTATTCCACTCCGAAGTGGGGGTAGTCAAAATGGCCGATTTGTATGCGTTAACAGCTTCTTCGGGTGAGCTGAAACGTTGACCACAAAGACTACTTAATTTTTAGGGAACGTAAATAAATTGTTAGGGTTCAAGTCAGGGTTGTAAGGTGGGTGATCTAAAATTTCGACATTTTGGGTGCTCAAAAACATCTTTGTATCGCGGGCGGTGTGCGAACTTGCATTGTCATGGTGCAGTATCATACGACGTCTTCAGTTGTTTTTTTCAAAACTCTGTAATGACTTGTGGCAAACAAACAGTGGTATACCAGTCAGAGTTAACAATCGCTGCAGAGTTTTGAGACACCATCTAACACGGGCTGCGTTTTGGTCGTCGCTAAGCAAATGTGGTATCCAACGAGAGATCAACTTTCTTACGCCGAGTTCTTCGTGCAGGAATTTTTGGATAGTAGTCCCTAAAATGCCCACGGCTGCGTCTATTTCACGGTATGTCACATGACGATCTTTGACGATTAGCTGCCGCGCGGCAGTCGGCACGGCGTCGCTATTCTCCTGCGTCATGACGGTTTTTAGACGACCTTCACGTGGCTAGTCACTGAAGCTAGAGTGCCCACGTTGAAATTTTAAATACCAGCGTTCTACAGTCCTAAGACATGGTGCTGCATCACTAAATACAGAAGTGATCTCCTCAAAGCACTGAAGTCACGTTAATACCTTGTCACCTTTGAATAGACGCTACAATAAAACTATTCAACCGATCAAAAAACATTATTTTGTTTTCGAATTCTAAATTCAAAAAGATGGAAAGCCGTATGTTTGTTTTGAATAATTGCGGGAGGTTTGCAAACGAAAGGACTTGTCTCTCGTAGGTGGTTAAGGGTTAAAAATTCGCTACTAGAAATACGTCAAGCGATGACTAATTTCACAAGATTTAACTAATATTTATCTTCTGTCCTTTTCTTAATGAAATAGAAAGAAGAAGATGCACTGAACTTAAATTTAGTTTCATTTGTGATCAAGAGAATCGGCACATTTGTTTGTTATTAAAAACCACGAAATTTATTTTACCGAAAGTCGTAAATGCGATTGGTTTGTTTTCCGATTTTCATACGTTCGAAGAATGAAATGCTCGATATATTCTCGGTCCCAAAAAGACATTCCGATTTTCAATACTTCGAATAAACTGCTAAAATTAGGATTCTTATTCTGATTCAATTAGTGTAACGCATACGCATATAAATTCAAAATCTATAAGTACGTTACTTATAATAATTAATGTCATTTAAAAACGCCTACTTTGTTATTATCTAGTAATTATAAACGTTAGGAATATTGAAATTTTGGAATTATAAAAATAGGATGAATGCTAAATCGGAGTCGTTTAGTAGGAATTTTGAACCATTCGGAATTATGAAAATCGGTATTTTGAAATTCGTATTTGTGACTGACGGAATAAAGTTTTTCGTATTTATGAAGTGTACCCCGTTTGAACACCTAAAAATTGTGAAGGTACCTCGATATCCAGATATGGTTAGATATTAAAAATAGGAGACCGAAGTATTCCAATATAACACGATCATCCCAATAACTATGAATCAATTGCCAGCTCCGGATAATCTATTGTCTATGTTATTTTGTAATTACAAAAAGGTAATTACAAAAATATACTCTCTTCCGACATCCACAAGTAGCTCGAGCTACTTGTGGATGTCGGAAGAGAGTAGTATGTTGCAGTGTAGAATGTTGCCTACAGGGAGGGCAGCGAAAATACTTGTTTCAATACTCAACCTAGGGTAACGTGGGAGAATGGCAGTCACATAAGCGAAAATACTTGTTTCAATACTCAACCTAGGGTAACGTGGGAGAATGGCAGTCACATAGGTAAGCGAAAAACGACACAATTCCTTAATTAATGTTTTTTCCACGAAAGTAACTAAACTTTCATATAGTTAATTTAGTATATTTTATGTTTACTAAGTTATGAAAATCCCAGTTTAAGAAGTTTAATAAATATATCTATACGTATTAAAAACCTTTCTTTGATGGTATTGCCCGCACATTGCGGGTAATGGCTGTCATCATGAGGGTGATACCTCGGTCAAAATTAGTAGAGCTTTGCATGAATAAGAAAAACTAATCATCACAAGGAATAATTAAAACAATATTTTAAAAGTAATACAATGTGTCTTATTACAGAAATGAATCAAATGTCTTAATTAAAAAAGCTATAAATCAAGACGTTTCAGTATTTTATTTCTGCGATCACAGTACCTAACCGCATTCATACAACTACCTAATTGCGTATGTCCGTTTCAACCGCGCGGCCAACTCATAAAATTTGATGAAACTTTGCCAGCTTTTTGAACTGTCAAAATGAAACCCATTGCTATTCATAGTGTGTTACGCAGGTACCCTGCTGGTCGGGAGAATCTGCTCTTAAAGTAGGTCTAAACTTAAGGTAAATATTGTCATATATTTTCATATGAGGTAATGTCGGTCGGTGACTGTCATTACCCGCTTCGAGTAACTGGCATATCCTCAAAACAAAAGAAACATTTTCTTCCACTTCATCACTACATAGTATAAAACAAAATCGCTTCCCTGTCTGTCTGTCCCTATACACCGTGTAATTGACAGGTTGGCAAAAACGAAAAGTATGAATTCAGACTGATATTGTTAACATTTTGATAGTGAAATATTTTCCCGGAAATGATAGGTGAACGTTTTTCAATTTTCAATTTTATTTCGGCTACGCAATGTATAACGAACATTGCGATACGCGCGCGACCCTATATTGCGCGCGTATTGCAATGTCCGCGCGTTGTTCATTCATACTAATAGGTACTTCGGGACGTTTGGAATAAATACATAATACAATACACACACAAACACACCTATCAAAAAATTTAAACACAAATTCAATACCTATCAAAAATTAAAATATTAGTCACTTACCTAAATTAAAGTCTCTCGGGTCGTATAAGGCATGGCTCGAAGTGGTTGCCTCCGAGCTGCACGCACAGTTGTGCTCGACGCAGGGTTTCGGCATGGAGACGAGGCATCATTGTCACATCCTCATTGATTTTTTGGTTTAACGATGCGAAAGCGTCTCTTATGCGCTGCTCCATTTCGGCCGCGGTATCACACTCCGTCACATACACCCGTTCTTTGATATAAACCCACAGGAAAAAGTCCAATGGGGTTAGGTCAGGCGAGCGAGGTGGCCATGCATGTGGCCCGAATCTCCCAATCCATCGGTTTGGAAAAGTACGGTCCAGGTCCTGCACTTTATGGATCCGATATGGACGTTGCTTGTCCTTTCGAAGGACTTTGTGCACAGCCCAATGTGAAACCCGGGGTCCGTTATTACGCCTTACAAGTTTTGCAGCAGTACGGGTTCCCAAACGCGGATTTCGACGGACAACATCTAAAATCGCCTGCTCAGAACGAGCACTGATTGTCCTTCCAGCACCTTCCTGCCGCGGCACAATAGGTAAATTTTCTAAAACACGTTGATATGCCCGTGTGATAGTACGACTATTAGCTGGATGTCGTTCATTTGGGTGACTTTGAACATAGAGCCTTAATGCCAACGACGCGTTTCCTCTAGCTTCACCCAAGCACATTAACATCTGGCCATATTCGCGAGCACTAAACGTTTCATTACGCCGATTCATGATGATACCACACAACACAAAAACACACAACTCAACTCAACGCACAACACAGTCCCGAACTCCCGACAGTTGAAAGAAAACGAAATAGACGTCCAGAACGCACCAGCAATCGCGGCAAACTGAACTAACGGCTGAGTGAGTGCTGACGGTTTCGTTTGTCGGCAAACCTTTGAGAGTGTTTGTGACACGTGTAGCATAGGGCTGCCCACATGATATGAAATGAAACATTTTATTTCGGTAATATTACTAGATACGTTAGTCGAGGAGCCCATGGCACAGTAGTTACCGTGTTCGGCCTGCCATTGAGATAAAGATGTAGAACTAGGTATTGAAAAAGAATCGTATCGTAATCGTATGATAAAGATTGTTATTAACCGCTATCTCTTGTTACTTCTACTCATGGTTCTGCTTCTAAGTTTAAACCTAGTACCTGTCAATCCCCAAGCGGCACGCGCGCGATTTTGCGCCATTTTCTAAACACTAAGCAAACGCCGGCATTCGCATAGATTATAAAATAAGCGTTTTTTTTTATAGGGTCTTTGTTCAAGAACGTAAACAAGAAGTTTTTCTTATAAATAGTCTGTAAATAACGAAAATAAGCAAACCTTTTTGAACGCCAGCTTTCGCTCCGGGATTGACAGGGTAAGGAATGTGAATCTGGCAATATTGACGCGATGTTTTTATGTTTTATGTCCCACTTATCTAAACCAATTTACATTACTGTGCAACGCGTGTGTACAGTTCGGGTGGCTTCGTAATTGATACTGTAGATCAAACTGTTAAGCACCGCGAGGACGCCGGCGTCCTCACACCTGTTGTCTTTCTATTGTGTCTCTTATTACGATACTCGAAAGGTTAACGATTTAAAATAAGGTTTTCGGAATTAAGAAAGAATAAATAAGTAATCATACTCCTGAGTATTTAATTATTAATAAAGCATTTTACATAAATAAAAATAAAATGACAAGTATTAAATTCCATACGTGGTACAACCCTAGCAGTGTCGGCGCGTAAGCAAAGGCGCCGGCGCACAGCACACAAAGGGAGCGAGCGAGCGAGCGGTATGCTTTCTCTGTCTGTCGTAGGTACTGTCGGAGGCCAGTAAACTTTTAGAGTTAACAGCTGATTCCGCGCGGTATGTATGAATTTTCTTTTTAAATCATTATTATTTACATTGCCGAGTTTAAGTTTTTTGCTTTTTTTCACTAAAATTATGTTTTTAGGGCTGGATTTTGTTGTAACAAATGAATAGAACACAAATCTAGTTGAAAAACGGTCGGAAAATTCGACAATTTTCCTGAAGAAAATTCCAACGTTTTTCAGTCATAAATCATGGTCTGAAGCTACTGTTTCAGTTTTTGCCAACCTGTCAATTACACCGTGTATATGCTTAGATCTTTAAAACTCCGCAACGGATTTAGATGCGGTTTTTTTTTAATAGATAGAGTGATTCAAGAGGAAGGTTGATATGTATAATACATGCATAATATAGTAGAGAAACACTGATAATTTTAGAGGTTTCTAATGTGATGTCGCAAATAAACACATTTTTTTTCCCTTACATTGTAAACGCTGGCTGAACCATTCAAGATAGATCAAAATAATGTACTACAGTATTGTACACCTTAAACAGTTATACAAAAAAGTCCGCGATGGTATATGTCTATCTCTTAGGGATAACCCACAATAACCATTTTTTATCCTTAACTTTTTACGAGAAATAATGGCTTATTTAAGAAGCAATTTTAGGCAATACAGCATTAATCCTTATCCAATTAAGTACCCTAAAAACATTGTGCATTTCATATAGATTATTATGGCCCTGTACAGCATGTAATTTAAATGAATATTTTCGAAGATATTACAGTTTTAAAATGCGGGCGTTACCGGCCGGGCAGTCGGCCGGTGGCGCTTGAAACTACCCAACGGATTTTCAACTTTATTACCAAAGCATAAGGTTCAAAGTTGATTGGGAAATTTTGACAGTTTCGGGTAGCTTGATGGCGTCTGTACTACAGTATTGTACACCTTAAAAAGGTTACAAAAAAATCCACAAGGGTATATGTCTATCTCTTAGGGATAACCCACAATAACGATTTTTTAAATCAGTCATAGGATACTGCATCTGTGTATGGGGTGCTGCATCGAAAGGTGGCCTCCTGAGGGCTGAGAGAGCACAAAGAGCTGTACTAAAAGTAATGACTAGGAAGCCCCAAAGATACCCAACTGCTCAACTGTACGCAGACTGTAATGTTCTTACAGTCCGTCAGCTCTTTGTGCTTCAATCCGTTCTTAGGAAACATAGCAGCATTCCTCCATCAAACCCTAAAAAGCGCACAAACCTCCCTTCAGGCACCCAACATAGGACCACGTTCGCAAAGCATCAGTTTTATGTAATTAGCGCTTACATTTACAAAAAGATTACTAAAAAACTGAATATCTTAGACCTCAACAAACACAACTTAAAATTAAAAGTGACAGAATGGCTACTTACACTGGACTATGCCGAAACGGAGACTTTACTTACCTACATCACCTAATAAGCACTCACTCATCTCCTTGCTTGCAAAAACACTCTTATCCTCGGATCCATACACACTCGCACATATCACTCTCTTACACACAATCACCACATCACCTACGTATACACACTCACACACAAACATAAACACACCTATAATCACATTCAATCACCCTCACCCTCGCACTCACCTTTGCATGCATAATTTAAAAACCAAAGTAACTTAGATTTTTCTGTTTCATAACTTATAACTTTTTTCCCTACTTAAGTTAAATCGACACGGTCCACTCATACATCTCAATTGGAAACCCATTGCGAAGCACTGTCTCTTAAGATACAGGATACCCCTAGTTTAAGAGACAGAGTTTATTCTACTGTGTACAGATTTCTGCTGTGTCCAAATGTTTTATGTAATGTACTCTATAGTATTTTCAAAATTGTGAACTTAATGTACAACTATCTGTATTTTCGGGAAATAAAGATATTATTTATTTATTTATTAAATTATCAGTGTTTCTCTACTATATTATGCATGTATTATACATATAAACCTTCCTCTTGAATCACTCCTTATCTATAAAAAAAAACCGCATCAAAATCCGTAGCGTAGTTTTCAAGATCTAAGCATACATAGAGACAGACAGACAGCGGGAAGCGACTTTGTTTTATACTATGTAGTGATCAGCATTGCACCCGTGCGAAGCCGGGGCGGGTCGCTAGTTTACTATAAATCTAAACAAAGCTTTAAAAATGTAACCAACATATTTGTTATAAATGGTGATTAAGGTAAATCCAGCCGTAAAAAATATGCATAAGCTTACCTTTGATTGAAAATCTCAATTTTTAGCAACAAAGCACTCCGAAACATGAACGCTTTGCAACATTGGCGTGTAATGCAAGATGGCGGCAGTCTTGTAAATTAGTTATTGTCCCTAGTGAAGATTACATAGCAGCACAGCAGTGCGATTCTGTAACCATCTCACCGTGAAAACTTAGGTGAAGTGATCGTGGAGTGAGCTTTCAGTGAAAAAATATTTATTACAGTTTGCTTTTCTACAGCACGAAGTGCAGTCTGCTTCATTCTCTTCTTCGTGGGAGACATTATTATGTCGTCGGGGTCAACATTTGAGCCACGTTTTTTTCGCCGTTGGCTTTGGTCAGACTCAGAATGTTGTTGTAAGCCGCTCGGGCCCGCACCGGGATCACCCATAGCTCAACAAAACGTACCTAACGTTTTGTACAAACAACCCAATAACAACACTGATAACAAAACAATAACAAAAGAAAAACAGTAACAAATAACAACAAAATCACGAAAATTTGGCAATAAAAAAAAAAGAAGTCGCAGCATTCACAAGTATTCACAAGTGAATGACATTAAACGACAACCACAGAACATTAATTACGTCAATTTCACAGACGACATAAACCGACAAAATTAGAAAAACCCGGCTGTCAGAGCTTAAGAAGGGATTATTAGCATTTTAGATTTGGCAGAATTATAGTAAAACGAAAAACGTTCCAATATTGTTCATTCCTGCTTCTTTTATGTTTTTTAGATTGACACTGTAATTTTAAATTGGAATGAAATAATATATCTAAATGAAAGCAACTTAATTTCTTATGATAAATTGTTAAAGTGATTAAAATTAAGTGTGACAGCTGGTATATAAATAGATTTTTAATAAATTTGGCGTCAATCGTAACTTGAACAAGTTTTTGTACTATTGCTATAAAGTGTGCATTAAAAATAACCTTTTTTAACTTCTGTCTAATGCTATTTTAAATGGAGTATAAGCATACATAGAGGCAGACAGACAACGGGAAGCGACTTTGTTTTATACTATGTAGTGATCAGCATTTCACCCGTGCGAAGCCGGGGCGGGTCGCTAGTTATCTATAAAAACGGCAAAAAAAAAATCATGTCTGTTGTATAGGAGCCCCATTTAAATATTTGTTTTGTTCTGTTTTAGTATTCGTTGTTAAAGCGGCAACAGAAATACATCATCTGTGAACATTCCAACTGTCCAACTATCACACTCATGAGATACAGTCTGGTGACAGATGAACAGACGGACTGACGGAGTCTTAGTAATAGGGTCCCGTTTTACCCTTTGGGTACGGAACCCTAAAAACATGTTTATTTCAATTAACATAAGTGTGTTTCTTTACAATGTTGTAGAATATAATAGAATACTCTTTATTTTGTTGTTGTTGTTGTGTGTTAGCTGATGATGATCTAAAGATGTTATTTTACTCCTAGTGCAGTTTGTGTTACAGCGTATGCCCCAGCAGAGGACCCTGTGACATGTGGGGCAGTTTGTGTTACAGCGTGTATCCAGCCCCAGCAGAGGGCCCTGTGCCATGTGGGGCAGTTTGTATGAGGAAGGTTTCCACAGGTACGATGCTGTATGTGGTGCTGGGCACGGTGAAGGAGGTGTCCATCGGGCCCACCAGCCTCATGGCGCTGTTAACGCTGCAGATCTGCCGCGGCCTGCCCGTGGAGTTCGTCGTGCTGCTCACCTTCCTGTCGGGCTGCGTCGTGCTCATCATGGGCCTGCTGCGGTTAGGTAATACAGCGCCTTCACACCACACACCACACACCACACCCCGCCATGCACCATCACCATCGTCCTGCCCCTATCCTCATGTACTTGAAGTCGGCGTTAGCGTGTCTTCTTCCACACACGTATGTACCACTAGTAGCCATCTATGGGTACATACACAGGTACCATCTACAGTCATGGTCATCCCTATCTAGCCACAGGTACCATCTACAGTCATGGTCATCCCTATCTAGCCACAGGTACCATCTACAGTCATGGTCATCCCTCTCTGGCCACACAGGTACCATCTACAGTCATGGTCATCCCTCTCTAGCCACAGGTACCATCTACAGTCATGGTCATCCCTCTCTAGCCACAGGTGCCATCTATAGCCATCGTCATCCCTCTCTAGCCACAGGTACCATCTACAGTCATGGTCATCCCTCTCTAGCCACAGGTACCATCTACAGTCATGGTCATCCCTCTCTGGCCACACAGGTACCATCTACAGTCATGGTCATCCCTCTCTAGCCACAGGTACCATCTACAGTCATGGTCATCCCTATCTAGCCACAGGTACCATCTACAGTCATGGTCATCCCTCTCTGGCCACACAGGTACCATCTACAGTCATGGTCATCCCTCTCTAGCCACAGGTACCATCTACAGTCATGGTCATCCCTCTCTAGCCACAGGTGCCATCTATAGCCATCGTCATCCCTCTCTAGCCACAGGTACCATCTACAGTCATGGTCATCCCTCTCTAGCCACAGGTACCATCTACAGTCATGGTCATCGCTCTCTAGCCACAGGTACCATCTACAGTCATGGTCATCCCTCTCTAGCCACAGGTGCCATCTATAGCCATCGTCATCCCTCTCTAGCCACAGGTACCATCTATAGCCATCGTCATCCCTCTCTAGCCACAGGTACCATCTACAGTCATGGTCATCCCTCTCTAGCCACAGGTACCATCTACAGTCATGGTCATCCCTCTCTAGCCACAGGTACCATCTACAGTCATGGTCATCCCTCTCTAGCCACAGGTACCATCTACAGTCATGGTCATCCCTCTCTAGCCACAGGTACCATCTACAGTCATGGTCATCCCTCTCTAGCCACAGGTACCATCTTTTACGCAATCCATCCTTCGCTTCTCTAGCATTGCCCTACTCTTACAGCCGTGCACATTCACCGCCATGCTCCGTATTTATTTATTAGTTGAACGCCCACTGGTTTGTATTGTTGACTTAGCCTCATAGGTTTGCACCCTTTAACTAAACACTCCTTATCGCGCGATGTTAGTGACATGTGCGAACATTTTAATTTCACTTAATTCTACATAAATATTGTTCAAATGTTTACCTAATTAAGTACACTATTAGACGTTGTGTGAACAGCGAGCGAGTCTTCAATCAAACACGTTATCTTCCTTCTCTACTACGGTCAATTTAAGTTGTTAGTAATAATCCTTATCTTAAAGTTGTCTAAGGTATTGTTTTATTTTCACCAAAATGCATGCAGACGAAGTCGCGGACAACAGATAGTCTGACATATTTTAGAATTTTTAATGAAGACAATATACATACATAAACTCGATTTTTTCCCACGGTAGGAAGAAACAACAAAACGCCACTTGTTACGATCTTTACACCCTCCTTTAGACAAATCTAATAAAATAAAAATATGTACAGACGCCAGCACAAATCAAGCTATCCGAAACTGTCAAATGTTCTCAATCAACTTTGAACCTTATATGTACTTTAGGAAACAGATGATAAAGTTGAAAATCTATTAAAGAAATTTGACAGATGGTAGTAGCTTGATGTGCTGGCGTCTGCACATAAACGTTAGCGATAAAGCTATCGCAAACATGTGAAATGTGACGCAGAACGTGTTCAAATATTAGGTTGTGGTAGGTTTCCTGGTCGACCTGATCTCCCCGTCGGTGACGAGCGGGTTCACGTCGGCCACGGCGCTCATCATCGTGGCGGCGCAGCTCAAGGGGCTGCTGGGGCTCAGCTTCACGGCCGAGTCCGTCGGAGACAACATCCGCCTCATTGTGACCAAGTGGGACGACGTGCGCCCGGCCGACGCCGCGCTCGGCGCCGTGTGCTGCAGCGTGCTGCTGCTGCTCAGGGTACGTGACAACATGCGCCTCATTGTGACCAAGTTGTGTGACCAGAGTTGCGCACGACTTACTGGTAAAGTGTGTTGGTCGTAACGCCTTAAGTAAAAGAACCGTAAATCGATGGCTTGAAATGTACAAACAAGGAAGAACCACAGCTGAAGATGAGCCGCGAGCACCTCGATCATTATGATAGACTAGATTAGAAGCAAGGGACAAAATCAAGGAAGCACTTCGTCAGTCACGTAGGGTCAGTGTCAGTGATCTCTCCACTCAACTTAACATTCCTCATTCCACTATACATAGAGTACTCGCGGAGGATTTATGTCTGGTCAATAAAAGTGCAGTGTGGGTGCCCCACACTCTGAACACGGATCAGAAGGAGTTTCGTTATGAAACTGCGCGTAGCCATTTATCGTGGTATCGCCGTAAGAAAAATATTCTTAATAGATTCATATGCCTTGATGAAACTTGGGTCGAATTTTATACTCCTCGTCAAAGACATCAGTCACGATGTTGGGTGGAACCGGGCACTTCAGCTGAACATTTACCACGTGCAAAGCTACATGAACGAAAAATACTACTAATAGTAGCTATGGATGTCAGAGGCATTGTTTTTTGGAGAACTTATGATGAAAATACAACTATGACTGGAGAGCGATATATGTCATTTTTAGAAGAAAATATTCCTATTTGGGCAGACGAACATCATATAACGAGTCCTATAATTTTACATGATAATGCCAGACCGCACAAATCAAAAATAGTTCAGAATTTAATTGAAGATAAAGGATAGATTGAAATTATTCAGCCGCCATATTCCCCGGATATGAATCCTTGTGATTTCAATTGTTTTGGCCATGTGAAGAGGAAATTGTCGGGTACTCGATACAATAGCAAAAAGGAGTTAGATATTAAACTAAAGAGCATTATTGATGAATTAAATGAAAGTATTAAGTACTTTAAATGGTGTTCAAGATTTGCCAGCAGTCTGGGAGCGAGTGATTAATAGTGGTGGAGATTATTGATTAGTGTCACAAGGTTATATAGTATAGTAGTCAGTTTTTGTAAAATAATAAATAATAAATTTGACATGTAAAAGTGTTTGTACAAACCTACTTACAGAAAATAAATCATTTATCATTTATCATTTATCAATAATAATAAAAAAATATGACACTGGAAGTGGGATGACCTAATATTATATCGCACTCTTTCTAACTAGATAATGATTGAAAGAGTGCGATATACGAGATCGTGTATGTGTGCAAAATGCTTGTTATAGAAAAAAGTCGTAAGTGCGACTTGTTTTGATGCGATAGATTTGTGAAACCGCAAGTGGACTTCCGTCCGTTACTGTACTTACTTACTTTAACCCTTAAATGCATGATTTATTTTATCGTATTGCAAAAAATGCTATTGTATAGGTTTTTATCTATAGAATTTAGATACTAAATATATAATAATTATACAATAATATTAATATTCATAGATTATATATATTGTTTTGACAAAAAGAGGTGCGTTCAGAAACTCACAGCCATCACATTCTTAAAAAAATTAAATGACGTACTTTGTTGCCATATGGCAACATTATGCATTTAAGGGTTAAAAAAAAAACGTTGCCCTACACTAGGAATTTCTCCTGTTTTGTGGGAGCGTTCACAAACGTTTAAACTCACATACATAAACAGGCAGTCCCGAAACCCGTACCCTTCAAACCGCAACCACACAACGCTGCACAGCGGCTACAATCAATATAAGATATTGTGGTAATACTTCCCCTTACCAGTCCCGGGCTCTACTAAACTGACAAAATCAGACCCTAATCCCCTTATTAATTAACGTGGAGTAAAGTTATGGCAAACTTGAAAACGAAAAATGTGTGGTTAATATGAAGCTATAAGCTTTAGATTAACCATCGGCTGTAACTATACTCCGCGTTTATTGATAAACGCAGGTCGATACATAACAACCTGCTCGGTGTGTGCGTGCAGAAGCTGAAGGACGTGCGCGTGCGCTCGGGGCGCCTGGCGCGCGCGCTATGGCTGCTGTCCATCAGCCGCAACGCGCTCGTGGTACTGGCCGCGTCGTCCTTCGCCTACCTCACGCACCACCCCAACCAGCCGCTCTTCAAACTTTCCGGTGAGCATTATTTAATACCGGCCTCATTTTTCATGTCAATATAGTCAGGATTTTTTTTTTTATATGATTATACACTATGTCAGTGTCTTAAGTTACAGCCATTTTACATTTACAAGGTGTAACTTAAATAACGCACAACCTCTTAAGGGGTCATTGTACTCATCATTATGAACAACTTTTACTATGGGACCAAACCTGAAATCGCGAAAAAAAAATCAGCTGTTCCCTACATTTATGTTCGCATAACTCGTCAAAATGTAGGGAACAGCTGATTTTTTTTTTCGGGATTTCGGTTTGGTCCCATAGTAAAAGTTGTTCATAATGATGAGTCAATCAAAAATATATACAACGTGTAACGACAAATAACGCACAACCTCTTAAGGGGTCATTGTACTCATCATTATGAACAACTTTTACTTGTGCGTTATTTAAGTTACACCTTGTATATCAATCAAAAATATATACAACGTGTAACGTTAAATGCGCAAAACCTCTTAAGGGGTCATTGTACTCATCATTATGAACAACTTTTACTATGGGACCAAACCGGAAATCGCGAAAAAAAAATCAGCTGTTCCCTACATTTTGACGAGTTATGCGAACATAAATGTAGGGAACAGCTGATTTTTTTTTTGCGATTTCGGGTTTGGTCCCATAGTAAAAGTTGTTCATAATGATGAGTACAATGACCCCTTAAGAGGTTTTGCGCATTTAACGTTACACGTTGTATACAGCATTTAACCCACAAATTCTGATGTGCGTGTGAACTGAGGGACCACACTGGGAATTCGCAAAATAAAAATCCTAGTACGAGTATTTAGTAGTAGACCGAAAACAATTGTACATAGAACGAATCTGGGAATTTGTAAGCAAATACATATGTTAAAACCATCAGCCAGATCTCGGAAATTATCTTAAAAATGAAGGTTTTGTGAATACAGACATTTAGTAAAGGATTTGTAAAGATATTTACTAAATAACAAACCACAAAGCATTAAAGATAAAAAATATAACGACTAAACTGTGGTCTCTCAGTCCATACAACAAAGATAAATATTTTCAAAAAGGTACAAAGGCGGACTTAATGCCTTAGGCATTCTCTACCAGTCAACCAAGGGTGGCGAAGAGATTAGATGGCAGGTGCTTTGGTTGAACCGAACAATGATAAAAGAAACTATTAAAATTGTTGAATAAATGAAAAAAACGTACACAAATACAAAATATATATAATATATATACATAAACAAAATCAAGGGAGATAAATAACTCTACACTATTCGTTTTGAAAATAACTCCGCAATTTCCGCCTAAATGCATACCGACTGGTGGCCGTCCTGATATCAAGAGGTAGCGCATTTTAGAAGAACGCAGATTCTTAGCGTGAGAAGAACATAGATATTGAAAGTGAGACACGAGAAGGGAGAAAAGCGTGCTCAAAGCGCGCAAACCTCTTCTTTCTTTTTTTTATTTTCTTCTTTTTTTCGTATGTAAAATAAACAAACAACAAGAAGTATAAGGTCGCGATGGCCCAGTGGTAACGGCTTCGCCTCTCATAGCCGAGGTTGTGGGTTCAAATCCGGACAAGTACCAATGTGACTTTTTCAATTCATGTGTACTTTCCGAGTTTATCTTTGACATTACTGACATCGGTGAAGGAAAACATCGTGAGAAAACCTGGACTGTTAATATAAGTCTGAAATCGCCAACCCCGAAAGTGATTGAGCGTAATAATCAATTGTCATACCTCCTCTGCATCAGAAGAGGCCTTGGCCCAGCCGTGGGACAGTGACAGGCTAGTACTACAGTACAACATTGTGTCGCCAGGGCGCGTGGAGCCGGGCCTGCCGCGCCTGGCGGCGCCGCCCTTCAGCGCCGTGCTGCACAACAGCACCGTGACCTTCGTGGACATGGTGCACACGCTGGGCTCGGCCGTCGTCATGATGCCCATCGTCATGGTGCTCGCCAACATCGCCATCGCCAAGGCTTTCTGTGAGTTCCTTCATTGACCTGCCCTGTCCTCGTTATTGTTTTACCATTACAAATTTGAGTAAAAAATATTTTGACGATAAGACTTACATTTGACATTCAACCTTAGGATAACCTAAAGCAATAACGAGCTCGAAAATACATAAAATTGTAAAGTTCATATTTTTGCTTGCTTAAGGTACGGCCAAACCCTACCGTAGCGGCACATGAGTAAAGAAACGGAACAGGGACAAAGCTTAATATAACCGCGCTATGACAGGTACACTACTTGTCTTGGCGGCTGCGTCGCGTGCGGAGAGAGGTTTACTACTACGGCACTGGCTCGGCCAGTACACAAGTCAGGGCTGCCTGTCGTATTTTTAATATACCATCAAAGTTTCGCAACCTGATGTAACTGCCTCTGCTGAGTTAACAGTAGGAATAAATGATTATCGATTTGATTTACCAATAAAAAAATGGTTTAATCTACGTATCGGGGCTATTTGCACAGAAAATGTCTCGAACATAATAGCAAGTATGAGAAAATAAATTTGTATGTTGTTAGATCTGAACAGCCTATAAATATGGGAAAAGATTTTCAGCCATTAGGTACAAGGATTTTAATGAAGGTAGTGTACAATCGGGTTTTTAATAGATCCCGATTGTACGCTACCTTCATTAAAATCCTTATTTTATCGCATTTGTTGAATTGTTTGAGCAAAATTTTGCGAATTTTTGATCCCGATATATTTACAGTAGGTATGTAATTTGTAAAAAACAAATATCCTATCATAGTTATTCCAATTTCTATATTAATATGTGTAATTTATATGGTGCACATAATGAAGAGTATTCTATTCTGTTCTATAATAAAAAAAAACTGATAAAAGTTATGCCAAAATAGTTTAAAAAAAAAAAATCCGCTCCTTAGAAGCTTTGTCTCTGTTCCGTTTCTTTACTCATGGGGTACCGGCGTCCGTAGGCCAACGCGGTAAGGCCGTATCTTTACTGCGTGTTTTTTTTTTATTATGGCATCTCGTAGTTGACCTTGAGAGGTCGTGACTACTTAACCGGACTATCCTGTGGTTGCCTTAACTCAAAGCCTCCAGCTAGGGGCGAATATCTTATATACTAAGCGACTGGCACGGTAAGGGCACCCCCTGTGGGGTACGAACCTCGGCATAGGGCGTAGTGGGGAGATGACAGCAAAATGGGACAGGCTGGATCAAATTTATTATTATTTAAGCTTTATGAGATCGGCGTTTCCTATCTGACTACTCTGAGAAAAAAGGCCAAAACAAACACAGAGATCACAGTCGTGAATTTAAAGCTACAGGCTCAGCCACGGCGCTGGAATTTAGTTGCGGACGTCGCGAGGGACCTCGGTGGCGAGGGACCTCGGCGGCGAGGGACCTCAGCGGCGAGGCACCTCGGCGGCGAGGGACGTCGGCGGCGCGGGACCTGGGCGGCGAGGTTGGAATGTTGGTTTTCTGTGTGTATGCACTATACTGGTTGCCCTATTGCTCTCCTGGGGGAGGGTTATGGGGTCATCAGGGTCTTGCCATGCCTTGGACGGCAACATTTACTGATTTTAGACAGAGTATACCTGGCAGCCTCGACAACCAAGGTGTTTCGGTGTATGGCGGCGGTATCGAAGAAACGCTTGAAAAGGCGTTTTATGAATTGCTGGATAGTGGGGATTTTGAGGTCAACATGAAAGATCTTAATACGGACGCACCAAGGGGATCGCGTAGCCTTACGGAGGAAACGGTTCTGAAGGGTCTGTATTCCTATGGAATGTCATCATTGGACGAATTCACGCTGTGTAAATGCGCAATTTGCACTTTAGTGCCAATTTTCTGCGTGCATTGAGAACGGAATGGAGTCTGCCAAGAGCGAAACCGGCGCGCGAATGGACCGTCTTTACGTGCTCTGAAAGGGAGAGGTGTCTGTCGAGGAACATTACTGTGTGTTGCGGTGTTGGTAATTAAACTGGTCAACAAAAAAACAACTTTTGTAGCCCATGAAATAAGTTGAACTGTTTTTAAGAGAGCATTAAAAAACATTCACAGTGATACAAATTTTACGTCTTGGTTAGCTCGGGTTTTTTGTGGATACCAATAAAAAGACTTACCACCCAGTTAAAAATTTATTTACATTAATACATTTTAATAATTTTAAACGTGTACAGTTGAACTACTTTTTCTTTTATAATTGACATCTACAGCTTCTCTTCTTAACGTCCAACAATAGTCTGCTAGCATAGCAGGACTCCACTTTCCTTGATATCGCCGTTTCATGCCTGCTATTTCCTGGTGAAAACGCTCCCATATTTTGAGGTAAAAAATCTACATAAAATAATGTGAGTCCAAAATATGTATTTTGTGAGACATTTTACAGCCAATAGCGTACAAGGCTTCAATCATATCTTTTACAATTCTTTTATTCAATTTTATTCAATTTCAATTAGTAAAAACTTGTACCATAGATTTCCAAGCCTTACTCTTATTTTTATTTAATTTACTATTAAATGTATTGTCCTTCATGAACTCTCGTATGAGGCCCCATAAAAATCCCTTCCTTTAATATTTTGCATCTAAAATTTTTGGGAACTTTTCTTTAAGATATTGAAAAGCATCACTTTTGCGGTTAAGAGATTTTGAAAAGTTTTTCATTATACAAGGTGGCACAATAATAGTGTGTTGTTGAAGTAATGGTGGATAAAGTATGTTTTTTGATCCTAGAGTGAAACTTTTCTGACGTAATGATTTTCTGTATCACGACTATTCCAAAGGCACAAAAAGCAACAGTATTTGGTGTAACCCTGTTGCGTACCCAAAAGTATAGCAATAACTTTAAAATTTGATCTTCCAAGAATATTTTTCATACCTTATCTTTTCAAGTACAAATCTCAGATTTTCGTAGGTTTGTTTTAAGGAAACTGCATGACCCGCAGGAATGGAAGGATATTTATTACCGTTGTGTAACAAAATTGCTTTTAAACGAATCTATGAATAATCTCCAGGCTTGAGGATCGTGATTAATACCGAAAGCTTGATATAGTGCATCGATGTTGTTACAATAAACCAAATGGCTATACATACAAAAAAACTCTGGAAGAGGAAAGAAGAAGGAAGAGTCTTTTTGTTCTTTCCACCGCATTGGTGTTGCAAAAGATAAACTTGATCGACGGCCAGGCAGCCAATCAAAAAAATTTAAACAACTACGAGGCATTAAGTTGATGAAATACTTAGTATACAAATCGATGTAAATGAAAACAAAAATACAAAATCAATTAAAACAGGTAAAATTCACTTAATATACTTACTATTCACACCATTTTTTAGCTACAGATGTAACAATATACACGTTCAATCAAAGTACTCTGTTAGTTTGTTTTTGTATTGGGTGTGTGCAAAAGTTCTACCCGTTTCATGAATCCCGAATACTGAGCTTAAAAAATATACAAGGTGTAACTTAAATAACGCACAACCTCTTAAGGGGTCATTGTACTCATCATTATGAACAACTTTTACTATGGGACCAAACCTGAAATCGCGAAAAAAAATCAGCTGTTCCCTACATTTATGTTCGTACGAGTCGTCAAAATGTAGGGAACAGCTGATTTTTTTTTTCGCGATTTCAGGTTTGGTCCCATAGTAAAAGTTGTTCATAATGATGAGTACAATGACCCCTTAAGAGGTTGTGCGTTATTTGTGTTACACCTTGTATATTCCGCATTAATATACAGCGTGTAACGGAAAGGGGGTATCAACCCTGAAGGAGGTGAATGTGCTCATGAAACTCAACAACTTTCCCCAAAGAACATAGGTCGAAATATGAAAAAAAAATTTGGGCCTCCCTTACAAAACTGACTACCAGCTGATTGATTTACTATGGGAGGGCCAAATTTTTTTTTCATATTTCGACCTATGTTCTTTGGGGAAAGTTGTTGAGTTTCATGAGCACATTCACCTCCTTCAGGGTTGATACCCCCCTTCCGTTACACGCTGTATAATGTAACTAGCGACCCGCCCCGGCTTCGCACGGGTGCAATGCTGATCACTACATACTATAAAACAAAGTCGCTTCCCGCTGTCTGTCCGTCTCTTGGGCTGTATGGTCGTTGGTCTCTATGTATGCTTAGATCTTGAAAACTACGCTACGGATTTTGATGCGGTTATTTTTTATAGATAAGAGTGATTCAAGAGGAAGATTTATATGTATTATAATACATGCATAATATAGTAGAGAAACACTGATAATTTTAGAGCCATTATTTCTCGTAAAAAGTATAGGATAAAAATTGGTTATTGTGGGTTATCCCTAAGAGATAGACATATACTATTGTGGATTTTTTGTAGACCTTTTTAAGGTGTACAATACTGTAGTGTGTACATTATTTTGATCTATCTCGTAGGATTCAGCCAGCGTTTGCAATGTAAACGCAAAAAATGTGTTTATTTACGACATCACATTAGAAACCTCTAAAATTATCAGTGTTTCTCTATTATATTATGCATGTATTATACATAATAAACCTTCCTCTTGAATCACTCTATCTATAAAAAAAAAAACCATCAAAATCCGTTGCGTAGTTTCAAGCGCCACCGGCCAACTCCCCGGCCGGTAACGCCCGTATTTTAAATCTGTAATATCTTCGAAAATACTCATTTAAATTACATGCTGTAAATGGCCATAATGATCTATATGAAATGCAAAATGTTTTTAAGGTACTTAATTGGATCAGGATTAATGCTGTATTGCCTAAAATTGCTTCTTAAATAAGCCATTATTTCTCGTAAAAAGTTAAGGATAAAAATGGTTATTGTGCGTTATCCCGAAGAAATAGACATATACCATCGCGGACTTTTTTGTAGACCTTTTTAAGGTGTACAATACTGTAGTACATTATTTTGATCTATCTCGAATAGTTCAGCCAGCGTTTACAATGTAAGCGCAAAAAAATGTGTTTATTTACGACTTCACATTAGAAACCTCTAAAATTATCAGTGTTTCTCCATTATATTATGCATGTATTATGCATATAAACGTTCCTCTTGAATCACTCTATCTATTAAAAAAAACCGCATCAAAATCCGTTGCGGAGTTTTAAAGATCTAAGCATATATAGGGACAGACAGACAGGGAAGCGACTTTGTTTTATACTATGTAGTGATAATGCGCAATCAATAGTATTCTAAATCACTCAAGCTCTCAGTAGGTAGCTCGTGAGTACATCATTTTGAACAAGTACAAGTAATACAAGTTTCGACGTGTACACCATGAGCGTATTATCTCAAAAATTCGAGCTAAGCCAACTGCGAAACGTATATGGTTGATGGGTAGTTGCTGCGTACTTCTTGATATTACAACTCATTATCATTGGGCAAAAACCTTGTTGACCAGTGTTATTAAAACATTATAAGTTGTTCCTTTTTTCCCCGTGGGTGGTTCCGGGGTGTTTCTCTAATATGCATTACTTTTTTTTATCATATTTACGGCGCGAAAAGAGGCCCAAGACACCATGGGAATCTTTTGTGACTTCTCGAAGGTTCTCCAAGGATTGCGTCGACGGTCGACCACGTAACTTTACTCTTGAAACTTGAGCACACGGACTAGAAAAAAAAGAAGGACTCCGTGCCACGCATATCGAAAGTGAAGCTCCGTACCGATCTATGTGTGCGTGATTTGAGGGATACCAGATGAATGGAAATTTCCCCATTTTTTAAATAGTTTGACAGTTTATTAATTTATTAGAATAAATTGAAATTACAAACATATGTATACTATTTAAAACTCAAAATTAAGTAATTAATTTGCATGGATGACTAAGAAAACGCTGCTGTAGAATACGTTATGCAATTGAATTACCTATAAGGAAGATAGGGGGGGGGGGGGGGGTTTATTAAAGCTTACTTACATAAAACACGCAAGGTGTAAAGATTTTACCTATGTATAATAAGAAAACTATTTAACGTTCTGTAGTAAATAAAAGTTAAATATTTATTAAAATCATTTAATCAGAATCTTCACAACACATACAAACAGTCAATAACCTGCACTGCTTTCTTTATCGATCGAAGAAGTATTAGAATCCGTTCCAATCTAAGAACTATCGCCAATTGATGATACAAACGCTTTACAGAAAACCGTACCTAAATCTTCTATTAATATCACGCTTTTTTTCGACGGAACCCACTGGTCTTCACCTCTGTAGTTTCTTATTATTTTTATCCAATCACTGTTCCATGGTTGATTTGTTGTAGGAAATCTATAAAAATATTCATCGTCAATACTAACAAAAAATACAAACAACACAAAAAAAAAATACCCAATCTCTCGGGAAAATTACCCATTTATTTTCTGACAACACTTATAATTCTGTTGAGGTTTTGTGTTCCAATAGTAAAGATTTTAAAATGTCGAAAATACAATAAATCAACAAGTAAAATTGTGCCTTACCTGTGATATGTTATTCCTTGACACTTTTTCTGATATGTAGAATTATTTTTACACCTTTTCACAACACAAGATAGCATTATTTTATTTTATTACTTCATGTAAATAGTACTTACAAAGGCGCCGTCGTGTCGCGTAATGGCGGCCGGCCGGCATTCTATGATGTAAATGTGTGCGTGAGGCACGTTTGTACACATTTGTATGTACATACTTACTGTGCTTCACTTTCGATATGCGTGGCGCGGAGTCCTTCTTTTTTTTCTAGTCCGTGCTTGAGCATTACGGACTTGGAAAACTTGCGCTCAGTTTATCTTATTGAAACCTGTAGATAACAGCAACTTCAAATAAATGGTGTCAATTTAGTGAATTACAATAAATGGTGTCAGATGGTGGTTCGATATTGGGTCCTTTCCACTTTTTAGTATAGGTACAGGATATTCCAGAAATCAACGTGAAGCCGGAATCGGATGATAAAATCCAAGTCTTGACAATTAGGTATCAGAAAAATATTCAAAAAAATCTTGGTCAGGTATTTTTCAAATTATAAGTATCAAAATATATATCGGAAAAAGTGGGACCCTGCGATGATCTTTCAAGTCCTGTGACGACAAATATTAACTTTTCTTCGATTCTTTTTTAAATTAAAACATAATCTGCCTCAATTTTAAATAAAATGTTGGAGTTTTACCTAAACCCATTTATACGAGCTGCGCCAAATTAGAAGCCCTTGAAGACAACTCGAGAAGATACGCACATCATCTCTAA
>OX451391.1:708412-813363 GCA_949629135.1 Eremobia ochroleuca
AGATTTTTGGTCCAATCCGGACTATCCGGATTTTAAGGATTTTGCATGAAAATAAACAAATCACAAACGCTAAGCAGAGAGGCAGGTTATACTCTTCGGTCTTCAGTATAACCTGTCGCAGCGTATGCATGTGATTTACGGTGCTAAAGCCTTCACGGAATCCGGCTTGCTCAACAGGCTGGAAGAGATGGGCCTATAATTCTTAAGAAGGGCATTGTCGCTCTTCTTAAAGAAAATTATCACCACACCTCTTCCATGCCTGTGCTGTTTTACCCTCGAGTATGACGGAACCAAACAGCTTCTGAAGGGCCATTAAGAGCCATTAAGAACGGGTTTTCCGCCGGCCTTCAGGAGTTTGGCCATAATTTCATCATCACTCGATGCCTTGTTGTTTTTGAGTTACTTCAGAGCCATCCTAATCTTGTACAGGCTGACGTCCGGGATGTCTTCGGTAAGTATAGTGGCGGGTCAATCTAGCTCTTGGGTCGTTTGCCAGATTAGTAACGGGGTTACTTGTTGACGTGTATAACTGTACATAGAACCTCTCGATCTCTCTCAACAGCTCCGGTTTTGCGGATATGATCCTGCCATTATCGGTCTTCAGTTTCGTAAGCCGGCTCTGCCCAATAGACAGATCTCTAGCACAGACCTTGGAGCCTTTATTTCGCTCTATCGCGTCCTCAATACGGTCTGTATAGAAGCGGCGAAGGTCGCTTTTCAAGGACTTAAAGATCCGTCTATTGAGCTGCCGGTACTTGAGCGCATCGTCTGAAGACTGCAGGATTATCTTGCACCTCTCCTTCACGAGTCGCAAAGTGGGATCAGAGAGCATCTTTTTTCAATTCGTACGACGGGTCTTGAAGACCCGACCGTATGGACAGCTTGCACGAACCCATCGTTATATTTGTCCACGAGCTGAAAGCTTTTGGGGTTTTGGACTTGGATCGGTGCTGGGCGAAGCGTAGACTTCATCAGTCAATATCTTTTGGAGGCCACTGGCCTCCAAAAGTCCATAGGCATTCTCACAAACCAATAGCTTGACGTTTAGTTTGACTTACGACCTTCTATTTTCAGGAATAGACACATGTATCTTCATTGTCGTCAACAAGTGATTGTACTTCATAATTTCAACCACCACAACACAAGTCAAGATGGCCTAGCGGCTAAGCGCCCGCAGATAGATGCGTGAATCAGTCAGCCGTGAGTTCGAATCTCACGCCGACCATACAGACTTTTTGTAAGTTTTTACTCGATTGGAAGAAATTGGACCGAAATATAATATTCTTTATCTTGTTCGCTTTGTTCACACATTTCGTAAAGTTAAGAAGGTAGATCGTAGAAAACGTAATAAAGAATTTAGATTTCTGTCAGGTAGACATGAGTTATATGAATATTTAACTTGATTGGAATGAACTTTGTCGTTTGGTTGTAGTTGTTGATTAGTGACGTGTGGTTTAATCAAAGACTATTATAACCACTTGACTGCGTATACAGTGCCCCGACGCACGAAAACTATTAGTATTTTGTCGCCTATGTATAGGCTACGGTACTAGTAGCAATTTTAGTTGTGTCCAAGTGTTAGACCTGCGTGCACGCTAAATTAATATAATTTTTTTATAACGTTTATGCAATTATAACGCATCAAAATGCCTTCATGCGCGGTGAAGTGGTGTGGGAAACATTCTTAGACATCTAGTTACAAAAAGGATGACATAACTTTTCATCGGTACATAAACATTACGAAAAATTATTTTTGATTTAATCAGATTATAAGCCACTGCAGGGGTCTATTTAAAATGGTGGCTGGGTAAACGAGCACACTTTTTGAGTCGCGCGTTGATGTCTTTTGGAAAAGTCTCGTTCTTGTATTAGACAATTCTAATGCTTCTATCCCTTTCTTTCCTTTTGTATGTTTATCGTAAAAAATAGTGCTGTTATCTTTAATAGCTGAAAGTTGATATCGAGAAAAATAAAATGAATACATTTTTTATTCAATTCACATACTTTAATAAAATAACTATCTACTATTAACCGACTTCAAAAAAGAAATACCGACGAACTGAGAACCTCCTCGGTTTTCAGTTCGTCAGTTTTTTTTTTTTTTTTTTGTATTTTCCGGGATTTTTTAGTTCTTTCTGTCCCCGACCGGGGCCGATCAGTCCATTTCCGGGATTTTTTTTTGTAATTGATTGATTTTGATTAAATATTATTTCTATGATTTTGATTTAGTATTTATTATAATGTTAAAATCCATTTTATCGATATCGACTATTTTCTCTTAATGAAGTAAAGCAGCCCTAACGATGCAACTTGACCTTGAACTGACCAATTGCAGCCGCGCGTTCTTCCTCATCCCCCGGCCCGCAGTAGTGAGTCGTGTGCTTCGAAGAAATCGGCCCATACGCTCTCTAGTGGTTATATTCTCTATGGGTTTAATAGATAGCGGTATTGAATATTCTCAAAATGCAGGCAAATAATATTGAGGCGGGGGCGACGATTATTGGGCTGCATAAAAGTGGTCTTAATAGAACACAAATATCTAATGAAACCGGAATGAATGTGAGTATTATATTAATGAATTTTGTAACTTAAACTTTTATTTGAAATTTATACCTAAGATTATTTGGTGACAATGGTTAATTCTTTTTATTGATTTTTAAGCCCAGCATGAGGCCTAAAAGATAAATAATTAGTGTTTATTATTGGTTTTATTATTGGGTTAGTTTATTATCATAAATGCAAAGTTTTAATATTATATTAAATAAATATTATTCTGTTATATTAAAATGAAGTCATTTTTGTATTTTGTTATAGCTGCCTAATATCACTTTTGTTTTTTTTTTTGTTTTAGGAGAATACTGTAACCAGAGACTTACAGTATTCTCCTAAAACAAAAAAAAAAAACAAAAGTGATATTAGTACGTATTTACGTATCAAAAGATACGAGGAAGAGGGTGGCCTTGCTAGTCGGCAGCGAAATGGAAGGCCGGCGCTTATTAGCGAGGCACAGCGACGACATATGAATTTAATGGATTCACACCAACGAGAAACTTTGCCGAACTATTCGACACCTCATCGCAAACTGTTCGCCGTGCCCTCCACGCTGAAGGTTTGCATCACAGAAGACCAGCTAAGAAGCCCTTGTTAACAGGAATGCATAAACAAGAACGATTACGTTTCGCACGGGATTATTTAGATTTTGACTGGAATACTACCATATTTTCAGATGAAAAGACATTTAAATCCAGTCAAAAGGGTAGGCTTCATTTATGGCGCAAGGATAACTTCGCAGCTTATATCACCAGTGTCAAAACGCTTGTACCAGAAACGAACAGTCCGATCGCTAGTAGTACCCGGTCCAAATGCAGTGTTAATCTTTTTAGCCGTTTCTGTTGAAGAGACTAAGTCGATGCTCATATAGCATAATAGCTCGCAGTTGACGCTGATCCATGTTCACTAAAAATGAATTATTGCGATGCGTCCGCGCCTATTTATACCCTCACCATAAAAGATACTCATCCTTACTAGAAAGATCTAGAACTTTCTTGAATTCACTTTAGTTTAAATACGAGAAAATTCGAGAAAAATAAAATATGGCAAGAACTTATGAGACAACCTAATAAAAAAATATAAAATTATATTCGTCTCCACTCGGCCCTGTCCTACTGGCTAATTTTGGTCGTAAAATTATGAACTTTATGAAATGGGCATAAGGTTGAACTTGCAATAAATATGTTTATAGTATAACTATGACTACCTAGATACAATTACCGAGTGTTTGGCGACAGTTTTGAGTGTTACTTTTGTTCGAGAATGTGCATCTAGGGTTTTTAATACATCAATGCCCAGGGCACTGATTCATAGAAATATTTCTACACCCCCCGAATGTAGGGTACCTATGTATGTACAGACGCCAGCACATCAAGCTACCCGAAACTGTCAGATTTTCCCAATCAACTTTGAACCTTATGCTTTACCGATTGTGGGATAGAGGAGTGGACTGTAAGATTACGCTGGTTGTAGAAAGAAATATAGGTAGTTCTGTACGAACGGAGTTCTCCGTCCTTCCCAATCCAGGAACAAATTCAACAGAGAGATGGCTGAAATACGACTCACCTTTTCTCCTGCTGCGGCTGGCTCCCACTAGATCTGAACGGTCTTTTGAGTGTACCGTTGACCACGGAGATTGGCACGAGTGACACCACACGGTAATGCACAATTTGTCCTTGTTACACCAATTTTCACTCACGGAGTCAAAAATTAGATAGTTCATGGGTCAATGGCGGACGACAGACTGGTCGGCTCCGCTCGCACACCAAACTTTTAAAAGATGGCGCGCTTGTCACGTTGTCGCGAATATGTGCAGCAGCTCGTGGGTACGGGACAGCCAATCACATGCCGACTTAGCGAGCGCATCCAGACATTTACTATTAAATTCGTCCAATCATGGGATAAATACAGAACACCGATAAAGTTGAAAATTTATTAAAGAAATCTAGATTGTAGTAACTTGATGTGCTGGCGTCTGTACATACATTGATACAAATTTCATTTTTTAGTAAATATTTTTGTCGGCGACGAGGGTCCCATGCCGGCACCAGGGCGCAAGTAGTGGTGGAGACCACCTAACACGCAAGTAGTTTTTTGTCATGTTTTATATGTTTAGAATAGGATGTTTTCACTTATTAGATGTTTATTTGGATTAATTAGCTATTATCTCATTAGGTTTAGTTGTTAAAGACTGAGTTTTGCTAATATAAGTGTGTAAATAAGTAGCATCTAACGTATTTCTAAAGATTTTTATGTTTTATTATGGATGGCAGAATACGATTTAGGTTATTGTCTCTATTCTGTCTGTAATTAGCAAGTTAATTAATTAGTAAGATCGGGAATAACGATATGGATAAGATTCCTATAAGATCTTATAAGAAAAATTGATCTTGTTGAAGAATTCGTTGAATTTATATGTTTGTTGTGATGTTAAGGATTTAACTTGCGTTACTACTCATTGTTATTATTCTATTCCTGTTAATTAGTGTTTTTTAGCCTAATAGTAGCTATTTGTAACGATAGATCTCAATTTGCAAGGATTTGGATAAAGTTGAAAATCTAAAATGTTCGCGATCTTTTACGTAGGTAATTAGAATTTGAAAATGAGACTTTTTATTTGATGACTAATTAGCAAGATCATTATGTAATTAGTTAGGATCTGTCTAGAAAATGATGTTACAGCAAATAGAATCCTAATTAGAATCTTATTGGAAAAGATATAAGAAGTTTTGTGTTCAATGAATGTGTACGAACTAGAATATTTTACAGTTTTTGTTCTAGAAACTTTTTTATGTGAACTTGTATGTAACATGTTATTGTTTTATGTAAAAGTAGAGATTGTAACCGACATTTTGATGTATATATTGTCATGGTTTTGTAAAACAATAAATAAATACGGCGTCAGAAAGGGTTCGGCTGAAGCGAAAATAAAAAGCAAAATTAGAGTAAAATACGCGGTCCCCGTTAACAGAACTTAGCGGGGTATATAAGACGGGCCATTTTTTGGTCCGGTGTTCTGTCCGACTCAGAGGAAGCCCTCTCAACCTCTTCGTCCTCCTCTGAAGACGACTATGAAGTCGTCGGAAAGGGAGGCAAAAGGAAGAAGGGTGCCTCATCCCACGCCAACAAGGCCAAAAAGCCAGTCGCGGCTATCTCGATCCCCTGCCCTCCCACCTCCTCCTCTGCCGAACCTCAGGCCACCCGTCCTTCAAGCCCTAGGGCTAGTCCTCCTGCTTTGGACACCAAAAAGAAGCAACGACCCCCGCCCCCTCTATACATTCACGAGAAGTCCAAATGGACTGAAATCTCGAAAATGTGCGTTGATCGAAAGATTAACTACACAAACGCCCGATCAACCCAGCTAGGCATTAAGGTAACCGTTCCCTCGTCTTCGGACTACAGGGAACTTACCCGTATGCTACGTGAGAGGAACTATTCCTTTCACACTTACTCCCTCCCGGAGGAAACTCCAACCCGTGTCATCATTAGGCGAGTCCCTAAAGAAATCTCCACCGAGGAGATTCATTCCGACCTTGCTTCACAAGGTATCCCCGTCTCCGCTGTCCATCGCTTGCACAAAGCGAGAAAGGGCCTTGTCTACGACATGGTCCTTGTAGTTTGCGACCCTACAGAAGGTCATCACCCTATTTTTAAGGTGAAATCCGTTTGTTCCCTCTCGGGCATCTCCATCGAGAAGCCTCGTAAGTCCAATCTCATTGGACAATGCCACCGATGCCAACTCTATGATCATTCTCAATCAAACTGTTACGCGACACCTAGATGCGTCAAGTGTCTAGGTGAGCACGGAACAGCTGATTGCCCCCGTCCCAAAGACCGCACTCTTTGTACAGAGCCCCCCAGCTGCGTACTTTGCGGCCAATCCGGGCACCCGGCTAACTACCGGGGCTGCCCCAAAGCTCCTAAAGCTTCCTCTCCCAAACTGGCAAAGCGCGCAAGCGACCGCCAACAAAGAGAGAGTCCCTCAGTGAAGATTCCATCTTCACAAATGCCTGATCGGCTCAGTCCACAAAGGCCTTCCCCCTGGGCAAACCTATTCCACCAGAAAGCCCCTGCTGCTTCGGTGCCCTCCCAACCCCCGGCCATCCCAGCGCTGATCGCAACTGCCATCCCAGCGCCATCAGTAGCCCCCACGGCCCCAGTAGTCCCCTCGGCCCCAGAGGCCGCATCAGTCCGACCTCCTACCGCTCCCAGGGCTGCTCCCGCAGGTCCTAGTAGGTCCCCCCCACCCCCAGTCCCCGGCTGTGAGCCTAATAGCATGGAGGTGATACTCGGTGCATATGCAGCGTTTATCGCCCCCGCCAACGCTATGGCAGCAGAAATTAAAGCCTGCAATGGCAATGCTTGGCGTATCGCCGAGATATTCAATGCGTATCCCCAGGTTACGCAAGTCCTTCAAACACTAAAATTCTAATTGTTCCAATGGATCAACAAAGAATTAGTGTTACCAAACCCCGTTCCCTAAAACTAGGTTTCTTTAATGCAAATGGCATTACTAGTCAACGCGACGAGATCGCCACTTTCCTCCGCGACCATCAGCTTGACGTCCTCCTAATACAGGAAACCTTCCTGAAGCCCCACCACCGAAACCCGAACATTGCCAACTATAAATTAGTTCGCAATGACAGGTCCCGTTGTCACAAGGGAGGTACCCTTATTTATTACAGGAAGGCACTATATTGCATCCCTGTTGATCCACCCCCCCTCCTCTCTCATCTGGAGATCTCTATCTGTCGGCTCGGCATGACTGGTCATCAACCAATCACCATCATTTCCGCCTATATCCCACCCAGTAATGGTGCAGAGGACCCCATCTCTCTCACCAATGACCTCACTGCCCTCTTCGGTCTGAGTGACTCCGTCATCATGGCGGGGGACCTCAATGCCAAACATCCCGCCTGGAACAGCAGCACGACTACTACCAGAGGTAGGATCGTGTACAACCTGGGCGCCACCCTTAACTTCGATGTCATCGCTCCGATGAACCCTACCCATTTCCCTGGCGATCCCAACCAGCTTCCTGATGTACTCGATGTAGCGCTGCTCAAGAATGTGAACCTCCGTTTGCAATCAATTGAGACGTTACACGAGCTTAATTCCGATCACCGCCTAGTTATCATGCATCTAGCCCCCTATTCGGGCCTGCGTGACCCCAACCAGCCCCCTCAAACCAAAGTGATAACCGACTGGAGGAAAGTAAGCGAAAGACTGAAATCCACCACGTCGCCTCACTTGGACTCCATTCCTGACCTCATAGCTTCAGTCGCAGACACGACGGGCGCGATCGACTCGTTTACAGAACACGTACAATCCGTATTGACGGATTGTTCACGGGAAGTTCCGGTGATGGAAGACCATCGCTGGAAATTACCGGCCGACGTACGTGAACTGATAACCGAGAAGAACGCGGCCATTCGTGCCTACGACTCTTTTCCCTGTGACGCGAACAAAGCCCACATGCGCCATTTACAGCGTGCTGTAAAGAAGCGTATAGTGGAGTGGCGTTCCGAAGGTTGGGATAAGATGCTCAGCGAACTCGAGCCCACTCATCAAGCCTTCTGGCACCTTCAGAGGAAACTACGCTCCCCTGAAGAGGTCGCCATGCCTCCTCTCATTCGCCCCGACAAGAGCGTCGCTTTCGACAGCCCCGACAAAGCCGAATGCCTCGCCGACAGCCTAGAGTCCCAATGCTCTCCCAGCTCTCAACCAGTAGACCAAGTGCACCTTAATAAGGTGGACGCTGAAGTCGAACGTAGAGCCTCCCTCCCACCAGTCGAAGACCCCGATGATCCTCTGCCTCCCGTCACTCCCGACGAAGTGCAAGACATCATTAAAGGGCTCGAAACACGGAAAGCCCCCGGTTCGGACGGTATCACCAATAAGGTGTACAAACTCCTCCCCGCCCCCCTCATATTGCTTATGACCGCCATCTTCAATGGCGCTCTGAGCAACAACATCTTCCCGCAAACGTGGAAAGAAGCCACCATCATCGGCATCCCCAAGCCAGGCAAACCCAAGTCTGAGCCCACCAGCTACCGCCCCATCAGTTTGCTCAATGTCTTTAGCAAAATCTATGAGAGGCTTATTTATAAGCGACTCAAGGACTATGCTGAAGCAAAGAGCCTTATCCCTAACGAGCAGTTTGGTTTCCGAACTAAACACTCGTGCATCCAACAGGTCCACCGCATCGTAGAACACATTAGCGCCGGCTTCCAGCGCAGTGCGATGACGGGCGTGTTGTTCTTCGACATAGCGAAAGCTTTCGACAAATTCTGGCACAATGGCTTATTATATAAGCTTTATCTACTAGGAGTGCCAGACCGTCTCGTGCTCATCTTACGAGACTTTCTGTCGGATCGTACTTTCCGCTACCGCGTCGAGGGTGCACTCTCCTCCCCTCACCCCATCCGTGCCGGAGTCCCCCAGGGATCCGTGTTATCCCCCCTCATGTTCACCCTATTCACCAGCGACATTCCAAATAGTAAAAAGGCTCAGTTGGCTCTATTCGCCGACGACACTGCCATTTACTATACGGGTCGCTGTCAGGCCTCTATTGCTCGCACCCTCCAGACCTCCGCAAGCGTCTTAGGCGCTTGGTTCCGGAAATGGAGAATAGAGGTCAACCCCGATAAGAGTCAGGCAGTGCTCTTCTCGAAACCTCGTCGACTCGCCTCCCCCCTCCCCAGTCCTATCACTATGTATGGCAAGCCGATCCCTTGGGGGAAGCAAGCCAAATACTTAGGTGTCATCCTCGACCACCACCTTACTTTCAGAGAGCACATAAAGACGGCTCGTTCGCGCGCCTCTTTCGCTCTCAGTAGGCTCCACTTCTTACTGACCGCCCGCAGCAAATTGTCACTCAAGTGCAAATTGCGCCTCTACGCCGCGGTCATCCGTCCCATCATGACCTATGCTTGCGTAGTCTTCGCACACGCCAAGCCTCGCCACCTGCATAGAATGCAGACCCTCCAGAACCGTTTCCTCAGAAAGGTCACGGGAGCCCCCTTCTATGTCCGCAATGAGAGTCTACACTTAGATCTCAGAATACCCACCATCCAGCAGTTCATGAAACGCCTTTCCAAGCGCTTCTTTGATACTGGCATAAAGCACCCCAATCCCCTGATAGCAGCGGCCGCCCGATACACTCCCTCTCGCATAAGTAGGATTCGCCGACCAAGGCATACTCTCACTACCCCCGACGACGCTACGACCCTCCTACAGGAGAGTAGTAAAGCCACCAGCACGCTCACAAAACACAAGTCCCGACAGCCGTCCTCCCGTCCTCGCCGTCGAGGCCCGTCGCGACCCCCCTTACCATGTCCGCCCCGACCCTTGCTCGAGCCAGCCCGCGCCGCTGAGCCTGTAGTTCAAAATTCGCCCCTAAATAATTCCGATCCAGCCTGTCCCTTGCTGCCCTCTCCCAGCGACGCCCTAAGCCGAGGTCCGTACCCCACAGGGGGTGCCCTTAGCGTGTAGTCGCTTAGTTTTTAAGTTTTTTAAGCCCTGGCTGGAGGCCTTAATTTATTGAGGCATCCACAGGCAAGCCCGGTTAAGCAGTCGACAACCTCATAGGTTGAACTGCGAGATGCCATTCCCAAAAAAAAAAAAAAAAAAAATGGTCCGGTGTCAGTCGAAAACGTGCCACCGAAGAGGCAACATCACTAAGAAACAAGCTTCGAGCCGAACCCCGAAGAACCTTTTCAAGTCAAAAACGTGTTTCATTTCTCTTCGGTATCCACTCTGAGGTCCTCCTGCGTGCTCCGTCGTCATCGAAGATACGCATTCAGGGGTGCGTGGTGGCGTACGTGACCAGCGAACCAGTAAGGCAGCGTACGTCAAAAATCGGGTTGAACTGTCCCGAGGGCTCGGTAGCCGCAGGGTACAACCCGCTACTGTACAACACCTCCTAACAGGGGTTAGTCCGCCACAATTTTTATAATGAAATCTAACGGTTAATTTGAATTTAACAAGTTAGTTGAATATATATTGAATATATTATAATGATTAAATAGTATGTTACGGTCAATAGATCGTCTTTTATTGGGTCTAAGTAAAATTCGTATCAAGGTGCCCCAACTCCCCGTAACGGACAGGCAGAGAATTATGTTAAGATAGTAAAGAAAGGTATCAAAACAAGCTTGCTTAGTGGTAACGTGCCGCGTAATTTAAATAACCAACTTTTAAAATTCTTGTTTGACTACAGGAATTCCGTTCACACTATAACCGGGTCCGCTCCGGCTGAGCTGCCGTGCGATTCTGTAACCATCTCACCGTGAAAACTTGGGTGAAGTGAGCGTGGAGTGAGTCGTCAATAGTGTCAATCCCTAGCATCAGCATGACTCACAGCTCACTCTAAGCTCACTTCACCGTAGTTATCACAGTGAGATTTTTCCAGAATCGACCTACTGGTCTATGGTCGGAAGCTTAGAACGCGTCTTGATCTATTGAAACCCGCATCACGGTCGCCTTCGTCCACGGCAATCACGGTCGCCTTCGTCCACGGCAATCACGGTCGCCTTCGTCCACGGCAATCACGGTCGCCTTCGTCCACGGCAATCACGGTCGCCTTCGTCCACGGCAATCACGGTCGCCTTCGTCCACGGCAATCACGGTCGCCTTCGTCCACGGCAATCACGGTCGCCTTCGTCCACGGCAATCACGGTCGCCTTCGTCCACGGCAATCACGGTCGCCTTCGTCCACGGCAATCACGGTCGCCTTCGTCCACGGCAATCACGGTCGCCTTCGTCCACGGCAATCACGGTCGCCTTCGTCCACGGCAATCACGGTCGCCTTCGTCCACGGCAATCGCTAAAATGGATAAACGTAAACAGTGTTTGCAAAATAACACGGGCGGACATAACAATCAAGTTTTTGGTACCGGTGACATGGTTTATTTTATAAATCATACAGTTAATGGTAAATACATTTGGTGCAAAGGGATAGTCATTAAAAAAATCGGCAAAGTGTTATATTTAATTAAAGATGAAGTAACATCGATGACTTTAAGAAAACATAAAGATCAGATAATAAGGTATAAAGGCGACGATTGCTATGACGATACAGACGTGGATGTAGACCTAGAGGAGCTAAGTGGTGGGCCAACGACGGAGACAGCAGGCAAGGGGGCTTTTTTTTTAAGAAAAAAAAAAGAAATGGAGCAAAATTATCGAAGCATTTTGAAGATAGCGATGATTAAAACTAGCTGCTAGACGAGAGGAATATCAGAAAGTCTAGTGTACTTAACCTTTAGTACAAAGTTTCTACTAAATAATAGGTATCTAAAATTGTGTATGTCTTACCTATTAGCTGAAATAATATTATTTTTTTAATCCTATGAAAATAGACTATAGTGACCAGACAATGAAACAAAATGTAGACAGTACTTTTATACTTCATTTAATATAGCATTATTTAGACGAAACGAAAACAAGGTAGTACTGTTAATTTAATGGTAGTGGTTTACATTGTATTATGTCCGTAAGGATTGAGGTGCCACATTTCCTATCTTAATGAAATTAAATACTTATTTAGTAGTAAGTTTAAAAATGTTGTAGGTTCGATCCTCGATTTTGTAATATTATATTACTTCAAAAGTTATAATTATGAACATAGAGGTGGCACATCAATCTAAATGTTTGGATTGAGTAGCCACGTCAGAACTAAGAACATCATGGATGAATATTTACCATAATTTGGTTTGATTTAGTAGCATTTGAGAGTAGTTAGTAGACAAAATGTGAGCTCGGTAGTGTTAAAATTAAAAGTTACTGTTTGCCTGATTTTACCGAAATTCTGATTTTTTGAGGAATAATTAATAACAATATAGGTACATCTATATCTATATGTCGGCGCGAGCGTGGGCGTAGCGATAATAGGGCCATCATCATAGTTTCTTGGTACGGGTTCCATGAGGAAGGTGGGTACTCGGGCAACCCAGTAAAACGTAGTTTGAAGCACAAATCACAGTCACGTTTATTCGGTAATTTACAATCACTTTATGAGTAGTAAGAAACAAGGGTTTGTACGGTGAACATGACAGTTCCGATGGTATGCTCTCAACCGTTCGGCGTGCGCTCCGCAAGTCGAATCCGGCCGCTCTCCAATCGGCTCTGTCCACGTGTAGAAAATGGCGCGAAGTTATAGCGCCACCTCACGGCGTTCACTGTACTAACCGATCAACCAATGAGAATTAAGTTCCGGTTTGACCAATATTATGAAATCAACCGGAAGTAGTATTTTGATTATTTTGTCGTCTTGATATCGCTTGCGACGACACGGCCAAACTGACGAGTCACACGTCCTCGTGTGTTCTGTAAAGAAACATACACGCAAAGTATCACATAGCTCGGCCACTCCTGACTATAGTCAGGTTAATTACAGACAGGGTTATAGAACAGATGCCTCAAATCCAAGATAACCAAACGATACTACAGGTATAGTAAACTCGCATTGTACTACGCTTACGTCCTGGTCTCCACAGACCAACCAAACCAAAGTAGTCTCCACGAGAACCAGACCTCAACCCTACACCTCCAGCCGCGCATAGCGCCCTGAACGAATCACCAGTGAATCGCAGTTACGACTACGACTGAAGCGTGTAGTGCAGCCGAATTCGTAGCCATGGTGTGTGTGTTTAACTACCCGCGGTAGACTCGGTGTCACAAATAAGTTAAGATGGTACTTCGCTTTGAGGCATCCTAGTTCGATCATGAGAGTATTTGTAGGTTCTATTACCAGATAATGATTTTAAAGTGTAACGATCACCATCAAGGACTTCCATTACCTTGAAAAACCCTTTGTACTTCACGTCAAGCTTAGTTTGATTACGCTCTTCGTTCTCAATAAGAACGAATTTACCGACAGAGTACCTACTCACGCTTGCTTATGTACGTACTATCAAAACTACTTTTATCATAACGCGCATCGTGTAAACAAACTGACTATCTAATAATAGCGAAAATCATCGACCAGAGCCATGTACCATCGTCATCCACATTAACAATCATCATTTCCACTAAGAGCCTTCGACACCTGGAAACCCACACACGAGTAAACCACTCTAACGCCACGGCTCTCTAGCCGACCAGCAATCGCATTGCTATCACACATCCATCGCATGGATCCGTGTGTATCACCCAATGACTACACACTTTTTACTACGGCCGATAGAGCACCTCTACTCGCGTGGTTCCCACTACTTAGGCTTGCTCATCACCACTGTGATCACCATCTACTTTGACTGGTACATGACCTACTGGCATCATTCTTAATCTATCGTGAGCGTATTCAAAAATTGTATTGGAAACTAGATTGGGCTATACCTAACAGTGTAACCGTTTTTGCTGTTGTTTACCAGGGAAACACTCGGTACCCGAGTCAAAACAAAATGAAAACGACTCACCAAATTTGGTAGACAATAGATCTGTAGCTGGCTTAATGGTACAGACATCCATCCGCTTCTCAACTCGGCTGTTACTGCAGTCAGTTTCTTTTGACAGCTTGTGGTGATATGACCCAGTCGAAAAGCACCGTCCTTGATCAGCGATCATTCGTAAAGGACTTCCAAAGAGTGCAACGCTGTCCAACACTGCCATTCTGCTTGCACATGTCCTTGTGTGTTAACCTGTAACCGAAAAAAATCAACAGCAGTACATGTTCCACTCGGCCAATTCTGATCACGTTGTTATCGAAACGCATTACTTAACAATTTAATAAAAGCAATAACAATCATCGATAACAAAAGATTCCTCTAAGCCTTAGTAGTAAATGTTCAGGGACTGTATCAACTTAGATCACATACAATGCTCATGGCCCGGCTGCCACAACAGCTAGTGACACTCATGTCACCCATATCGTCATCACCTCAAGTGATACGACCAACGCTTCATCTAGAGTCCGCGACTCTCAGGTCAATACATGACCAACACAACAATAGTCTCCTTTGAGACCCCGGTCCCCGCCACACCACTAGCTGCCCATCGCGCCCTGAACAACTCCACATGCAGTTGCAGTTACGACTACAGACTAGTGCGTGTGGTGCGACCAAATAACCAAGGTACACCACTAGCTGCCCATCGCGCCCTGAACAACTCCACATGCAGTTGCAGTTACGACTACAGCCTAGTGCGTGCCCTTCCACCAAATAACCACGGTACACCACTAGCTACCCATCGCGCCCTGAACAACTCCACACCGAGTTGCAGTTACGACTACAGACTAGTGCGTGCCCTTCGACCAAATAGCCATGGTATGTGCTCTACTACTCGGTGGAATAATTCTCTTCACCGTTTTCTATGTTTAACTCATTAGGAACACTACTTAGAGGCATCTTTCGTATGCGAACGCACGAAACGGCATACTTGTAAGTACGATTAGAGTTTAAATCTTAAACGTATAGCGATCACCCGCCAAAACTTTCGCTACCATAAACGGACCTCTGAACTTCCGATTTAACTTAGTCAAAATCATTACAAATTTTAATGAAAAATCGTTACCAACTCTTTCTCTCAAAGCTAACATGTTGAATAACACCCACACTCATTTAAATAATTGAAATGTCATCAAAATATTGCAGGGCTTATTCTCTGACCTCCATCGGGTCTTCATCATCACACTTATAACTTCCATCCGGTTACTAACACAACAGCACCCAAATATAATCTCGAGCCTTTATCAAAATAATCTTAAACTAGGTTCGTTCAACATGTTACTTTGTCTGCCCTATCATAATATTACTTTGCAAGTAAATGTCGGGTAGAACTGCAATAAAATCTTAAGTTGTTGCTCGCTAACCGCAACGCTAGATATGATTTGTTCTGTGCTGAATACACGCGTTTGACCAATACCTGTCAACCCAACAACGTTATTAACTCGTTTGCCACATAGCCTCTCCTTTACTAACGAGCATTCAGCACCAGAATCGTAAACAAAACAATACAGCTCACCTTTACGTTCCAACGTGCCTGAGGGTAGTTGTACGATGCAAACATCCACTCGCTGTTCACTACTTCCAGCACGTTGTCCACCATCCGCTTGGCTGCCACAGCTCGTGCAGGGCCGTGATGTGTCCTGGTTCCCTTCACTTGCAGCACACCAAGGGTTTCACTGACGACTGCGGGGCTACTTGGCTCGATTCTTAAAGTCACTCCAAGTCATACCAGTATGCGATACTTGAGAATGCTATGTCGATGCACTTCCTTTCAGAGCTTTGCTATGCACAATAATCAGTGCGCCTCCTTCCATGGGATGTTCTGTGAGGCAAATGTCCACCGTCGAGCTCCAAAAACGTGGATCGGCGTCAGGCAGTTCCGGCTTGAACTCTGACAGCTTGATTGAAGCTTTCTGCAGCGTTGATCTTCGGACGGCTTCACTCATGGTAATCTGGTTTTGCTGCTCGAGGAGCTGGCGCTAATAGATATCCGTGGTAGGTGCCCGAGCTGATCCCGCTTCTGATGTCGGCGCGAGCGTGGGCGTAGCGATAATAGGGCCATCATCATAGTTTCTTGGTACGGGTTCCATGAGGAAGGTTCGACGGTTCGTTTCGTTCGAAGGTTCGCAAGCGATATCAAGACGACAAAATAATCAAAATACTACTTCCGGTTGATTTCATAATATTGGTCAAACCGGAACTTAATTCTCATTGGTTGATCGGTTAGTACAGTGAACGCCGTGAGGTGGCGCTATAACTTCGCGCCATTTTCTACACGTGGACAGAGCCGATTGGAGAGCGGCCGGATTCGACTTGCGGAGCGCACGCCGGACGGTTGAGAGCATACCATCGGAACTGTCATGTTCACCGTACAAACCTTTGTTTCTTACTGCTCATAAAGTGATTGTAAATTACCGAATAAACGTGACTGTGATTTGTGCTTCAAACTACGTTTTACTGGGTTGCCCGAGTACCCACCTTCCTCATGGAACCCGTACCAAGAAACTATGATGATGGCCCTATTATCGCTACGCCCACGCTCGCGCCGACATCAGAAGTGGGATCAGCTCGGGCACCTACCACGGATATCTATTGGCGCCAGCTCTTCGAGCAGCAAAACCAGATTACCATGATTGAAGCCGTCTGAACGCTGCTGAAAGCTTCAATCAAGCTGCCAGAGTTCAAGCTGGAACTACCTGACGTCGATTCACGTTCTTGGAGCTCTACGGTGGACATTTGCCTCACAGAACATCCCATGGAAGGAGGCGTACTGATTATTGTGCATAGCAAATCTCTGAAAGGAAGTGCATCGACATGGCATTCTCAAGTATCGCATACTGGTATGACGTGGAGTGACTTTAAGAATCGAGCCAAGCAGCCCCGCAGTCGACGGTGATCTCTTGGTGTGCTGCAAATGAAGGGAACCAGGACATATCACGGCCCTGCACGAGCTGTGGCAGCCAAGCGGATGGTGGACAATGTGCTGGAAGTAGTGAACGGCGAGTGGACAATGTGATGGAAGTAGTGAACGTCGAGTGGATGTTTGCGTCGTACAACTACCCTCAGGCACGTTGGAACGTAAAGGTGAGCTGTGTTGTTTTGTTTACGATTCTGGTGCTGAATGCTCGTTAGTAAAGGAGAGGCTATGTGGCAAACGAGTTAATAACGTTGTTGCGTTGACAGGTATTGGTCAAACGCGTGTATTCAGCACAGAACAAATCATATGTAGCGTTGTGGTTAGCGAGCAACAACTTAAGATTTTATTGCAATTCTACCCGACATTTACTCGCAAAGTAATATTATGATAGGGCAGACAAAGTAACATGTTGAACAAACCTAGTTTAAGATTATTTTGATAAAGGCTCGAGATTATTTGGGTGCTGTTGTGTTAGTAACCGGATGGAAGTTATAACTGTGATGATGAAAGACCCGATGGAGGTCAGAGTATAAGCCCTGCAATATTTTGATGATATTTCAATTATTTGAATGAGTGTGGGTGTTATTCAACATGTTAGCTTTGATAGAAAGAGTTGGTAACGATTTTTCATTAAAATTTGTAATGATTTTGACTAAGTTAGATCGGAAGTTCAGAGGTCCGTTTAAGGTAGCGAATGTTTTGGCGGGTCGCTATACGTTTAAGATTTAAACTCTAATCGTACTTACAAGTATGCCCACGTTCGCATACGAAAGATGCCTCTAAGTAGTGTTCCTAATGAGTTAAACGTAGAAAACGGTGAAGAGAATTATTCCACCGAGTAGTAGAGCACATACCATGGCTATTTGGTCGAAGGGTACGCACTAGTCTGTAGTCGTTACTGCAACTCGGTGTGGAGTTGTTCAGGGAGCGATGGGCAGCTAGTGGTGTACCGTGGTTATTTGGTCGAAGGGCACGCACTGGTCTGTAGTCGTAACTGCAACTGCATGTGGAGTTGTTCAGGGTGCGATGGGCAGCCAGTGGTGTACCGTGGTTATTTGGTCGCACCACACGCACTAGTCTGTAGTCGTAACTGCAACTGCATGTGGAGTTGTTCAGGGCTCGATGGGCAGCTAGTGGTGTGGCGGGGACCGGGGTCTCAAAGGAGACTATTGTTGTGTTGGTCATGTATTGACCTGAGAGTCGCGGACTCTAGATGAAGTGTTGGTCGTATCACTTGAGGTGATGACGATATGGGTGACATGAGTGTCACTGGCTGTTGTGGCAGCCGGGCCATGAGCATTGTATGTGATCTAAGTTGATACAGTCCCTGAACATTTACTACTAAGGCTTAGAGGAATCTTTTGTTATAGATGATTGTTATTGCTTTTATTAAATTGATAAGTAATGCGTTTCGATAACAACGTGATCAGAATTGGCCGAGTGGAACATGTACTGCTGTTGATTTTTTTCGGTTACAGGTTAACACACAAGGACATGTACAAGCAGAATGGCAGTGTCGGACAGCGTTGCACTCTTTGGAACTCCTGTACGAATAATCACTGATCAAGGACGGTGCTTTTCGACTGGGTCACATCACCACAAGCTGTCAAAAAAAACTGACTGCAGTAACAGTCGAGTTGAGATGCGAGTGGATGTCTGTACCATTAAGCCAGCTACAGATCTATTGTCTACCGAATCTGGTGAGTCGTTTTCATTTTGTTTTGTATCGGGTACTGAGTGTTTCCCTGGTAAACAACAGCAAAAACGGTTACATTGTTAGGTACAGCCCAATCTAGTTTACAATACAATTTTTGAATACGCTCACGATAGGTTAAGAATGATGCCAGTAGGTCATGTACCAGTCAAAGTAGATGGTGATTACAGTGGTGATGAGCAAGCCTAAGTAATGGGAACCACACGAGTAGGGGTTCTCTATCGGCCGTAGTAAAAAGTGTGTAGTCATTGAGTGATGCACACGGATCCATGCGATGGATGTGTGAGAGCAATGCGATTGCTGGTCGGCTAGAGAGCCGTGGCGTTAGAGTGGTTTACTCGTGTGTGGGTTTCCCAGGTGTCGAAGGCTCTTAGTGAAAATGATGATTGTTAATGTGGATAACGATGGTACATGGCTCTGGTTGATGATTTTCAACATTATTCGATAGTGAAAGTTTGTTTACACGGCTCTGGTTGATGATTTTCGCTATTATTAGATAGTCAAAGTTTGTTTACACGCTGCGCGTTATGATAAAAGTAGTTTTGATAGTACGTACATAAGCAAGCGTGAGTAGGTACTCTGTCGGTAAATTCGTTCTTATTGAGAACGAAGAGCGTAATCAAACTAAGCTTGACGTGAAGTACAAAGGGTTTTTCAAGGTAATGGAAGTCCTTGATGGTGATCGTTACACTTTAAAATCATTATCTGGTAATAGAACCTACAAATACTCTCATGATCGAACTAGGATGCCTCAAAGCGAAGTACCATCTTAACTTATTTGTGACACCGAGTCTACCGCGGGTAGTTAAACACACACACCATGGCTACGAATTCGGCTGCACTACACGCTTCAGTCGTAGTCGTAACTGCGATTCACTGGTGATTCGTTCAGGGCGCTATGCGCGGCTGGAGGTGTAGGGTTGAGGTCTGGTTCTCGTGGAGACTACTTTGGTTTGGTTGGTCTGTGGAGACCAGGACGTAAGCGTAGTACAATGCGAGTTTACTATACCTGTAGTATCGTTTGGTTATCTTGGATTTGAGGCATCTGTTCTATAACCCTGTCTGTAATTAACCTGACTATAGTCAGGAGTGGCCGAGCTATGTGATACTTTGCGTGTATGTTTCTTTACAGAACACACGAGGACGTGTGACTCGTCAGTTTGGCCGTGTCGTCGCAAGCGATATCAAGACGACAAAATAATCAAAATAAGGTCAGGTGGGGTAAGAGGGACGCTGGGTGAAGAGGAACAGTAACTCATAAATAGAAAACTATAAAGCCCAGCTCTATGGTTACTCTGTCGATAAAACAGTATTAGGTATAGTTTCAATATTTTATGGATAGATGGCACTACAACACAATAAGTACGTGAGTAAAACAGAAAGAAAAAATCAGTTGACAAACTATAAAAATGTGACCTAGCGGTGTTTTTTGTGGGCGATTTTTTAAGGGACAAAAACATCTGTGATACGGCAAATTTTGTTGGTAAGTGTAATTCTAATGTTGAATCTTTATTTTCCGCATGTTATGTTGCTTGTAGCATGTGTTTTTAGTGCTTTTTCGATGTCATCAAAAACATAACCTACAAAATACCAAGCAGGGAAAGAGGAACTATCATACCAGGTTAAGAGAACCATTATGTTCCTCTTTCCCGGTTTTAGGGGTAACAAACATTTTGCAAGTTGAAAATCACCTATCTAGATTAGGTAGGTATAAATACATGGTTTAACTCATCATGGCGCGCGGAGCTATTTGTGCATGCGCTTAAAATTATTATACAGCTTTAATTTGCGTGGCAGTGACTCGGGCCAATTGACAGTCATTCATCGTACCCATACAAGGCACTATGTGTGCGCACCAAAATGTGTTGATATCTCTATACAACAGGCTTGTTATTTGTGGTAAGTCACGAACAATTAATACATATATTTATTTGTTACAGAAAAAGTAAAATGCCTCGAACATATACAAGAAAAACGGAACGGAGCTCTTACCCGAAAGAAAAACTCTTAGAAGCAGTGGCGGCTGTTAAAAGTGGTGCACTGTCGGGTTATGCAGCCTCAAAACACTATGGAATACCAAGAGCAACTATAATCAATCGGGTTTATGATCGTAAAGGTGTAAAGTCTAATACTTTGGGGAGGGCCACAGTTTTGTCGCAGGACGTAGAAGAAAACCTTGTTAAAAACTTGCAAATAATGGAAAAATACGGTTTTGGCCTAACTAGGAAGGAATTAATGGAGACTGTAGGACTTTATGTAGAAAATATGGAATATATATATTTAAATAGAACATAGTCATGTTGATTGAGACTATTTGAGACTGATTAAAGTAATGGAGAATATTTTTTAGTTATAAGTTGAGAATATTTTGGTCATTATGTATAAACGCAGTGCAGTATATTCGTTTATGCATAACGATCAGAGTGAAAAAATGACAGAAAAGTGTTTTAAGTTTTTTGTACGTATGATAAGTAAAACAAAGATTTTTACAATTATTTGTGTTTGTTTTTATTCAGTTGAGTTACTCAAAGTTGGAAAACCGATTTAGATACATTTATAATAAATACACACCACACTCACTTAGTGACATTCATCGTTTATTTTCCTTAATGTTTTTATTTAAAACCAAATTACAGTATAATGTTTTAAACATTCGTAGTTTACAACCCCTGACCTTACTAATATGTTCCTCTTACCCCAATTTTTTTTTATTGTTCGGTAATGCTAAATTAAACCATATTTTAGCTATGGTATGGTTTCATCTCCATTACGTCGAAAGGCAGTACTCAAATTTTTAGAGATACATATAAAAATACGTGTTTTTACTTGTACGAATCGAAGCGTTTCTCTTACCCCAAATTTCGGGAAAGAGGAACAATTAGAAGACCTGGCTTTGTAGTCAGGTTGTTCCGTTATTACTGGAAGAATCAATTTCTGTGTTAAAATAACAGTTAGCATGGTTCGTTAGCGAAACTTTGTTTGTATTGCTATTAGAATACGTACATATTTTTAATAGCTAGAGGTCGTAATGTTCAAAAACCAGTAAACTATGTTCCTCTTACCCCACCTGACCTTACTACTTCCGGTTGATTTCATAATATTGGTCAAACCGGAACTTAATTCTCATTGGTTGATCGGTTAGTACAGTGAACGCCGTGAGGTGGCGCTATAACTTCGCGCCATTTTCTACACGTGGACAGAGCCGATTGGAGAGCGGCCGGATTCGACTTGCGGAGCGCACGCCGAACGGTTGAGAGCATACCATCGGAACTGTCATGTTCACCGTACAAACCTTTGTTTCTTACTGCTCATAAAGTGATTGTAAATTACCGAATAAACGTGACTGTGATTTGTGCTTCAAACCACGTTTTACTGGGTTGCCCGAGTACCCACCTTCCTCATGGAACCCGTACCAAGAAACTATGATGATGGCCCTATTATCGCTACGGCCACGCTCGCGCCGACATATACATATATAAATAGAGGCGTGTGTCCCTATATTTCACTTTGTAGCTAAAACTGCACGTCGCAGGCGCATAGTGTTTGTATGTCGCAATAGGTACAAGGCTCCCATCGTGCACTGTCGTGGTTGCAAGTTGATACCTATAAGAGTGTAGAAGATACGGGGGTTGAAACATGTGATTTCTAAAAATGTGTGATTATCATTAATAAAAATGTTTAGTAGGTATATCAGTTAATGTTAGATGATTTAAGAAATTAATGTCTACTTAGTCGTAAGATATTAATATACAAACAGGTAAGATCAATAAATTAATAAAAAAAAGAAAATGTGTGTTATAGGAAAAAAATATGCAGTAAGTAGTGATAGATTATAATTAAAAATGACCCAGCGAAGCAGGTATTCACGGTTCTCTGCCCTTTCGGCGAAAATTGTTTGCCAGATTTTCACTTGCCAACTAACGTTTCGCAGAATTATTATTATATTTAATTATTTTTTAATTATTATTATTTTTTAATTATATAATTATTATTATTATAATTTGCCAACTTATCATATAATTTTGTTTTATTTCCCAACCTCACAGTTACCAATTACTTACTGTACGTTTGGTCTGCTTTTCATAATGACACTTTTTAAAATGAATATTACGCAAACTAAAACATTCTGCTACTTGCAGAATGTTTTAGTTTGCGTAATATTCATTTTCTTTAATGTGACCTAAACTAACTTAACTGTTTCCTTTTACAAAAGCGATTCGCTTCTGGCACATCACCGGCCGGTGAAAATTAGTTTATTTTTTATCATTATATCAATGTATGAAAAGGGAACTGTTGCACTGACAAAACGTCATTCGTCTAATAGTTATGTGGCCTAGTGAAATGTTTGAGAAATGATAAATGTCCCAAACGTTTTGTGTCATTATAATAATCAGTTTAACAATAATTCTACAAAATGAAACGTCATACAAAAATTTGCTAATCGTTAGTTGTCAAAGTGAAACATCGGCGAAACGTTGGTTGGCAAGTGATAATCTGCCAAACAATTTTCAGCGAAAAGGCAGGATACCGGTATTCACAGCTAGTTAATAAAAAAATGTTTCACTCGCAACGATGATTAGTGTACGAATGAGACTAGCAGCGCCATCTAGTAGTGAAGCGCGTAAACAGTTACCATATATTCTGATTCTGACGTTATATGTGGCTCCTCAGACCATACACATTTTTTTATTTTTTATCTTTATTTGTTTATAGAGGGTTTGATCAATATGACCACGCCACCCTCATAGGGGCATTCTACATATTATGTCCACTATCTACGCTTAATACCCAGGTGTACAAATTATATAACTTTTTGGCTGTCCTGGACAAGGGAGCAGCCAAGATACTATTATACATGCCAACATTAATAGAATTAAAACCGTTTTCCATGAAATACTCACTCCTCTCAACCTCGTTCCGGATACAATCCGCTAAAATACGAGTGGTATCTTCTACCTTAGAACACTCAGAACAATTGGGCGAATCACTCTTTCTCATTAAAAAGGCGAAGCTATTCAACGGAACATGTCCCGAACGTAGCCTGAAAGCAGCCACAATCTCATTTCGATGCATATCTGTACCCACAAACCAAGGAAGGCGGGACAGGCTATGTTGGATGGTTCTATACCAAATTCCTTTACTTAGTGACCTCTCATCAAAGTATTCTTTCCATAATTCTAAACACTGGTCGCGAACTCGATACAAGAGGTCACTAAATAAGGGAACACATTCAACAGGTATTCCGTCCGAGATAGCCTCTTTTGCTAAACGATCTACTTCTTCATTTCCATACAATCCAATATGGGATGGTACCCATTGTAGAACAATTCTTTTGCCTTGGACCTTACCAATAGAATCTAAAATTTTATAGGCTATCGGTGCACCTCGACAATTCGAGGTGCATCGAGCCAGGTGTTGCAGAGCACTCCTAGAATCAGTCAGTATAAAATAGTTTCCTGATTCGAATGACTCAATGTATGAAATAGCCTCTGAGATCGCTAGTAGTTCAACGTGCATAATAGAAATTTTAGCACATGATCTAAACTTTATAGAAGCCTTCGTTTGAGGATCAAAAACCGCCCATCCCGTCTCGTTGCCTTCCTGTGACCCATCCGTATAGACTGAGTAAAAATGTAAATAATTAGCATTTAGATATTGATCACAAATTTCCTGTATGTTGCTACATCTATACTGATGTTTCGGTTTGTCTATGCCATCTAAACAAGGTTTTACTACATTGGATAAGTCCACACTGCTAACCCACGCGTTCAAAAAAATCTTTCCAATTGCGTCGATGAATATAAAGTGTAGTCAATAAGAAAGTCACGTACCGTCACTAATAGTGGTTTTTTTTTACGCCTCCAATATAAACTCTGACATGACTCGGCAAGATTGTTTATCAAGACAAATATCTCCTTGATTCAAAAGTATTGAGCCCTTTCATATTTTTTAAAATAAAATACGTATTTTTTAAAATAAATGTTTTTAATTCAAAACATATTCGCCATCAGATTCTACAATTTTTTTCCAGCGAGTAGGTAAATTATGAATGCCTCGTTTCCAAAATTCTGATGATTGTGAATCAAAAAACTTTTGTATCTCGATCGCTATATGATGACGGTTATCAAAACATTTCATGGCTAAATGTTTACTGAGGGCACTGAATAAATGATAGTCCGTTGGGGCTAAGTCTGGTGAGTACGGTGGATGAGGAAGAACTTCGAAATCCAGCCGCAATATTTCAAGACGGGTATGTTGTGCAATGTGGGGTATACGGCTATGATTAACATAACACACCCATTTCTCATCCCCAGTGACAACATTATTTAACCAGTTGAAACGACGACTACGGGACAGAAGTTGCGTACAGATCTCAACTCGCTGATGGCGGTGATCCACGCTGACTAGATGTGGTATCAATTTCCCAAATTTTTGTACTTTTCCTAATTTATGAAGTCCACGAACGACAGTGGCCTGACTGCAGTTGAGCTCACTTGCTATTTCACGCGTGTTGGAATATGGGTTGGCTTCAACAAAAACACGTAATCGATCAAGATCCAGTTCAGTTGGTCTACCCGACCTCTATTTATCTTCAACGCTGTAGTCTCCCGAACGAAATCTAACAAACCACCTCTTGCATGTTGCTGCACTGGGGGCATCGTCACCGAATACAGCCACTATGTTTCGACGTGCTTCAGCCGCGCTATGACCCAAACGGAACTCATATACTAGAGCATATCGTATCTCAATCGAAACTTCACTCATTTTTAGATTACTGAATTCCGCTCTTAGATTAGCTGTAGGTACATCGAAGGGTGCCCTTTATATACCCTTTCCCCCACCACGAACCGGAAAGTTCTAGAAGAATTCAGATATTTCAAGAAAATGGCTCAATATTTTTGAATCAAGGAGATATTTTACTGCCCCGAAACGAATTCACCTTCAACCAATATTTGCCGGCTAAGAGGTACCTGCGTACATATAAAGGTTGAAGGTGAAGCTCACACTCCATCACGTGAATTGGAGTAGTCCGCACAAACCCACCAATAACGCGCATACACTGATTTTGTATTCTGTCCAATTTGATTAAGTTACTCTTGTACCCGCTATCATATAAAAAGTTGCCATAGTCCAGTCGCACAGCGGGCTGATAATCGGGTTTCATAGACATTCGATATTTTTGTCGAATTGGTCAAATTTTTTGATTGGAATTGGTTAAAACAATCATGACCTTGAGGTATAATTGGTATGACGTCATAGAACATAGTGGAAGATAGACTTTTGATTTTTTTTCAAAATACTTGTATGGGAATTATCATAAAATCTTCAATATCTCAGCTATCGCATATTTGCGCATAATAATTCTTTCACACAAAAAATCTCCTATTTTTTTGCCAATTTTTGATATACTTCACTTTTATGGCAGAGGTGCGATAACGAAAGAAAAAAATTAAAAATAATTTTATTATTTTTATTTCTTCATTTATAACGATTATAAATGAATTGAATTACGCATTTGAATAATATAACAAAGAATATATAGCAAAATAGTCTAGGCAATCGTGAGCCGCTTTTTTAATCATTGATTTTTAAACTACCTACCAGAAAAACAGCATCTTACACGTAAAAAAACAATTCTTAAATTGTTGACAACAAATACTCGACTTTATCAGAAGCCTGACCCTTTTAGCCTATAACAATTACCGAGAATTATTGCTAATAGGTACCTACCTATTACCTAATAGGTAGGTGATCACTGATCACCTAATTTAACCCATATTATTATCCCAGCGCCCCATTTAAGGTGCACTAACATTTTAACGTCAAACACCTAATATTTAAATACTGGCGGGTAAATTCGAATAATTTTCGTTATCTCGATGAGTTGGTCTATGACATAGTATTCACTGATATTTAAAACGCGCGTTAGTTGTTTTAGTATAATTGGTGAAAGTGAGTGAATTTCAGCCAATATTAATTCTAGAAAAAGGAAAATTATAACATAAATGTATTGTTTTGTGAAATTATATAAACATTGTTATTTTTATTGTTGTACAGACGCCAGCACATCAAGCTACCCGAAACTGTCAAATTTTCCCAATCTACTTTGAACCTTATGATTTAGCAGTAAAGTTGAAAATCTATTAAAGAAATTTAACAGATTGTAGTAGCTTGATGTGCTGGCGTCTGTACTTCAAACTTTTATTTTGTAAGTATATTGATAATAAGGATATTTTATTTCTTTTGAATATATTTTGTAAGTTTTACATGACGCCCCATTTGAGATGCATTGGGAACAACAGGCACCATAAACATTGTATATGGATTAGAAATATGCTTCAAAATGATTCAAATTGAGAGTAACAGTGCGTTACGCAATTAGGGTGCTGTTCTGAACAAGACAACATTGTTGAAATTTCACTAAACTTCAAGTTAAAATTCAAGTGGCACTTATTTTCTCAATTATAAAATAAATACAATATGTATATTGTATCTCACGTTATTATCAACAGGGAAATGAACAATACTGACAAGTGATTTATTACAATGATTTATTATTATTACCACAAACTAATTTTTGTTCTCTATAGTTGTTGTCAAGTGTACTCCCACTTATTTTGAATTGCCTGTTTTATTTATCCTCATAAACACTATGCGTACATTAAAAACCGCTGAGCTGATACACACTAAACATAAATTAAAAAATAAGGGTAGTTTAATTTAATGTTACTTCAAGTTTGCGTTCGGAAACAGCTTGCTAATCAACTTATGTACAGTGTAAGCACGTACAAATTTGACATCATTATGTCAGCACTTTACTTGCTACGCGCGGCCTATAGTTTAGTACACAAATATCATTCAAATCGCGTGCACTCAGTATCATTCAATTAGTTTCATAATCAATAAATCTATTATTACGTATTCTTGCGTATCACTCAACTATCAACATTAAAGGGTGTCGATCCTACATCTTTATGGTCCTTCGAGCTTCCGTATAGGCGGGACTATTTCGCGTTCTTAGCAGTGTGAATAAACTGTTGGTGCGAAAGTACAGCTCCTGCGGCTACGACCTGTGGATAGAGTAACATCCGTCTCAACCAACAACAAATATGAGCGCCAACATGGAAGACATTTTGGCCAATCAAGATCAGATCATTCAAGCCATGGAGCAGCAACTACGGAATTTCAAAAAGGATTCTGCGGATTGCAAAACTCCGGCCAACATCAAGAAACGTTTGCAAACCCTGGATACATACTGGCGGGAGTTTCAAGAGAATCATGTTAGATTATGTGAGTTTCAAGATCGTGGTTATACCTACTTTTCAGAAAACTTCTACAATAAAGCAATCTTCTATAATGAAGCTCAGGACATCATTCAGCAATACAAACCGCCAACTAGTTTAGAGAAAGGGGATAAGTCACCTCGCGCTTCATCAATTCGTATATCAGACACTCGCAATCAAGAAGCTGCGGATGAGCGACAGCAGACACATTGTCGGTTGATCCAGACCAACCGAACATCAAGCCTAGTGGCAGCCAACCCACGTCGCTGTTCAAGAAGATTGTCTCTCAGGGGAATGCCAGTAAATTGGAAGAAATGCTGCGCAAGCAGAAGAGTTACTTCAAGGCTTTATCACGAGTAATCAAAAGCGTGGACGTAGAGAACCTCTGAAAAATGGGAATTCGAAGATGTACTCAGAACCATTCAAGCAAAATGGTCAACCATCGATTCCCTGCACTGGGAAATTGATAGTGAGATGTACTCGGAAGATGAGGAGTATGAACAGGAATATAGCAGGTACGAACAACTGTACGTTGACATCAAAAGGTTGGTCAATAACAAGATGTATTCTGTTTCATATCGGGAAAGGTTTTCACCGAAAATTGATATTCCTACCTTCTCTGGAAACTATCACAAATGGATATTATTCAAGGACCTATTCCAAGAAGCAGTCCATAACAACAAATCCATCCCAAGTGCTCAGAAGATGCAGTTATTAAAAAGTAAACAAGTTATTTATAGTTGCGAGAAGCAACAAAAAAATAAATAATAATCCTATAAAAAACTAGGACTACATAGTCTTCCTTTACCTACCGATATCACTGTTTTATGACTTTTATGAACGAGCGTTTCTTTTGCTAAATGATCAATATTTCAAAATTATTGTAAGTACTGACAAAAGTATTATAATAAGTGATTAGTTCATTTTGTAATCTACTTTTTATTAAATACACATAAGCCATGCAGTATAACTTGAAATGAACCGTACAATCTTGTTTTCGTTTCGTCTAATGCTATATTAAATGAACATAATAATAGTACTGCCTACATTTTGTTTCATTGTGTGGTCACACTAGTCTATCTATTTTGATAGGATTAAATATATAATATGATCTCGGATTAAATAAATAATATGATCTCAGCTAATAGGTAAGAAATTTACAATTTTAGATAATTATTATTTAGTAGAAACTTTCTACTAAAAGTTAAGTACACTAGACTTTCTGATATTCCTCTCGTCAAGCAGCTAGCACACATAATTATGTGACACAGTGGAGATGAGGATTGAGGGACCAGCCGAGCGATTCTGTAACCATCTCACCGTGAAAACTTGGCTGAAGTGAGCGTGGAGTGAGTCGTCAACAGTGTCAATCCCTAGCATCAGCATGACTCACAGCTCACTCTAAGCTCACTTCACCTTAGTTATCACGGTGAGATTTTTCCAGAATCGACCGGCAGTTTTAATCATCGCTATCTTCAAAATGCTTCGATATTTTTGCTCCATTTCTTTTTTACAATACGTTTTAAGACTTTTACTAAAACTTTATGTAGAAAAAGAGGGTGTTTATCCAGTAATATTCACTAAAATATTTGTCTTTGTTGTGTGGACTGAGGGACCACAGTTCAGTCGTTATACTTTTTTTTACCTTTAATGCTCTGGTGTGTTATTTTAGTATAAGTACCTATATATTTACAAATTCTCTACTAAATGTCTGTATTCACAAAACCTTCATTTTTAAGATACTTACCTACTTTCCGAGATCTGGCTGATGGTCTGTGAGAACTGAGAGGGCAGTAGTTTTTAATATAAGTACAAATTCCCAGATTCGTTCTACAATTGCTATGCTTTAAGTCTACTATTAAATCCTAGGATTTTCATTTTGCGAATTCCCAGTATGGTCCCTCAGTTCACAGTTCACACGCACATGGCAAGGAGGCGCGAGTGAAACTTGTTTTTTTTTTGTTTTATGCGCCCCCTTAACAGACAGGGCCCATAAAATAAAAAAGGCAAGAGCAGTCACAGGAAACGAGCCTGAACCAGAGCAATTTTGAAGAGAAGAGAAAGAAATCGGAGGAAGTCAGTCATTCACTTACAAATTAATTCATTCAATCACTTCTCAATGGTGTTGCCATCGTGTAAGCCGTCACGGTACGCCTGGCAGATGTGAAACATCGACATTATGTTGTACAAGTAATATGCAGAAAAGAACAGATTGTGATAGGAACTAAATATGGCATAATGATAAAATAAAATATTACGATTTTTTTCCCGGAAATGATGACTGTTTGTTTAATAAACATTTATTTTCATTAAATACAATTTTTTTTTTCAAATCGTGACAACTTAATTCGTTTAATCAGTGACTTCGATAATACGAGTACTGAGCGCGTAGCGGCGACGCGTCGCCACAGCATGCGTCGCCACGCCAGAAATCTGTTTTACGTGCGGCTATACCACAGAACTATATATAATACAACGTTAGTCTTCGTCGATTCGTACGGGAACCGAGCGTGTAACATTTTTCGTAGGTACTTTGACGTCACGGCCGTAATTTAGTGATTGGATCGCAAGCCGCGCGAAATCGATCGCCGCGCGCGCCGTTCGTCAGTCAGCTCCTAGTATTTAACTCATCGAATGCCGTAATTAGAGACACAATAGAAAGACAATTGCTTATGTCGAACTGTGTAACTTAAGACATTCAAGACCGCGCGGCTTTTTGTAGGAAACCATTTTTGCGACAATTTTTTTCCTTATTTTTAATATAAGGATCTTTCGGAAACCTGAAAAAAGTGAATTTAAGAAGTAACCATTAGCTGTTCGTTTATAATATTTGCATTTCACTACCTACATTACGTAGTTACGTTTTAATTTAAAAAAATATAATTATCATTTCCTCTGCTTTCAAAATCGATTATAACTGAGTACGAAATCGTCATCGAAAATTGCAGTGTACAACACTAATGACTACTTTTGAGAGAGGAAATGAGAAATTGACATTGAAAGGTTAGATCGCTTATTTTTACATTGCTGGTTTTCAATGCACGACAAGTCTGGCGCGTTAAAATAAAGCCACAATGAAAAAATATTTGGATACACTACTGTTTGGATGAAAATAACAAAATAAATTGTTTTAAAAATAACAACAGATTATTTTAAGACAAATAGTACTTACCGATGATAAGAAATACCTCGATTACCAGCTCCAACTTCATGGGTGGAATTAGAACAATTAAGTATCGCACAACTAGGCATTTTGTTTTTATCACCTGACGTCACACGCGGAAAGCGGTCGGAGGCAGACTGAAGTTCGCCGCGAGCAATGGTGCCCCACGGCACCATTTCTCCACGCAAGGTACCTACACTTATGCAATCTATCATAATCTATATTTGTGGGCTATACATATATGTTTCACATCAAAAGATTTCATTTCACTCGGTGCACGGTTGCGATCGCCGCGCAAATGCGACAGTCATTTAATTGGGTTCGTCAAACAAATGATTGTGGTGTTAATGAATGAATTTTATTCGCAAAACACAAGGAAATCAATGAACAAGCATCAAGGCAAGCAATCCCGGCCTTGATGCTTGTTCATTGATTTCGTTCCTGTGTTACCTGTTTATTTTATCTCTATTATAAAAATAGCACGAAACTAAATGCAAAAAAACATCAATTTACTTCTATCTGTTTTAAATTCTGACTAAAAAAATTGGTTATCTCTAAACACCTTACCTATGTACGGCACGAAAGGTGTTTACAGATAACCAATTTTTACGTTTTGTTCATTTCGTACGTACCTTCTGTAACAGAATTTTGTAGCAATCAGTTTATTATATGACCTGCGACTGCAAAAATATTTTTGGAATGTTTTTAAGAATCCCAAGTTCTAATTTACTGTATTGTTGCTAAATAAGAATTTGATGGTGGCAACTTATGGAAGAAAGACCGAATGTTTGCTGTCGGTCGTTGACATGTCAGTGAGCGAATACCAGGGGGACCTAGCAGGAGTGAGCAGAATCGTCCATCGTTCAACGGCGTTCGTTAGTTCGGTTTATTCGCTGTTACCGCTATCCATCGACCGACTCCGAGGCGAGTCGGGCCGCTTGAATTTATTCTTTTAACAAAGGATTCCAGCTAAAAATATGTGAATCGTAACAAAAAATGCAGAGGTTTTTTAAGACAAGCGAATAAACTTTACTTTAACTTATAGTCTGCCAGAAAAACGAAGCGTAATGCTTTCATAGTGCTAAAGTGAATATCGACCTCATTCGGGTGTTTATGTTTAGTAAACTGGTATCTCCGTTTGTTTTGCAAACAGACAGTTTACCCACAATCGAATTATAAATAGAGTGTGCATTAGTTGCGTAGTGTGTCGCGGCGTACCAGTGATGTTAGTGCTTTGAGATCGTTGCTATGGCCAAAATGCGTGCGGTGGTGCTGTGTGCCTGTGTGGCGGTGATGTGCTGGGGCGGCGCGGCGGCGCAGATTGGGCGCAACGTGAACAACATCACGCGCACCATGCTGCAGGAGATGACGGAGGCGATTGGGCGTGAGCCCGTGCGCTTCTCGGAGCCGTACATCAATCAGTCGATGTACACGGCCAGCGTCCAGTTCGACATGCGTGCCATGGGCCTGCTGTACAACAGCTCGCACCTCGTCATCGACTTCATCGCCAAGAAGCAGGCCTACCCTGAAGGTAACCACTACTCAATACCATTCACAGTCTGTAGTTACTAATGTGACCTTCTGTCCTGATCTGCTGCTAGCTACTGCTAGCTATCAGAGTTACAGGGGGACAGGGGGAATCAATACTAAACTTGCTTATCTTTCAAATGGTCCGGGCACAATATCTATGTAGGTATGATGACTGATTAAGTTACTCCCATTGTGAAGTGTAACTGTTAGGTGATATCATTATTATATTTGTAAGTATTTATTATATTTGGTACAATTAACTGACTGAGGCTCGTGCAAATGTCCCTCCGTCAGATCAAATATTGGTATGACAATGACTACAAGTAGATACTACAACTAATTCAGATGTTACAATATGTTGCCTACTTATTTGATTTTCTTCTAAATGAATTCAAGCCCGTTACATTTTACTAGTTATATAATTCACATAAAGTTAACCAGGATGATACATGGTTGACTGTTAAGTCCTACATGTCTGTACATTTATGTGCTTGAACTTTTAAATAAATAATACATTAACATACAATGGATGGGTCACTCTGGTATCTCAGCTGGGAACAATGCTCGGCAGCCACCTGACAGGCTCATTCACTCACTGCACCATTTCATACAACTGACTGGTGTTATCTCTGCACTCTGCTTTTACTTGCACTTGAAAGGTCATATTTGCAGCTTAATTGAAGGCCATTTAGCAGAATAAGCATAACTTTAGTACAGTTGCACAAGGAGGCTAGTGTTCAGGGACAGTGGCATGCCTAGGGTTCGAACTTAGCATACTTAAAAATAAGTACGTACCTACCGTATCGCCTGTCAAAGTTGTGCCTACCGACTGAGTCGTTTTAGTTCTTACTAATATTCTTATTTCATAATTATAAGTTTTTGCTAAGTATTAGCTATTAAAATAAAACGATCAGCTTTAATGTGTACAATTAATGAAGCGGACTTTACAAAATATAAAAATGACTTTCTGTATTCAACTCAAAAGTCTATAGCTATCTGAAAAAATGATTTCATTACATGAGCATAAAAAGTTGGTGAATGTTTTAATTCTACAGCAGCTGTTTTTCTATAGCATTTTTCGATAATTCGGAAAGCCGGTCTTGTTCTTGAGTACCTACCAACTTGTTTCTTAAATATGTGTGAATACATATCAAACATGTAAAAGCATGTTTCGCAAAACAACTTGTCGCAGGAATTGTCACAAATGAGCTATCATTAAAATTTTCCGGAAAGGCATCCTGAAGGCAATTTTCGACTAAAATGCCTATTACGTGATTTATAGATTGCTAAGAAATACTCAAAAAAGGGTATTTTTATGTGAAGTAATGACATTGTATTCGTCTGTAAAACTCAAAGTATTTACCTTTCCGAGTAACGATTGCACATAGTACTTTAATCCATCACAAGGAACAATTGCATGCGTTTCCGAATTCATTTTTATATTAAGAAACTTTTTAATCACTTCAAAACAAAGTTAATAACTGCAAAACTAATCACAACACTTAAATTCACAGAAAATATCAAAGCAAAAAAATGCAACAATAACCGCTCAAAACAAATATGAACAAAAATGGAATTGTATCATTCTATAGATCGAGCTTTGTGCAGCGACTCACTCTCATTCATACTATTTACACACACACGCCTCGTTATGCATTCCATTCATAAAAATCAAAAGCCAGGCTTAAAAACCAGTACAATTTGGAAAATAAGTACCTAATAATGTTATCAACAATGTGAACAATTTCTATACAAATAGTGAGAGGTTCAGAAGCCTCATCACAAGCCAGCTCGTGTGAGCGAGACGGTACAATATTTATTGTTGCATTTTCGCAATAGCCCCTGTTCAGGCAGCTCACTTACATCTGATGTTAACAAGAGTGGGTGAGTGTATTGTGTAGTCAAACTAGTGACTTGTGTTTTATGGGTAAAAAGTTTTTTGCACATACTGTTACACATTATTGGGTTTCTCCATCAGAAATTTCTGAGTATCAGCCCGGAGTGTAGATTTGGGCCTGGTTGATGACACTAGGCTCACCCCGCCTATTACATGAAACTTAAACATAACTGGTGAAATGCAGTTGTAGTGTGGGCACACCTCAAACAAATAAAACTTACTTACTCAACTGGACCGTTCAGGCTAAAAATGTCCAATGTTATGTTAATTTTTAATATTATTGTTGGCACTCCATCTTTTCACTAGAAAACAAAAAAATCGCCTGTAAATATAGCAACCTTTGTTCAACTGCACTTAGTTACTTAAATAGGTGGATTTTAATGAAAGTATAATAAAGTACTTAATTGGTAAAATGTAATTTATAATAAGGCAAGATTTAACTAATTATTTTAAGTCATGTCATATAACCAATCTATAATTAGTGAATAGGTACTCCCAAACAATACATCAGTAACAACTAAAAGAAGCTGCATATTTTTACCATGATTAAAATGATAAAGTGTTGTACACATAATTATGGTGGTTAGTGAAACAAAGGTAAGTGTGTCCTGATCTACTGAGGCTGATAGGAACATTATTATGAACCACAAATGCAAATACAATGAAAGTTATATTAACAGTTTAATTAAAGTGTGGAACATAATATACATACAAGTTGAGAAATATACAATTAGTTCCAACAGTTGTCTGAATATAAAGACTTAAGAATCATGTAACCATGTTGATACATTCGCCATGGCCAGAGTATAGCCACATTTGTAAAGATAGCGCAAGCTATTGTTGTCTTGTATTAAGGCGATATCAAAATAAATTGGGTGTTTTTTCGAATCCATTTATTTCACTATTACAGCATGTTTGGATTTGATTTTTAGTTATATGTTTATTGACTATTTGATCAAGACTCACTGAAGGAAAACACAATTGCTTCAAATTTCCTCGATAGAATTTAATTCCGAAAAGACCTCTACTTTTTTATATTTTCTTCTGTAATTCTAAAATCCTAATTAATTTCATTGCATAATTGCATTCAAAATATGCGTAATAGGTAATTGAAAACTCTGGCTGAACAAAGTTTTGATACAAAGCTTAATTTATTTTTAAACAATTTTTATTTGGTTTGGCGCTTACTTTGTTTTATTTTGGTTCCAGCGCATTGTTGCGATCTCTTTTTTCGCATGTGGAAGTAATTGACTCTGTCACTTTCTTATGCCCGCCCCAGATCGCCTGCGGGCTTTCTCAGTAACGGACCTGTGTCGTTCCTCCCGCAATCGTGATTATATTTTTTATCTCGAATATGTAATAGAGAACATGCAATATTTTTATTTTTGCCTTCATTTCAATGAATTTCATGTAGAATATACCAAGAGTATAATAAAACATTTAAATACTATAATTTACTGAAAATTGCGGTTTCAAACTGACAGTTTAAATTTTCGCGGGAAACGATCTACAGTTACGATGACGTCACTCCGGTCTGTCACTGGCCATATTTGTTCGTCGCTGGCTTTCATAGTTGCGTAATTTTCAACTTTCGAGATATTTTTTGAATAAATACATGTAAGATACTGTAAATTATAAAAAAAAATGGACTAAGTATCCATCAACCTCAGCAAGGTAATTGCGTAACACACTATCTGTAGCAATGGGTTTCATTTTGACAGTTGAAGAACATTTTGCGTTTTTTACCTTGTTGACCAAACACATTTTTCGAACATTTGAAGCAATAGATTAGCAATATAAGCATATTCCTAATCTATTGCTTCATATGTTCGAAAAATGTGTTCAAAATGATTCAAACTGAGATTAATATTGTGTACAGGCTGTCATAACAATGCCACAAATATCCCGAGAATAAGCCGAGTTGATTCGTGTTTTGTGAAAATGTGTCCATCGACTTCAACTAAGTTTCCAAATAAAATATTTTTAACTGGACCTTCTGACCCGAAGTTGAGAAAAAAGTGGTTCCAAGCTGCGAAGAGGGATGACAATTTATTCTTTAGACTGTCATTCGATGCTGTGAAGATCACCAACATTAACTTTCGGCAGATTCCTGGGATCTGCTTTTATGAACCCAACCCATTTTTATTAAAAAAATGCGATTAATTTCCGCAATAAAAGTTGTTTACGTTCATAACTATAACCTTAAATAAGTCATCATAACATGAGTGACGTCACTAGACGCTGATTGGCGGATTAAAATACGGTCCGTTTCACGTTATTTTAATTCGTAATTATTGTTAAAAATCAATATTATAAACTAAAATAAAAACGTTGCAGTGGTCCTTCTTTTATGTTTTTTTAACATTTAAGTCACAAAATATTGATAAATAGTATATCTGCATCTTCCCTATTAATAAAAATAGGGGTAAGGATACAAACAAAGAAAATATCGGGTTGGTGCAAAAGTTATGACAAAAAGAATTCAACAACTTTTATTTCATAATGTTTTTCCATAAAGTTCTAAATTACGCAATAGTATTGTACTCGTAGAATGTTATGTTAAGCCGGATCCACACGCTTGCCAAACCTCAACAAGCCGTCACAAATATAAGGTTGATAAAAAAGTTTTGTCGCAATAATTTAAGTAGAATTAATTTATTCATATATCTTATACACAAAATTTCTAATCAACAATACAGTGTGAGTTTTTATAAAGTGCACATATTAAAAAGGGTGAAAATATAAACAATTTTATCGACGGAAAAAATGTCAAAAAAAAAATTTTTTTTAATGGTAAAAAATGGTAAATTTTCTTTAAAAATCATGAATAATTAATTTATGAGGTTTCTTTTCAAAAAAAATTATGGCTTTATTAGCTTGGCCTATTATTAGAGATCATTATTAATTTTAGTAAAAAAAATTAAAAATTAAAATTTTTTTTAGATTTTTTTGACATTTTTTCCGTCGATAAAACTGTTTATATTTTCACCCTTTTTAATATGTGCACTTTATAAAGACTCACACTGTATATTCGCCATCTGATTCTATGACACTGGACCATCTAGCAGGCAATTCGTTTATTCCTTTTGCCCAAAACTACGGCGGCTGTGACTCGAAGAATATGAACACAACCTTCTTGAGACCGTCGACGTTTTTGAAAGTTTTGTTTCTCAAATATGCCTTTAAATGTTTCAACAAATGGTAGTCAGATGGCGCCATGTCGGGAGAGTATGGTGGATGAGAAACGGTGAAGTTCGGTGATTGTTTGTTTTGTGGGTTGCCTTTGCGACATGGGGTCTCGCGTTGTCGTGGAGAAGGTGGACAGTTGCGCGTTTTGGCAGTTTTTCTCTCATATAGATTTTGCTAATTCCTGGAGATTCGCAATGTATTGTGTAGAGGAGATCGTGTGCCTGCAGAGAGAAAATTGTGAAACAGCATTCCCTTTGCGTCCCAGAAACAGCACAACAAAATGTTTTGTGGGTGAGGATCAATCGGATGCTGTGGCGGTTTTTCTCCGACTGGAAGCCAATAGCCTAGACGGTTTCTGTTATCATACAAGATCCAGCTTTCATCCCCCGTCACAAGATCCTCTAAAAACTCCTTGCGATGATGACGAAGTAGCAGAGACTGACAGATGGTCATGCGGCAGTTCTTATTATCGTCGGTGAGACGGTGTGGTATCCATTGAGCTAGAACTGTCCTGTATCCCAAGTTGAGTCAGTGATTTACTATTGATGCTTGGGTGCAGCCAAGTTCTCTGGCTAGCTCGTGCGTACTTGCTTCCGGATTTGCTTTGATGCAGCAGAGTAATTCGTCGTCGTCGATGCTCAAGGTTCGTCCGGAACGTGCCTTATCTTCAAAACTTGTGTCTCCAGATTTAAAACGATTGAACCAACGCTGGACTGTTCGATGAGAAACTACGTCCTCCCCGAATGCATCCTGTATATTTTTAGCAGTTGTGCTTGCGTTCGTGCCGCGCCGCCACACATAAAACATGATCGCCCGAAGTTGCACCTGCGAGATCGAAGCCAATTCTGAAATCTGAATCCATTAGAACGCAAGCTCGCTCTTTTATACCCTGTCACGCTGAAGAGTAGAAAACATTCTAGAATATCCTTTACATAGCTCGATATCACATTGTGTCAGTACTTAAAAAAACATCGTTGAAATTTTTGTAACAAAACTTTTTTATCAACCTTATACAAACGTGTGGATAGGTGTGGATCCGGCTTCAATGTATTCAAGCGGGGGCGCTCCCCGCGTCTTCGGTTAAGCCACACCCCTCGAGCGATGATTTATTTTTTACATATCACCTTAAGTACCCTATATCTTACTGGAACTGGGAAGACATAACATAACACTAACAAAGAATTAATGAAAATGTAATAATTTCTCATCCGTATAACAATGAACTCATAAATAGGTTAGTAATACAATGTAATGTGGCTGACTATCATCTCATACGTCTTTGAGAGAAGAGATGTGTGGCGTCATTATTTGAACGACGAGTACTTGTCGGTGAGTGTGTCGTTGCCAACGCGTCACCGCTCCAAAAGGGATGCAGTTTTTCAGTGTCTGTCGTGTGCAGGGCGCGGGGAGGTCGCGGGCATGTCGCGCCCCAGCGGATGTACAGAAATAGTCGCGGCGTGATCCCTGTGCCAGACACGTTACGTGACACTAGCAGTACTTTGCTGCACTTGCATGTCTACCCTAACAATACATCTGAAGGTGTAGCAAGGAGCAGTGTTTTTTTTTTCAATTAATTGCACGCTGCCTATGTAGCCTTAAGTTCAATCTATGTTAGCAGGAAAACATTTTCAAATCATTTATGTATCCTGCCGGCAGTGTAGGCAAACGACAAACTAATAATAAACTCTTTAAACATTATTATACCTTTAAAATGCAAATCAAATTGAGGCTCAATTTCATACAAAGGAATATTGAGTGGAGTACCTAGCCGTATGTAATATTGTGTGGAGTACCTAGCCGTATGTAATATGTATATAACTAGTATAAAAGATCATCTAGACAAGATAAGGGTTCAATTAAGCTCGTTGAGCGCTCGCACTGTTGATTGATACACTGGCTGCATTTATTTTTGGTACTTACTTAAATGCGAGCGTTGATAGTCCGGTGCGCGCGCGCAAGTCGCATGTCGCGGCCGTCGACCTTGCGCCTCCGACTCACGACATAGGGCTGTCCAGTGCCCGTTCATTAACTCAAGGAAATTAGTAAAGCTATCGCTTAGTGAAATATTAGGTCATCCCACTTCCAGTGTCATATTTTTTATTATTATTATTTTACAAAAACTGACTACTATACTATATAACCTTGTGACACTAATCAATAATCTCCACCACTATTAATCACTCGCTCCCAGACTGCTGGCAAATCTTGAACACCATTTAAAGTACCACTTTCATTTAATTCATCAATAATGCTCTTTAGTTTAATATCTAACTCCTTTTTGCTATTGTATCGAGTACCCGACAATTTCCTCTTCACATGGCCAAAACAATTGAAATCACAAGGATTCATATCCGGGGAATATGGCGGCTGAATAATTTCAATCCATCCTTTATCTTCAATTAAATTCTGAACTATTTTTGATTTGTGCGGTCTGGCGTTATCATGTAAAATTATAGGACTCGTTATATGATGTTCGTCTGCCCAAATAGGAATATTTTCTTCTAAAAATGACTTATATCGCTCTCTAGTCATAGTTGTATTTTCATCATAAGTTCTCCAAAAAGCAATGCCTCTGACATCCATAGCTACTGTTAGTAGTATTTTTCGTTCATGTAGCTCTGCACGTGCTAAATGTTCAGCTGAAGTGCCCGGTTCCACCCAACATCGTGACTGATGTCTTTGACGAGGAGTATAAAATTCGACCCAAGTTTCATCAAGGCATATGAATCTATTAAGTATATTTTTCTTACGGCGATACCACGATAAATGGCTACGCGCAGTTTCATAACGAAACTCCTTCTGATCCGTGTTCAGAGTGTGGGGCACCCACACTGCACTTTTATTGACCAGACATAAATCCTCCGTGAGTACTCTATGTATAGTGGAATGAGGAATGTTAAGTTGAGTGGAGAGATCACTGACACTGACCCTACGTGACTGACGAAGTGCTTCCTTGATTTTGTCCCTTGCTTCTAATCTAGTCGATGATAATGATCGAGCTAACATTGATAACGGTCGCACCGCTGCCTGCCACAGCGTGTCAGTGCAGTGACACTACTCTGCACCACCTTCTGATGAATAATGCTTCCAATGTGACTTCCATGTTCATTTTGATGGCTACTGTTAATTATTATATCCGCTGAATCACTTATAGCCCTTTAAAAAAGTACTTAGCAGGGGCACACGTCAATATGAACAATACCAGTATAAGCTGGCCTCGTATTTTATTGAAACTTCGTACTACGCTAGGCCAGGTCAAGGTCGTTGTGTACCACTGATAGGCGGTATACTGTACAATATAATGTCTCGTTAAGACATTAGACCCTAAGTTTGATTCGTCTTCTTAACTGTCACATTACTAAACCTTATTGGGCGAACAGAACATAAACTACACAACATAAGGACCCATAATGCAGAGAAGTTATAAATATGAAAAATATAATATTGGTGTATACTTGCTGCTAAACTAACCGCTCAGTAGCGGTCACTGCGCCTGCGCTTGACGGTTGACTCATAAGACTACCTGTTACGAGTTTATTATGGACTGAGTCTTTGCCTCCTTCACATTCTCACTATCCTGCAATACCGTAAAGCCAAACGCACATTACAGCCGCAACGGGCCGCAGCGCAACGCATTTTCATACAAAAAAGTGCGATGCGGCCTGCCTGTAGTGAGCGATGGTTCATAGAAAATGTACGAAAGTGATGAAGGAGGATTTTTGCAAATAATAATAATAATAATAATAATAATAATAACAACGTCTGCCTCTCAAAATGGATGTAGGAATGGGGCCCGCGGTACTAAGGAGCTACTCCTCATAGACATGACCATTAGCCAACAGGTTCGTCGATCCCGCAAGGATCTGTCAACATGTTGGATAGATTATAAGAAGGCCTACGACTCGGTGCCACATACATGGCTCATGAGGGTGCTGGAGTTGTACAAGATAGATGCAACTCTACGCACCTTCCTTGAATCATGTATGGGGCAATGGAAGACGGTCCTTCGCTATCCAGGGTGTCGACGGATCCAAGGGAATGACGAACCTGTATGGATTAAACGGGGAATATTTCAGGGCGACAGTTTGAGTCCACTTTGGTTCTGCTTGGCCCTGAATCCTCTAAGCATACTACTGGAGGATTCAGGTCTAGGCTATCGGTTGAGGAGAAATGGTCAGGTCATATCTCACCTCCTCTACATGGATGATTTGAAACTCTTTGCCCCCAACAAATTGCATCTGATGGAGCTAATGAAGGTAACTGAAACTTTCAGTAGTGCCATCAGAATGGAATTTGGTGTAGACAAATGTGCAGTCATGCATGTAAAGCGAGGGGAGATTATGGAATCTGAGGGAATTCAGCTCTCGGATTCCATAAACCTTAGATCCCTCTCCTCATCCGAAAGCTATAAGTATTTGGGTATGTCGGAAGCGTTAGGCATCAACGATGCTGACATGAAGCAATCGTTGAAGGAGCGCTTCTTTTCTCGCCTGAGGAAGGTATTAATTAGTTTTCTTTCGGGCGGAAATAAAGTGCGTGCCTTCAACGGTTGGGTCATGCCGGTTTTGATGTACTCTTTCGGCATACTCAAATGGACTCAAACCGAACTCGACGCCCTGGATAGAAGGGTCCGTACACTGCTGACTGCAAACCGGATGCATCACCCACGATCATCGGTGATGAGACTGTATATCCCGCGGAAGTGCGGGGGTCGAGGCTTTTTAAATGCGAAGACCCTTCACAACCGCGAGGTGTACAGTCTCAGGGAATATTTTTTAAAAGCCGAAGTGGGTATGCACCTGGATGTGGTCGCAGTGGACAAGGGGCTCACCCCGCTCTCCATGGCTAACGAGAACTGGCGCAAACCTGTAGTACTTAGTACCGATGACCGCAAGAAAGTATGGCAAAGCAAGGAGCTTCACGGACGCTTCTATCGGGCTCTTCACGAGCCCGATGTAGACTTCTTAGCGTCCGTATCCTGGCTACGTTTTGGTGACCTTTTCGGGGAAACTGAGGGTTTCGTTTGTGCAATTATGGACGAAGTTATCTTGACGAATAACTTCCGGAGACATATTATGAGGGACGGGACGGTTGACGTGTGTCGGGCATGCCACCATCCGGGTGAGTCCATCAGACATATTATCTCTGGTTGTTCTCGTCTGGCTAACGGCGAGTACTTGCACAGGCACAACCAAGTAGCCAGGATTATTCACCAACAACTTGCTTTGAAATATAAACTTGTGGATTCTGAGGTACCGTATTACAAGTATGTGCCTGACCCAGTTCTCGAAAATGATCATGTGACATTGTACTGGGATCGGTCTATCATCACTGACAGGACCATTGTCGCCAACAAACCTGATATAGTGGTGATAGATCGATTAGCGCGCCGCGCAATGATTATCGATGTTACCATTCCACATGACGGGAACCTCGTGAAAGCTGAGAAAGAAAAACAAATCAAATATCTTGACTTAGCACACGAGGTTGTTGACATGTGGAATGTGAGCTCGACTATCATTGTGCCGATTGTCGTATCGGCCAACGGCCTGATGGCCAAAAGCCTCGATCAACATTTATCGAGGCTCTCGTTAGGCGGTTGGATCAAAGGCCTGATTCAAAAGGCAGTACTCCTCGATACGGCTCGCATTGTGAGGAGGTTCCTGTCTCTGGAGTCCTAACCACCGGTAGCTTGGACCCTGCTCCCGTCACCGGCGGATCACTATTTTTTAATATTTTTAAATGTTTTTTTTTTTTTGTACTTATATTATAAGAAATATTTAAAAATATAATAAAATAAGGTAAAGAAGTGAATAAACGACATAATAATAATATATCAATATTACAAGGTAAAGAAGTGAATAAACGACATAATAATCATTTATTTGTCAGAATGTGGTACATAATTATGGTCTTAGGATAAGTCAGTGGTATCATCACATTCTGCCAGTTGTGGCGTGCAAACGTTTGATACATGATATAAAATAATAAATTACAAATTACAAATTAAAATTAGGTATTATTACATAAATTACATATTAAACTTACAGGTTTTCAGATGTGGCAGTTAAAAATAATATCATAAAACATAATCAGTTTACCAAAGATGTCAAACTATGGTTTAGTGTTAAGCATATCAATAACCGACTGTAGTCGGGTAAAAAGTAACAATAGATGTCAAGTATTGTATGTACAATATACAGTGTCAATATTACAATTGGTTTAGGATGTGCAAAGTGTTGCGTTGCGACGCGGCCCGCCTTAATCTGCGTAAGCCTTTAGGTGCCGTGCTGGGCGTCTAAACGACATGTCCTGCCATACCGTTAGGTGCCGTGCTCGGCGTCTAAACGACACGTCCTACCATACCGTTAGGCGCCGTGCTCGGCGTCTAAACGACAGGTCCTGCCATACCGTTAAGTGCCGTGCTCGGCGTCCAAACGACACATCCTGCAATACCGTTAGGTGCCGTGCTCGGCGTCTAAACGACACGTCCTGCCATACCGTTAGGTGCCGTGCTCGGCGTCTAAACGACACGTCCTGCCATAACGTTCGGTGCCGTGCTCGGCGTCTAAACGACACGTCCTGCCATACCGTTAGGTGCCGTGCTCGGCGTCTAAACGACACGTCCTGCCATACCGTTCGGTGCCGTGCTCGGCGTCTAAACGACACGTCCTGCCATACCGTTCGGTGCCGTGCTCGGCGTCTAAACGACACATCCTGCAATACCGTTCGGTGCCACGCTCGGCGTCTAAACGACACATCCTGCAATACCGTTAGGTGCCGTGCTCGGCGTCTAAACGACACGTCCTGCCATACCGTTCGGTGCCACGCTCGGCGTCTAAACGACACATCCTGCAATACCGTTAGGTGCCGTGCTCGGCGTCTAAACGACACACCCTGCAATACCGTTAGGTGCCGTGCTCGGCGTCTAAACGACACGTCCTGCCATACCTTTCGGTGCCACGCTCGGCGTCTAAACGACACATCCTGCAATACCGTTAAGTGCCGTGCTCGGTGTCTAAACGACACACCCTGCAATACCGTTAGGTGCCGTGCTCGGCGTCTAAACACACGTCCTGCCATACCGTTCGGTGCCATGCTCGGCGTCTAAACGACACAATCCTGCAATACCGTTATGTGCCGTGCTCGGCGTCTAAACGACACGTCCTGCCATACGGTTCGGTGCCATGCTCGGCGTCTAAACGACACATCCTGCATTAACGTTAGGTGCCGTGCTCGGCGTCTAAACGACACGTCCTGCCATAACGTTAGGTGCCATGCTCGGCGTCTAAACGACACATCCTGCAATACCGTTCGGTGCCACGCTCGGCGTCTAAACGACACATCCTGCAATACCGTTAGGTGCCGTGCTCGGCGTCTAAACGACACACCCTGCAATACCGTTAGGTGCCGTGCTCGGCGTCTAAACGACACGTCCTGCCATACCTTTCGGTGCCACGCTCGGCGTCTAAACGACACATCCTGCAATACCGTTAGGTGCCGTGCTCGGCGTCTAAACGACACGTCCTGCCATACGGTTCGGTGCCATGCTCGGCGTCTAAACGACACATCCTGCATTAACGTTAGGTGCCGTGCTCGGCGTCTAAACGACACGTCCTGCCATAACGTTAGGTGCCATGCTCGGCGTCTAAACGACACATCCTGCAATACCGTTAGGTGCCGTGCTCGGCGTCTAAACGACACGTCCTGCCATAACGTTACGTGCCGTGCTCGGCGTCTAAAATTATCTTTATACTGTTCCCTAAGTGCTTTAATCACTAGTTCCGGGTTTAGATCACGCCAGTTCTCCATATTGCATCTGGAAGATTTATTAATCTAAACGAATTGTTGCAAGGATTAAGCGTTTAAATGTTGAAATACTTAGTGAATAGAACAAAATTTGAGATTTCATGTTAGTGTAAGTATAACCAATTGTAATAAATTCTGGACATGGCAGCTTAAATATTTAATGGGTTGATAGCTTATCGCTTTCAATCGGTCAGTCCGGCGCGTATTGGTCCAGTTCAAGTCACGGCTAAACAGAGTTTTCAAAAGTTTCCTAGAACAATTTATCTAGCGCGAATACATCAAAACGAATCAATAAGAAGTAAGACAAATCGCTTGCACACAGCGTCGACTGCGTCACTCAGGTAGATGATGTGGCGACACTATCGACCTTCATCCTTCTAAACTTCTAAAAGAGTATTAATAGTATTTCACTTTTACCGTTGTATTCGGTGCCGAGTTATTATTCACTCCATTTAAGTTTTTACATGCAAACGAATAGTTCCATTAGACATATATCGATCAATTTCACGGTTGATCGGTTAATGTGAACTTTTCGGGTGAGGCCAGACTTGTAACTTGATTCACTGCTCTCAGGTTCCATCATCACGATCTACTTTATGAAGCTTCGGACTTTTTGAAGCTTATAAAGGCATACCATACAAAGAACGTTTCAAGTTCCTTCATGACACACATAATAGATATCTGAGGTCATCGGAAAACATGAGACTAGGGATGCCGATGCATTCCACCAGTTTCTATGACAAATCTTTTACTGTTTAAGCAGTACGGTTATGGAATGACTTGCCCGTTTCGGTAAGGCGTGCTCAATCTTTCTCCACATTTAAAATTATGATAAAAAAGCACTTCCTCTCTCCTTAAACAGCTCCATTATAATTTCTTTACTCCTATTTCATGTCTATTGTTATATGTATATATTTATTTAGATTAGTATAATATACTTTATGATTCATTGTATCGTGTAAATGGTACACCACAGACTACCTACAGTATTTGTCTCTCCTTCCCTTTTCAATCCATCCAAAGTTTGTCTTTAAAAGATCGCTCTTAGCGATAAGACCGCCCATTGTGTCACCCTTTGTAAAATTTCTATATTAATTATGTCTGTAATTTATATGGTGTACTTAACCCGTGAGAAGGCGCGCTATGAGCAATTTGCTCACACAAAAATCTAATTCAAAAATTTTTTGTCTTTCCCATGCCACACTAATTCAAGCACTTAACCTTCTACCGTTACGTACCTTCCTAAATATTCACCCCCTCTCCCCTGACGCAATTCTCGATCCGCTCAGTGGCGTTGCGACCGCGCAGCAAGGCGTTTGTGGAGGCCGTGTACCAACGTGCGGCAATTTGCTCATCACGCGCCCAGCAATTACTTTGCACCGAACATGTAAAATACGTGTCACTGACTCTGGCAGGGCCACCATCAGGGATTTTAATTTTGAAAACGCAAAAAATTAGTCGCTAATTAGTCGAAATTAGTCGCCAAATATCAGAATTAGTCGGTCACTGGTTCAAAAGATATAAGGGTTTATAGGTGGCCCTGCCGGAGAGACTCTCCCCAGCAGGGCCAAAGGAGATGTTTCATTTTTGGCTAGCACTTGTACATATATCAAAAAACAGGGAAAAAATACCCTGAATTTAGGAAAAATATTAATCTGTGAATTTGAGAATAACTTTTTGTGTACAAACGAATTAAAGTTTTTCAATTATTGCCATATGTTATCGTTATGAGCAATATGGCGGCGTCCTGACAGCAAACATGCGTTCTGAAACCAAAATGGATCTGAAATGAGTGTGAAACAGTAAATAAAAAAACATTAAATATAATTATAAAAAGGTACCACTTATTATTAATTCATCTATTACACCTACTTATAATGTGTTACTAATGGACACATGTAAAAAAAGATATATCAGTATAATATTTTGATAATAATTAGTTCGATTAATCATCTACTTGGCTACTGTATTTCCGAACGTTTTATTTTGACATACACTATCTGTCAATGACTGTCATGGGACTGACTGTCAATCAGTCTTGCGTTTCGTGGCTTTCAGTGTGCTTTCAGTGTTATTTTGCAATTTTTCTCTATCTCTACGACTTCAGCATTGTATAAACGTTCTCTTGCTGTTAGAAGAGCACACACCATTCCATATGGTCCTGAGAGAGATATAATCGCTGCAGGAATAGCTCCAAGACAGGTATTTTTAATGTCATAACTATATGTACCAAGTTATGGATTCTGAAGTTTTGTAATCTATTTATGATGATTAATAAAACCATAAAAAGTTATATTGTTTGTAGATACTCCCGGGAGATAAGTGCTATTCATGCTGGGTATCTGCTCAAAGAACTGTCCATCGAACAAACAACCCTGAGCAATACAATAGAAATGGTTGTATAGTATGTTCTACTTCAATTACTGTGAGAAGGCAAACACATCTGTTACCTAATGGTCCAGTGAGAGATGTAATTTCAAGGAGAATATATCCAAGACAGGTATGTGTAATTACTATAATAATATATGATTTCAGTATGCTACATTGTGCAATGTTCAAGTATACTTATTTATAATTACTTTTTCTTTTTACAGATGAATGTTGAACTTGGGCTCAACATACTGTCCAGCAAGAAATCAATGATCCCCTTCAGCCTGAAAGTGATCAAGAAAAGCCTCTGCAAGTAATATATTTGATTTGATTTGATTTATTTATTCTTGAACAATTACAATTGTATACGAATATTAAACTTAAAAACTATGATCACACACGCACTTAAAACAAAACTAGGACAGTAATAATAATTAAATGTCAAAAAAAAATAAGTTACAAAAAAATGTCAATGAATAATTTAGTAGGTAATAATAATGTCAATGATTAATTTAGTAATAGTAATGTCAATGAATAATGTAATAACAATGTCAATAAATAATTATAGTAATAAAAATTAAATTTACAATTCGCCTAGGGAGTAGAGGCATTTCTCCAACAGGAATGCCTTGAGCCTTGCTTTGAACGAGCTTGTATACAATATGATTTTTAATTCAAGAGGCAACTTATTAAATATTTTAACTGCCTGGTACAGTGGACTGTGTTTAACAATGTTTAGTGATGGAATTAGTTTGTTATCTAAATCCTTTCTACGAGTTTTTTCTCTTACCAGTCTATCCTCATTCGTTTCAAAGTAATAAATATATTTTTTTAAGGTGGATAAAAGTACCAAAATGTAAAGTCCAGGTACTGTGAGGATGCCAAGTTCTTTAAAATAGGGTCGACAGCTTTCTTGTTGAGGAATACGGACAATGGTTCTAATTGCTCTTTTCTGAAGAATAAACGCCCTTTGAAAATTATAATTGTAGCTGTTTCCCCAAAACTGTATGCTGTACCGTAACCTTGACTCTATCAGCGCATAGTAAACCAACTTCAGAGCTTCTAAACTAACTTCATCCCTGAGAGTTCTTAGTGCATAGCACGCCGATGATATAGAAGAATCTAGTGCTACTAATTCTCTTTTCCAATTTAATAAATCATCGATATATATCCCTAGAAACTTAACTTCCCTAACAAGCTCAACCTTAACCTTATTTAGTTCTATGTCCATAGTACCGGTATCTTTATTACGTGCAGTCGTTTTAAATAACATGATATTCGTTTTTTTCGTGTTTATTATAAGTTTATTCGCAGAAAACCAAGAATGAAAAACAGCTAGAGCGGCATTAACTGCATCGTTAAGCATTTGAATGTCATTAGCTGAAACTATTGCATTTGTGTCATCTGCAAAGACTATTAATTTTATGTCGGGTAATATTTTATTGAAATAATTTATGAGATCATTAGTAAACAGAATAAATAATAAAGGTCCTAAGATTGATCCTTGAGGCACACCAGCTGTGATATTGAGCATGGATGATTTGTAACTTTTTTTACACCCATTCGATTCGGTTTTTTCAATTTCGACAAACATTTTCCTGTTTTTCAAATACGAAGAAAACAGTTGCAAAGCTTTACCTCTTACACCGTAGTGCTCAAGTTTTTTGATGAGTAATTCTAAGTCGATAGTATCGAAGGCAGAGCTTAAATCCAGAAAAATACCAGCTGCCTTCATTTTACGGTTAATTTTGTCAACTACATCATTTATTAATGTATAAATTGCATCTCCTGTGCCAACATTCTTCTGGTACCCAAATTGTCTAACATGTATTACTTTGTTTAAGTTAAGATGTTTACACAAGCGATCCTTTAATATTTTCTCAAAAATCTTTGAAAGTGTGGGTAATAAAGAAATAGGCCTGTAGTTTTTTGCATCCGTTTTTGGACCCTTTTTATGGATAGGGATGATCTTAGCCAATTTTAATTGTTCCGGAAATATGCCTTCCACAATGCACTTATTATAAAACCCAGAAAGTGGCTCTGATAAAATTTGTAAATTGTCTTTAATAACTGATATCGGAATTTCATCGTAGCCGCATGATTTCTTGTTTTGCATACAGGTAACTATTTTCGTAATTTCATTGGGAGTAGTGAGTTTGATAACCATGTCATTGTTCACGATTTTCGTACTTTGCTGAAGAAAAGTTACAGCATTTTGGCCATGGTATTCAGTCGTGATACATTTGTGATCAAATTGTTTTATTAGAACGTCAGCCACTTCCTTCGGATTAGCGACGATTTGGCTGTTTACTTTTAGTCTAATGTCCGTTTTCTTAGCTCTAACTCTGTTCGTACTCTTGTTTATTACTTTCCAAATTTCCCTACTTGAATTTCTCGATTTATAAATATTTTCATTTACAACAAGTTTTTTTGCCTTCGAAATAACCTTTCTATAAATTCTGACGTATTTATTTCTGTAGCTAAGAACACTAGTATCAATTTTATTTCCACCAGTACATAATAATCGCTTCATTTTACTTGAAGTTTTCACACCTTTTGTGACCCATTTTAACTGAAAATTATTTTTTAAGTTAATTAGTTTTGGATATGCCCCGTCATATTGAACTAAACTCATATAGAAAACTTGGTATGTCTAGTGCCAGGTGTTTTGTACCAGGATGTAAATCGAGCCCAGCAGCGGGTGAATTTGCCTAATATCTTAGGGGAGTTTGTGGTTCCAAATAATATTAATAGATGACAAGCCATTTTTTTAAGAATTGATGCAAATCACCCACTGTTTGAAGTTTTCCTACAAATGACTATGTCCAACCTCATACTGTTCGCTCTAGGTATATACCAAATTAAACAAGCAAAAAGCTATTTTGGTGAACATATGATGCGGAATGGGTCATTTGTGGTAGAATTATGTAGTGAAACTATGGTACCAGGCACACTGTCATCACATGAAACTATTCTTATAAGAAGAAGAATAAAATTCAGACATCAGAGTAATAAAATATATTATAAGTAAGTCCTGAAGAAGGGGATATTGGGAACAAAATATAGAGGGGTACTACTGCAGCTGTATTTGTGGAATGCGTACTGTCGGATGCTGTGCACATGTGATGATAAACGTCTGGTACCTCAGTTGGGCTCTATACCAAGATAATGTTGAGGCACCAGCCCTATTTCTGGATGATTTGTTAGTAAGAGAAGAATTATAATAAGGATTAAAAAAAACTAATAGTTGTTTTTATTTATAATTATTACCTACCTAATTATTGTTTCAAAGTCTGGGGACATGGATCTAAATACCATTCCTCCGTCGCGGGGAAAGCGAGCCGTAAGAACCGACTAACCCGGGGTGTTCTTGATAAATGGCAAGAGGCAATGATAAATGGGTCATTGCTGACTTGGTTTGAGTTTGGAGTCAGCTACTAACCAGCTAGTGATATAAGTCAATGTACTGACCCTGTGCAAATCAACCTCTTGTAAAAGGCCCATTTGATATAGGTACCATATTATTACGTAGTTGTAGAATTTTTGTACGCAAAATATGCGCATTGACGTGGAGTTGCGGACACCAGCCCGTATTACCTACGTAGTTGTAGTTAGTAGAGCAATGAAGCAAAAACATAAAATATCCCGTTTTAGGTTATAATGACATTAACGTTATTGTCATCTGTCATTGACTCAATATGTCTCCATTTTACTCAAAACAAATGTCAATAATTTTGAATTTTAATTTTGTACAAAATAAATACAAATTAATTCTAAAAATCATTGCCTATTATATGTTTATAGATATATTTCACAGATTTTCTGAAATGTACACGTGCTAGCCAAAGCTCCATACAAAAATGAAACGACTCCTTTATATCTCAAAAACTAGGGCACCTAGCGAAGATCTGTTTTCTCCCATATTTAGTTGCCAATTAGTCGGAATTAGTCGCCAAATATCAGAATTAGTCGGTCACTGGTTCAAAAGATATAAGGGTTTATAGGTGGCCCTGCTGAAGAGAGTCTCCCCAGCAGGGCCACATTCATATCTCAAAAACTAGGACACCTAGCGAAGATCTGTTTTCTCCCATATTTAGTCGCCAATTAGTCGGAATCAGTCGCCAAGTTACAGATTTAGTCGGTGTGTAATTAAAAAGATATTAAAGAATTCAATTTCCCCATACAGTGGTACAAGCGAGTACAAAATACTTTATGTATTTTCTAGATAGTATCTATGACGTCTTATGGAGGAATGTTTGTTTCGAATTAAATAAATATGAACTTAGTCTATAATTTCAACCCACCATAGGAAAGCTGTATTCAATACTTATAAACAAATCTACAATAATGTACGATGTAATGTGTATGTGCGGATTTTGATGCGGTTTTTATTAATAGATAGAGTGATTCAAGAGGAAGGTTTATCACTACATAATATAAAACAAAGTCGCTTCCCTGTCTGTCTGTCCCTATATATGCTTAGATCTTTAAAACTACGCAACGGATTTTGATGCGGTTTTTTTTTAATAGATAGAGTGATTCAAGAGGAAAGTTTATATGTGTAAAACATGCATAATATAGTAGAGAAACTTCCTCTTGAATCACTCTATCTATTAAAAAAAACCGCATCAAAATCCGTTGCGTAGTTTTAAAGATCTAAGCATATATATGGACAGACAGACAGGGAAGCAACTTTGTTTTATACTATGTAGTGATAAACCTTCCTCTTGAATCACTCTATCTATTAAAAAAAACCGCATCAAAATCCGTTGCGTAGTTTTAAAGATCTAAGCATATATAGGGACAGACAGACAGGGAAGCGACTTTGTTTTATACTATGTAGTGACAATGTGCACTTACCACTTAGTCGCTGGCAGATAGATCGCTGCGCTCCGTTTCATTTACGGTAAGTAAGAAAGAGATAGATGCGCGTGTACAGACGAGCTGCTTAGAACGAGTTGCCCGTCACGTAAAGGGTCAGCGCAGACAGAGAGGAATAATCCCCGCACGGTCTCGGGTATTTTCTTTCCGGATCGCGTATGTTCGAGCTTGCGCGCGACCTCGCGAGCCTGCGCGAGTAAACCGTTAAACAAACTGTATCTGTTCATAATATTGAATAAATAGGTATTTGTAACATTTTCAGAAAGTACAATAATTTTAAGGTAGGTAATAAATCATTTTATATTTCGACAACAGAAGTTTTATTATTCTAACCTAAATTAAGATAAAATAAAAACTCAACCCGTCCATACCCACAACACAACACTGTGAGTGTTGTGTTCATCACCTCAAAATACACACAAACACAACACACATCAAACGAACTTTTTGAAAATTCATTTTTATAAAATAAAATTTCATTACAATTGACAATACGTTTTCAACGTTTTAGTATTTTAAACATTTTACTAAAGGTACGATATTTTTTTATTATTCTAACGTTAATTAGAGGTTAACATTGTAAACTGGTAAAACAGTTGCATGCGACTGTACATCTTGACACCAAATAGACCAAGAGCAAGGTTTAATGTTTTCAAAGAAGTTTAAGCCACTCTAAACTAGTAATTAAAAACATAAAAACATGAATTTAATTGAGAATTTATCTCTCTCGGACATTTCTAAAGACTTTAGACCGATAAAACTAAAAGTATATTACACATATTAATAGAAATATTTTTTCTTGGTAATTTTTCGTGAACTCTTCGATCTAGCTCTTGGACTATACCTTACTAATTGAACTCATTATATCTCCTAAACTAAGACCCGACTAAATCTGTAACTTGGCGACTGATTCCGACTAATTGGCGACTAAATATGGGAGAAAACAGATCTTCGCTAGGTGTCCTAGTTTTTGAGATATAAATGTGGCCCTGCTGGGGAGACTCTCTCCAGCAGGGCCACCTATAAACCCTTATATCTTTTGAACCAGTGACCGACTAATTCTGATATTTGGCGACTGATTCCGACTAATTGGCGACTAAATATGGGAGAAAACAGATCTTCGCTAGGTGCCCTAGTTTGTGAGATATAAATTTGGCCCTGCTGGGGAGAGTCTCTCCAGCAGGGCCACCTATAAACCCTTATATCTTTTGAACCAGTGACCGACTAATTCTGATATTTGGCGACTAATTTCGACTAATTAGCGACTAATTTTTTGCATTTTCAAAATTAAAATCCCTGATGGTGGCCCTGCCAGAGTCAGTGACACGTAAAATACATGTGTTCAGTGTGTTTCGAGAGGCACATTAGTGTAGATTTAATGGATGAATAACACTTTTTAGTTTTTGTTATGGAACAGTTTTTATTGTGATTTTTATAAAACGTGCCAAAAAAATTAATTAATACTAGGTTGTTTTGTTATTTGCGTTAGAAGTTGCTATTATGTTTAATAGTTTTGATTAAAATACTTGTTTTCTCACTTACTAAACCTTGTGTTATTTATTTAAATACATTATAAGCCAATAAATATAGAAACACTAAAAATATAAACATTTATGATAGTGTGAGCAATTTGCTCGCACGCGCCTACTCGTGTAAGAAAATTAGGCGCGCCTTCTCACGCGTTAATAAAGAGTATTCTATTCTATTCTAATATAAATACGTAGTCGGGCCATAAGTTCTTTCACATAGGTAAAATTTCGTATTCAGAATGCAAGCAGAGGAAAATATTATGGGCATTCGAAATTTGAATATTTAAAGAAAATAAAAAAAGGGTTTCTGCAATTTTGTTCATTTTCTAAAATGGAGTGGACGCGTAAAGAAGACAGTCGCAGTAATTGCATTGCATCGCTGCGGTCACGCGCCAACTGAGATTTTCAAACTGCCGAAAAATTAGAAAATTCCAGTGAGATTTATTTATCGTACTATCAAACGATTCAGGGAAGATTCAAGATTAGAAGATAAACAAAGGAGCGGTCGACCTCGTACTATTCGGACTCCAGCGGTCATGAAAGCAGAGAAGGCGCGAATCCAACGAAATCCTGTCCGCAAGCAAAAAATGTCGGCTCTGCAGATGGGACTAAGCAAAAGTACTGTTAAAAGGGTGTTAAATGAAGACCTAGGACTGCGTGCTTATAGAAATAAAACAGCACATCTTCTTAAGGGTGCGTTTCCACAGAAGCGGAGCTGGGCGAAGCGGAGCAGAGACGTGCAGGAATCGACTAATCACAATGGTTGAAATCTTCATCGCGTCACTCGTCTCGTCTGTGATTGGACGATTCCTACACGTCTCCGCTCCGCTCCGCCCAGCTCCGCTTCTGTGGAAACGCACCCTGACGCACGGCTGAAGAAAATCAGACTCGAAAGAAGCCGGGTTTTGTTAAGGCGGTACGCGGGAAAAAAATACCGCGAAATACTTTTTTCGGACGAAAAAATGTTTAATGTTGAGGAGAGTTTCAACAAACAAAATGATAAAAGTGTATGCACACTCTAGTGAAGAAGCGAGCAGACATGTGCTACGTGTTCAGCGTGGTCTCCACCCTTCGGAATTCATGGTTTGGCTTGGGGTGTCCTATTTGGGTCCAACAGAGGTGTTTTTTTTTGTGAAAAAAGAGTGAAAACCAGTGCCCTCGTATATCAAAACACAGTCCTAACAAACAACAAAAACAGGAACTGGGTATTCCAGCAGGATTCTGCGCCGTCTCATAAGGCGAAAAGTACCCAAAACTGGCTCACGACCCGTGGAATCGACTTTATCAGGCATGAGGATTGACCCTCATCCAGTCCAGACTTGAATCCCTTGGATTACAAAATATGGCAGCACTTAGAGAAGATGGTCTACGCTAAACCCCATCGCAACTTGGATTCACTTAAAGCGTCCCTGATTAAAGCAATCGCGCATATTGATATGAACGTCGTGCGTGCTTCGATTAAATGATAAATGATAAATGATTTATTTTCTGTAAGTAGGTTTGTACAAACACTTTTACATGTCAATCATATTTTTTTAAACTAGATGAGGTCGGCGTTTCCTATCTGACTACTCTGAGAAGAAAGGCCGAAACAAACTCAGAGGTCACAGTCTCTTTTAAAGTCCAGACATAATCTTGGTCAGATAATGTGAAGACCATGTAGATTGGTGTCTGAAATGGTCTTTTGAGTAAAGAACCACACAGATTGAGCGGACCTGTCCAGTCAGTGCACGCATTTGTCAAAAATCGTGCAGCTCAACTCAGAACTTGAGGAGCCTTACGATTCGACGAACAATACCAATGAAAGGACATTTGGGTAGGCCGCATAAATGACTCAAACTGCCAGATCATGATTAAAACTAACTAAGAAGGAAAACCTAAAAAAAGAAATGACCCACATAGTCTTCACACTCACAGTAATAATAATAAAAATAAGATACTTTACAAAGTAAATATCCATGTCATTGTTTATATAAAATTCATCAATGTCAATGTGTATATAAAAATCCGGATATAATCTTTGAGGATCATGTAGATTGGTGTCTGAAGTGGTCTTTTGAGGAAAGAACCACACTGAGTGGACCTGTCCAGTCAATGCACGCATTCGTCAGTAACCGTGCAGCTCAACTCAGAACTTAAGGAGCTCAACGATTCGACGAGCAATACCAAGGACAGGACATTTGTGTAGACCGCATACACCACTCAAACTGCCAGACCATGATTAAAACGGAAACAATGATCCACATAGTCCTCACATTCACAATAATTAAAATAATATAAGACTTTAAACAGTAAATGTTCATGTCATTCTGTATATAAATAGATATGTATTTAGAAAGAAAAGAAAAAAAAAAAAACAAAAGTGTAAATCAGCAAAATAAAAAATAAACAACATTCACTGTCTAGACCTATTGGAGCAGCTCAATCCCAAGCTTTTTTGTCCTCAATATAGTCTTTTACAGTATAATAGGCTTTCTGGCATAGTTTTAGCTTTATAAAAGATTTGAATTTATTAATGCTTAGTTCTTGAATGTGGCTAGGAAGTTTATTATAAAAACGTATACATTGGCATCTAAACGAGCCACCTATTTTCTTGAGCCTTGTTGTAGGAACAACATATTTGTGTTTGTTCCTAGTATTTATATTATGGATATCACTGTATTTTTTAAACAGATTAATATTTTTATGTGCATACAAAAGATTATCATAAATGTACTGAGAAGGCACAGTCATTATATTAATCTCTTTAAATTTGTCTCTGAGGGAGTGTCTGGGACTTAATTTATAAATGGAACGAATTGCCCTTTTTTGTAAAATAAAAATTGTCTGAATATCGGCGGCATTTCCCCACAACAGAATACCGTACGACATCACACTATGAAAATAACTAAAGTAAACTAAACGGGCTGTCTCTAAATCAGTTAAGTCACGAATTTTCCTAACGGCGTATGCTGCAGAGCTAAGCTTTTTTGACAATTTATCTATATGGGGGCCCCATTGAAGCTTGGCATCCAAAGTTATGCCTAAGAATACTGTGGTATTTTCGGGTTTTAACTCTTCACCCTTTATGAGAACACTAGTTTCTACTTGTCTAACATTTGGTATCGTAAACTTAATACATTTCGTTTTTTTTCCGTTAAGAAGTAAGTTATTAACATTAAACCAGTTAACTACTTTTGCGAGGGCACTATTTATATTGTCAGTAACCAGCTGCTGACGTTTGAGTTTAAATAAAAGTGAAGTGTCATCTGCAAACAACACTATATCATGTTCATCCCTTATGAGGTAAGGCAAGTCATTTATATAAATAAGAAATAAAAATGGGCCAAGAATTGAGCCCTGGGGGACCCCCATTTTTACTACAGATCCGGGTGACCTTTTTCCGTTAACATCAACTCTCTGAATCCTATCACTTAAGTAAGAAGTAAGAAGATCCAGAGAGGCGTTCCGAATTCCGTAGTAGTGAAGTTTCCTGATTAAGGTTTCATGAAGAACACAATCGAATGCCTTGGACAAATCGCAAAAGATGCCCAAAGCATCGCATTTGTCCTCCCATGCATTATAAATATGTCCTAAAAGTTCAACTCCGGCATCAGTCGTTGAACGACCCCTTGTAAAACCGAACTGTTTGTTATGCAGTAATTTATTTTTGTTAAAAAATCCTTGCATTTGGTTTAAAATAAGCTTTTCAAAAATTTTACTAAAGGTAGGTAGTACTGAAATAGGTCTATAATTAGTAGGGTCTGATGTACTACCCGATTTAAACAATGGTATGATTTTACTATGTTTCATAAGATCAGGAAACTCACCACGATCAATACAATTATTAAATATAACAGCTAAAGATTGATGACTGGCCTTGCAGATTGAAGGCTTGTATCGAAGCAAGAGGAGGACATTTCGAATAATTGTAATGTGGTTTAAATCTGTATTTTATACCCTTTCATTTGATGTATAATGGTTGTAGTGCGTAACTCATTGTGTTCCCATATGTGACAAAAGTTATGGCCCGAATACGTAAATATGTTTTTTTTCTTTTTTTTTCAATATTTCATGTTCTTAAAATGCAGCGGAGATGCATGCCATGATAATGCACAGCGAGAAACTACTAATGTATGGGAATAGCCACTTTACGCAATCATTCAAATATAAAATAATAAACAACTGCTTACTCTTTGAACTTCCGACTGTACACGGGAGCAGTTAATTTCAACAAGTCGTATTTTTAACATTTGTTTGATGGGATATTAATCGATAATCTCTTACAAACAGTCGAATAACATCTTTGATCTGCCATCATCATACACAGAGAACAGGGCTTTCAATACCGAGATCGTACTGACTAATACCGGGATCCCGGTTTTTTTTGTTGGCATTTTTCAATACCGGTATTGAAATATCCCGGTATTGGATATTTCGGCATTAGTGATTTTATTTTATTTTCAGTAAAAACTACAGTGGCTCAATTTCGTTCTATTGCATATTATACAACGTGTAACGGTAAATGTTCAAAACCTCAGACAACCTAACTGATTTTTAATTCAATTGACCTATTTCATAGAGAAAATAAATCATTAAAAAAATTATAGAGGTTTTATGTGCTGTTTTAGTTTTACTGGCAATTCTGATCGTTTCTTGCGTCTGCGACGACGCTCTATCGAAGGAGTCGTCACCGGGCCGCTGCGCCGCGCTGACTATTTACTATCTACGCTCATAAAGAACTTAGGTTATCTTGGAACAGTGATTTAAATGTTTCCATCACACTTTTCCAGGCATTGGAAAAAACTTTCACCAACATTCTCACCATTTGACAATATTGTTTATGTTTGTGTACAAAAACGCCATAGTTGCGACATTCGCGAGCACGCACCGCCGTGGTAGCGGGATAAAACAATCACACCTGTGACGCATGTGCCGGCGCCGCACAGTGGGCTGAAATTCAACTTTCATAGACATTTTCATTTAATTTTTTGAATGGCTGTTTTTTTGCATGGATGTGCTTCGGAAGACTAAGTATATGCTTATAAATATAAAATTTACGGAAAAAGATTGCAAACGGCTCACAAAGAATTTTTTTTTGAAAATGTTGTATGGAGTTGACATTAAAATCGACGATAACTCAGCTATCGCACGATTGCGCCTTATTTCCTCGTAGGTGTTTTTACTACCATTTATTTAGGATTTTTTGGCATACTACTTAACCCGGGCACTGGTGCGATTTATTTTTTAAAAATCCTTAAATATTTTTTTTTTTGTACTATGTTTCGATCTTATGTAAAGGTTAACATAATATGAAGTACCTAAGTCACGTCTAAATTATAATTGTTCTAATTTCTGTTCACTCTTGGTGAAAGTGGACCTGTGCCCCTGTAGTAAGGACTTTATAGGCTGCTGAGCCAAATAGTAAGAGTCTTAATTATTGAAATGCTAACAAAAATTATATCTTCAATATAAGATTTTATTATATTACAAGATCCTGTGGTCAAAATTGCGGGAGAAAGCCGTACCTCATGAGATAGTTAACCTCCTCGCGTATTGGTATGACCACCAGGTTAACCAGGTCAGATGGTCGGGTGCAGTATCTGGTGAGTATGGACTGGAGTGTGGTGTGAGGCAAGGAGGTTTGACTTCCCCGGCGCTCTTCAGTTTATACATCAATCAGCTGGTGGAGGAGCTTGGTGGCACTGGTGTCGGATGCTCTATTGATGGTAAGACTATCAATAGTATAAGCTATGCAGATGACATGGTGCTGCTGAGTCCCTCGATTGATGTGCTTAGACGGTTACTTGGAGTGTGTGAACAGTACGCCGCGGCTCACGGTCTCCTGTATAATGTCAGGAAAAGTGAGGTTATGGTGTTTCGTGTGGGTTCCAGAAAACCGACGACAGTTCCTCCTGTTTACTTATATGGGGTGGCGCTTAAGAGAGTGTCTCGTTTTAAATACCTTGGGCACATGTTGACGGAGAACCTTTTTGATGACGAGGACATAGAGAGAGAGCGAAGGGCGTTGTCGGTGCGTTGTAATATGCTGGCCCGCAGGTTTGCTAGGTGTACGAAGGACGTGAAAATTACGTTGTTTAAGGCGTACTGTCAGACGTTTTACACCTGCAGCCTGTGGGTCAGGTATACGCGGAGGGCCCACAACGCCCTCCGTGTGCAGTACAATAATGCTTTCCGGGTATTACTGGGGCTTCCGCGGTTCTGTAGTGCGTCGGGCATGTTTGCCGAGGCAGGCATAGACAGTTTTGAGGCGATCTTGCGCAAAAGAACGGCATCCCTAATGCGTAGGATACGTGGAAGCTCCAATAGCATCCTGAGGATTATTGTGGAGAGGCCAGACTGCCCTTTTCTGATGCACTGGTCCCGTAGACATAGCTGCGGGCCTGGTGCTGAGGAAAGATATCTAAATTGATTTGGTTGAATGAATGGATCTAAAGTGATTGGATTTTTTTTAAGCTGTAATTTATTTTTTAATTTTGATTTTGATATAATTTTGATTTTAATATTTATTTTAACTTTGATTTTAATGTTAAGATAATTTTTAATTTTATTCTAATTTTTATTTTTTTCGTTTTCATTTTAATTTAATTTTGATATATTACGTGTACTAACATAGTTTTTTAAAATAATATTGTATTTACTAACACAATATGGATTTTTTATCATCCGAAATAAACATTTTTGAAAGGAGGCAAAAAATATAAACTATTTGAATACATCCTAAAATAAAATATCTTGAAGATATTATTTATTCAATTAATACGTAAATATATACGGTGAACATGTATGTAACAAAGAAGGTAATCACGAAATCGGGTATTAACTAGTTGAAGACGTCAATTAGTTAATGCCATAAAATTACTAAACGACTTAAAAATAATTCATATTTTTTTTGCATTAATCGATATTTTTACGTCATCATCAATAATAATAATTACCGGACAATGCAATCTTTTGAGATTTTTAATGCTACCTTCATTATGAAATTAAATGAAATACATTAGGAAATTTTCTAATGGGTAGAATATTAGTTACTAATTAGCTAACGACAAGAGTATTAAGTTAACGTTTTGAGGGTAATTAGTAAATTAGGTGCAATCATTTAAGATTTTTAATGCTACCTTTATTATGAAATTATATGAAATACATTAGGAAGTTTTCTAATGGGTAGAATATTAGCTACTAATTAGCTAACGACAAGAGTATTAAGTTAACGTTTTGAGGGTAATTACTAAATTAGGTATGTCTACTTCACCGTATATAAGGAAGTGCAAACCGAATTAATGCAGTTTGATTTACGCATTGAAAGTTAGTACAACATTAATTGATATTTAAACATGGAAAGTATCGTAACCAATCTGGACTTGTTTGTTATTTTACAAAGTTTAGAAAAAACATGTGATTACAATCTTTTATTCGAGGCTGTAGTATCTCGACTCAATTGCAGCCTAAGTGAAGAAGATCAAATGACTTTACGAGAATTTTGTCGAAGATTTGTAAACTCAGTAGCAAAGCGTTGGAAATCAGCCCACCGAAAGATGGAACTTTTTAGACAAGATTATGGCAGTTGGCTTGAAGCTGAAGTTGACTGGCCTAGCTGTATTAAAGAAAACGTTCCAGAACCTCAAGCATCATCGACAGAACAGGAAGAAGGTGCTAGTGCGTCTATTTCCGAGCCATCAACATCGGTTGGGACTATGACGAAAAGAAAATACATTTCTAAAATACCTTTTGAAGAGTTGGGATCTAAACAGAAGAAGAGACGGAGTTCTGAATATATAAACAGCGAATCCAGTGAACTTTTACATGCAGCCATATCCAAAATGAAACAAACTGGTCAAGAGAATTTTGCTTCCGTGATAGAACATTTGCTAAAGCACCCAGAAACTGTTGAAAAGTTTCACGACCTCATTAAAAAACCACTGACTACGTTCACACCTCAGAAGGCACTTGGTTTATTAATATCACTTCACCTATCAAAGTGGCAATATATGACGTTGAGAGAGTCAGCCATCCGAGAAGGTCTAAAGAATATGTACCCTTCCTATTACCGTATACAGAAAGAAAAACAAGAGTGTTATCCACCTGAACCAAAAAAATATATAACAGTTACTGACTCTTCTGCCAGAATTACACTGCAAGCTATTTTAGATTTAACAGCGAAACGGATTTCAAAAACTTTGCCTGAAAATATTCAAAACAAACAATTGCAGTTGATCAGCAAGTGGGGTTTCGATGGTGCATCAAGCCAGAGCAGATACAAGCAAAAGATGGATTCCGCACATGATGATTCCAGTATATTTATGACTTCATTGGCACCATTGAAAATGACTTGTGAAGGAGCGACAGTATGGGAGAATCCGAAACCCTGCTCGGCAGCATTTTGTCGTCCAGTGCAGTTTACGTTTGTTAAAGAAAGTGAAGCAGTAGTAAAGGAAGAAGAAAAAAGAATAAAGAACGAAATAGAATTTCTAAGACCATCTGTTTGCGAAAGCAATACAATTGACCACAAGCTTATGTTAACTATGGTTGATGGTAAAATATGCACATATCTTTCAGATGCGAAATCTTCAGCAACATGCTATCTTTGTTTAACAAAGCCATCTGAGATGAATAAGTTGACAGAAGTGAAAGTCAAGCCAATATCAGAGAATATGATGGAACTTGGACTTTCTCCACTTCATGCGCGCATAAATATGATGCAGTGCCTCTTGCATATTGCATACAGATTAGATTTCAAGAAGAGCGCTGCTAGAGATGCTGACCAAGAATTGATGAAGCAACGACAGAAGATGATTCAAAACCGGTTTAAAGAGGATCTAAATCTGCTTATTGATGTGGTTAAACAAGGACACGGAACAACCAACGACGGAAACACAACCAGAAGGTTTTTTGAATTCCCCGATAAAACTGCTGAAATAACGGGGCTGGATATAGAACTTATCCGCAGGTTTGTTGTAATTTTACAGACCATAACATCAGGTGAACATATAAATGTAGAAAAGTTCAAGGAGTATACATGGCAAACTGCTGAGAGGTTCGTGTCAATATATGGTTGGTATAATATGCCTGTTACTGTGCACAAGATATTAATACATGGAGCAGAGATTATAGCTCATAACGCAATCGTACCTATTGGGAGTCTTTCTGAGGAGGCATCGGAAGCTCGCAATAAAGATTTCAGAAGACTAAGAGAGCACCATTCCCGCAAAAAGAGCAGAGTATGTTCGAACGAGGACATTTTCAATTTCCTTCTCCTTTATTCAGATCCACTTATTTCAGCGACAAGGCCTACTATGGATGCAAAAAAGAAATAAGCCTTGTTTGAAGAAGTATGGGATTTATTAAATATTCAAGAACCAGACAATCAAATAGAGTTCTGCGATATCACTAATTTGGATCCTGAATCGTCAGATTCTGATTCTATCAGTAGTGATGATGACTCGGAGTAGATAATTAAGTGCTTTATCCATTATTTAATTCTTTTTAAAATAATTTTAGTTTATATAATTCTTTTTCATTATCTTTTAATTTATAATAATATATAATAATAAGTATTTCCATTAGATCTTTTTTTTTTAACTTTTTTATTGATCATTAAATGTTATATTCAAGATATAATTTTATTGTTACATATATTCAAATTGTTTATATTTTGTTTGCATTTTAATATAATAAAATCTTATATTCAAGATATACTTTTATTTAATGATATATTCAAACAGTTTATAGTTTTTGTTAGCATTTCTATGGTTAGAGTCTTTCTAATCGTCAGCAGCCTTTATTTAAATCTTTATTTTAAATAAGATGTTAGTATACAAATACAAACGTGATCATGTCGTCCTCGTAATGCTATCAATACTAACTAATTTATTATTAAGGGGCACAGGCCTACTATCACAGAGATTGAACAGTAAATTATTCAATGAACCATTATAAAAAAACTACCAAGACTTTAGTCCCCAATTTATCTGTCATTGATCTAGACGTGACTTAGGTACTTCATATTACGTTAACCTTTACCTAAGATCGAAACATAGTATAAAAATAAAAATAAAAAAATAAAAATATTTAAGGATTTTTAAAAAATAAATCGCACCAGTGCCCGGGTTAAGTAGTATGCCAAAAAATCCTAAATAAATGGTAGTAAAAACACCTACGAGGAAATAAGGCGCAATCGTGCGATAGCTGAGTTATCGTCGATTTTAATGTCAACTCCATACAACATTTTCAAAAAAAAAATATTTGTGAGTCGTTTGCAATCTTTTTCCGTAAATTTTATATTTATAAGCATATACTTAGTCTTCCGAAGCACATCCATGCAAAAAACCAGCCATTCAAAAAATTAAATGAAAATGTCTATGAAAGTTCATTTTCGGCCCACTGTGCGGCGCCGGCAATGCGTCACAGGTGTAATTGTTTTATCCCGTTACCCCGGCGGCGCGTGCGCGCGTATTTCGCAACTATGGCGTTTTTGTACACAAACATTCAATATTGTGAAATGGTGAGAATGTTGGCGAAAGTTTTTTCGAAAGCCTGGAAAAGTGTGATGGAAATATTTAAATCACTGTTCAAAGATAACCTAAGTTCTTTATGAGCGTAGATAGTAAATAATAATGTCAGCGGGGTGCAGCGCTCCGGTGACGACTCCTCCCTCGATAGAGCGTCGTCGCAGACGCAAGAAACGATCAGAATTGCCAGTAAAACTAAAACAGCACATAAAACCTTTAGATTTTTTTTAATGACTTATTTTCTCTCTGAACTAGGTCAATTGAATTAAAAATCAGTTGGGGTGTCTGAGGTTTTGCGCATTTAACGTTACACGTTGTAGAGTTCATTTAGAGAGTTAGTTTAGAGCAATTATTAACTAAATTAACTCTACAACGTGTAACGGAAAGGGGGTATCAACCCTGAAGGAGGTGAATGTGCTCATGAAACTCAACAACTTTCCCCAAAGAACATAGGTCGAAATATGAAAAAAAAATTTGGCCCTCCCTTACAAAACTGACTATCAGCTGATTGATTTACTATGGGAGGGCCAAATTTTTTTTCATATTTCGACCTATGTTCTTTGGAGAAAGTTGTTGAGTTTCATGAGCACATTCACCTCCTTTAGGGTTGATACCCCCTTTCCGTTACACGTTGTATATGAAATAACAATGGAGTATCGTGAGCCGCTCCTCCAAGTCGGTCGTTTGTGTCGTTCGCAGCAGTTACGTTATTATAAATGCTGGGGATCCTGCCGTTTTGCCGAAAAGATTTTGCCAAATTTTCATTACCCAAACAAATTTTAGCAACCTTTTTTTATACCAATGTAATATTTGGAATAATTTTAGTACGCACATTTTCATTTGGTCAAATGTTTACTTGGCAGATTATTACCAAGAATAATGTCATTAAGGCTTTTGGTCTTTAATCAAATGATTTATTACAGCAAACAAAATTAAGACAATAAACGTTTAGTCAAATGATTTGTTATGACAAAAAATATAAAGGCAAAAATAAGATTTTTTTGGGAATTGTATAATTAAAAATGCAATTTTATTTTAATATAGGTAATCATTTATTAACGCGAGTACAAAATAGCAAAAGCTAGTACAAAATATTTGTAACTTACAATTTTAAATTTTTTGCAATGGACATTAGCAGATTTATTTCGGAGTATTCAGACTTGTGTTGCAGAACTCGATTAATTCTGTCGTCTTTATCCATATATTTTTTTTTCTTTTTTTGTGGCGGTTCACCTGATAGTATAATCTCAATGTCAGCTAAATTTGAAGAAACTTCATTTATTAATTCTTTAATTAAGCGATACACTCCAGGGTGGTGTTTATCAATGAGAATGTTTATTCTACGATGCTACGCCTCAGCTGAGTTTGTCTTTCGTTTACAACATGGCAACTCCAAAAGCTTGGTGGATACTTCGGTTGCGTGTACCATGACCCGCTAACATAATTTTCTTCAAACCAATTCGCGATTTGCTTCCAATCAGAATCTTCTATACCTTCTATTAGCTTGTTAAAATATAGAATGATTTCATTTTCTGGCAAATAACTTAAAGCCAATAAACATTTTACTTGTTTGTTAAATTTGATGTCATTTGCGTATTTCTTTGTAAGCTTATGTGCTTGAATTTGTCTGAAACAAGTCAAATTTATGGTTACTAGACATTAGGATATTTATGGGACTAGTTACAGTAGGTTATTAATTTAAAAAAAAATGGTTAGGTTAGGTTAGGTTAAAACTGTGACCACCTACGCACGAGCCGAGCGAGCGAAGCGAGCGGTGCCGCGGCAGCGGCCGGCGAGTGCCAGAAACGACTAGATTATATAGAAAAAAATATGGAAAAAAGAGATTATTTTTAGGAGGCTATCGAGAGAAATAATATAATTATAATAACATTATTATTACCTGTTTAGAATTTGTTTGTCTGTTTGTAAAATTGACGACACCAAATATTTGGCTTATTTAATTTTGCGTAAAATATGTTATACCAACTGAAATATTTGACTAGATAAAAAATGGTAAAAGTACTAGTTGGTGAACAAGTTATTGTTCAAACGTTCACTTGCCAAACATAGGTTTTCGTAACAATTATTTGTAAAAAGATTTTTTGGTAAGTAATAATTTGGCAAATGAAATTATGCGAAAATTTGTTTGGGAAGTGATAATTTGGCAATTTCTTTTCGGTAAAACAAGGGAGACCCATAAATGCTGTGGTCTCACTCTCACATCCACATCACAGTATACGTGCGCTATGAAGACAAGCAGCAAGTTGCCGTGCAAGCGGCGCGTGGGCGCCTGAACTGGTTGACCCCAAAACAAATGAGATAAGCGTTCTCTTCCGAACTGCATTGTTCAAATGTTCGCTAATCATTTTGCACCTTTCACAGTTCAAACTAGATCTTATGCCATTCCTTATAAAGTCCAAAAGTGTTTGGAGTGGCTTGCTGCGTGCAGATTGAGATCAAATTACTACACATCCTCGTAACGAGAGTAACTAGTAGTAGGTACAGCGACCAGCCAGCAGTCGTGAAGGATGACGCAGTATGTGTGTACGTACATAGATTCAATAAACTGCTAACTATGGTTATGGATGCATTATTAGGGTTCCGTAGTCAACAAGGAACGCTTATAGATTCAGCATGTCCGTCTGTCCGTACGTCCGTCCGTCCGCAGCTTAGCTCTGAGGCTATTAGTACTAGAAAGCCATTATTTGACATGGATATACATATTAATCACGCCGACAGTGGTAAAATAAAATCTTGAACAGAAAAAAATATTCTGTACACGTAAATTGAGGATGTTTTTTTTTTCTCGTCTACCCCATGGTGTGGGGTATCGTTGGATAGATCTTTCAAAAATACTGCATAGCTAAATTAAATTTCATTAAATGAAATTACAAATATGAAGCCTATTTAGTACTACTTCCTTTGTTAGATTTGATTTGTAAAAGCTATAGAAGCGTTTAAAAATCTAATGGATAACGTGAAGAACACGGTGTAAGTATAATAATAATACGGCTATAATTATTATTACAGCCTCACGGGCACAGGACTGCAAGATGGCACAATCTGTCGTTGGAACAAACTGCTCCTCGTTTAAATCTGGTACCGCTGCCTATCGGAAGCGATAAGACGCGAGGCTGTTGACCCTGCGTCGACGCATCGATCAGTTCACGCACAACTGTACAACGCTATTAAATACTATTGCAGTGATGACAAGATTTTTGCGGGCCCCAGAATTGCAAAAGCTTACAGTTTGTATACAAGGCGCATAGAAAATATTAAAAACAATCCACTTGAATTTTGGCGACATGTTAACAGCTTACGATCTAAAGGAGGTATTGAGCCTAGCGTTAGCTATACAGTGTGAGTCTTCATAAAGTGCACATATTAAAAAGGGTGAAAATATAAACAATTTTATCGACGGAAAAAATGTCAAAAAAAATCTAAAAAAAAATTGAATTTTTTATGGGCTTTTAATTTTTTTTATTCTCGTCTTGGTACCCCATGCAAACAAACTGTTACTACTTTTAAACTAAATGTGATATTAAAACAAAACAAAATTAATAATGATCTCTAATAATAGGCCGAGCTAATAAAGCCATAATTTTTTGAAAAATAAACCTCATAAATTAATTATTAATGATTTTTTGAAGAAAATTTACCATTTTTCTACCAATTTTTGCAATAAATGTAAAATTTATCAAAAAAATGTCCCCTTTACCCTACTTTTTTCTTATTTTGTCTTATTCTACATCGTATTAGCTATTTTTTGGTAAAAATCCCATGGTTGTAGCTAAAACACAACATTTGCTATCAGAGGCTAAAAAGAGGCTCACCGGGTGTGTTATTAATTCGAAAGGATAAATTACTTTCTTATGAAGCCTATGTGATTCATAAAACAAAGAAGCGTAGGTTAGGTTAATCAAAATCATTTATTATTTCAGATGAAACTTAAAACTAATGCATTAATTTTATTGCTCAAAATGTCCGCCACGCTGTTGTAAACACAAAAACGCGCGAAGGGAAATTTGTTGTGTGGCCCTTCTTATCATTTCGCGATCATTGCGAATACCATTCGCGCAGTTTATTATGCGATCTTGCAAATCAGCCTCGGTTTCGATAGGGGTGTTATAAACTCGTTGCTTCATTGTCCCCCACAAAAAGTAATCAAGTGGCGTCATGTCAGGCGAACGTGCAGGCCACCCTACGGGCCCTGCTCGGCCGATCCACCGGTAAGGGTAATTTTCATTAAAGCAACGAGTTTATAACACCCCTATCGAAACCGAGGCTGATTTGCAAGATCGCATAATAAACTGCGCGAATGGTATTCGCAATGATCGCGAAATGATAAGAAGGGCCACACAACAAATTTCCCTTCGCGTGTTTTTGTGTTTACAACAGCGTGGCGGACATTTTGAGCAATTAATGCATTAGTTTTAAGTTTCATGTGAAATAATAAATGATTTTGATTAACCTAACCTACGCTTCTTTGTTTTATGAATCACATAGCCTTCATAAGAAAGTAATTTATCCTTTCGAATTAATAACACACCCGGTGAGCCTCTTTTTTAGCCTCTGATAGCAAATGTTGTGTTTTAGCTACAACCATGGAATTTTTACCAAAAAATAGCTAATACGATGTAGAATAAGATAAAATAAGAAAAAAGTAGAGTAAAGGGGACATTTTTTTGATAAATTTTACATTTATTGCAAAAATTGGTAGAAAATGGTAAATTTTCTTCAAAAATCATTAATAATTAATTTATGAGGTTTATTTTTCAAAAAATTATGGCTTTATTAGCTCGGCCTATTATTAGAGATCATTATTAATTTTGTTTTGTTTTAATATCACATTTAGTTTAAAAGTAGTAACAGTTTGTTTGCATGGGGTACCAAGACGAGAATAAAAAAAATTAAAAGCCCATAAAAAATTCAATTTTTTTTAAAGATTTTTTTTTGACATTTTTTCCGTCGGTAAAATTGTTTATATTTTCACTCTTTTTAATATGTGCACTTTATGAAGACTCACACTGTATATTCCCATATGGCAATGATATTCCCATATTTATCCCAATTTACAAAAGAAGCGGTCGAACAATAAAACAACTGCGTTACTTTACAACAAATTTAATTTGTGTTAACACATTGAATGCCATGGTGGTCACCGGTGAGCGACAGCAATTATTTTAGTTAATTCTTTGAATAGTAATAAGAAATAATTGTTTAGAGTGGGGTTTTTGACTATTTTGAACCGTATGAGCCAATAAAATATAATGTGTAAAATTTGTCGAAATCGCGAATCATCGTCAGCCCATATGGAAAGTTCAGTGGTGGTCAGTGGTGGTCACCGGTGACTACCACGGCGTTCAATGTGTTAATAAAATCATACAAAAAACCACAATAATATGAAAATTATTAGGTCTTTACCTATGAAATTGCCGTTCTGCAGTACTGGCCATTTCAAATCAAAATATTTTTTTTTGGCTAAGAATTCTAATTTCAAATTAATTTTATTTTAAAAACATGGAATTTTGTTTCCAAAAGTAGTCATTTGTTTATTGATTAGTGTTACATTTTCATCGCATTTCAATCTTTTTCGTCATGGATACGTTAAAAATTCGAGTAATTATGGAATATGAGTACCGTCGTGGCAGCAACGCGGCACAAGCGGCACGCAACATCAACGACGTTTACGGAGCTAACACTACAAACCAACGCACCACCTGTTATTGGTTTGCTCGCTTCCGTTCTGGAAATTTCGACCTGAGAAATGAACCTCGCGGTCGTCCGAAGACTTTGGTCGACAGTGACGAATTAAAAGCGATTTTCCTCAACTCCTGTCATACAAGTTGTCCTAGTTCAGGGGTTGAGACCGCACTGATGTAATGTAATATTGAAGTTTGCAGAAATAAATTTATTATTATTATTATTATGTAGTGCCTCAGAGATGTTTGCGCAAGCTCGCACAGAAAAAAAAAAGAAAAAAAACGACGATAGCGTCAAAACAATATTGGTCCATTTGCGTCAAATTGGCAAGGTAAAAAAAGCTTGACAAATGGGTGCCCCACGAACTCAATGATCGCCAGCGCGAAGTACGCGTCGAGACGTGCCTTGCACTGCTCAACAGACACACAAATGAAGGAATTTTGAACCGCATTGTTACCTGCGATGAAAAATGGATTCTGTTTGATAACCGCAAGCGCTCAGCAAGTTGGTTGGATCCTGGTTCAGCACCTAAACAATGCCCTAAACGAAAACTTACCCCTAGAGAAGTGATGGTCACTGTTTGGTGGTCTAGCGCCGGTGTGATTCATCACAGCTTCTTACCAAACGGGGTGAGCATTACTGCAGATGTGTACTGTGAAGAACTGAACACAATGATGGAGAAGCTGGCACATCTCCAACCAGCATTGGTCAATCGCTCGTCTCCGCTGCTCCTGCACGACAACGCGCGACCTCATACTGCACAGCAGACGGTCTCCAAGTTGCAAGAACTGGGGTTGGAAGCTCTCCGTCATCCGCCCTACTCACCAGACCTTGCGCCTACAGACTACTACTTTTTCCAGAATTTGGATAACTTCTTGGCGGGAAAAAAATTCAATACCCAAGAGGTAGTACAAAATGCCTTTGAACAATTTGTTGCCTCCCGTCCAGCTGATTTCTTTAAGAAGAGCATCAATAAACTGCCACTGCGTTGGCAAAGATGCATTGATCCATAGAGAATATAACCACTAGAGAGCGTATGGGCCGATTTCTTCGAAGCACACGACTCACTACTGCGGGCCGGGGGATGAGGAAGAACGCGCGGCTGCAATTGGTCAGTTCAAGGTCAAGTTGCATCGTTAGGGCTGCTTTATTTCATTAAGAGAAAATAGTCGATATCGATAAAATGGATTTTAACATTATAATAAATACTAAATCAAAATCATAGAAATAATATTTAATCAAAATCAATCAATTACAAAAAAAAATCCCGGAAATGGACTGATCGGCCCCGGTCGGGGACAGAAAGAACTAAAAAATCCCGGAAAATACCAAAAAAAAAAAAAACCGACGAACTGAAAACCGAGGAGGTTCTCAGTTCGTCGGTATTTCTTTTTTGAAGTCGGTTAATAGTAGATAGTTATTTTATTAAAGTATGTGAATTGAATAAAAAATATATTCATTTTATTTTTCTCGATATCAACTTTCAGCTATTAAAGATAACAGCACTATTTTTTACGATAAACATACAAAAGGAAAGAAAGGGATAGAAGCATTAGAATTGTCTAATACAAGAACGAGACTTTTCCAAAAGACATCAACGCGCGACTCAAAAAGTGTGCTCGTTTACCCAGCCACCATTTTAAATAGACCCCTGCAGTGGCTTATAATCTGATTAAATCAAAAATAATTTTTCGTAATGTTTATGTACCGACTAGATGTCTAAGAATGTTTCCCACACCACTTCACCGCGCATGAAGGCATTTTGATGCGTTATAATTGCATAAACGTTATAAAAAAAATATATTAATTTAGCGTGCACGCAGGTCTAACACTTGGACACAACTAAAATTGCTACTAGTACCGTAGCCTATACATAGGCGACAAAATACTAATAGTTTTCGTGCGTCGGGGCACTGTATACGCAGTCAAGTGGTTATAATAGTCTTTGCATTGATCAAAACATCGATGCAAATGTAAGTATATTGTAGATTTAACTATTACCATTCTATTTAACCAATAAATAAGAAGAACATATTAATTTCAATGAAAACATTTTTTTTTGAAATTCCTACTCCAATTAGTCATCGAAAAGTATTTTGGCCCATTCTCATTAATAGACTGAGTCCATCTCATGCGCTGCACACAACCACCGGCAGCGGGGACCCGGCTCGGGGCCGGATGGCCCCTAAGTCCCAAGCTCCTCGGTGGCCGGCCTCTTCCCTGCCGACGTACAGGTGTTGGTGACGTCGCTCGGCGGGGAAAAATACTCGTCGCTCGAGCTCGACGCAACTGCCGCGGCCGGTGTCGTCACAGTGTTTACGGTGGGGCTGGGTACTGGTGGCGGTGAGGCGTTGCTGAGCGAAGAGTCCGGAGGTGGTGGGCGTGCACGTCGTGAAGCTGACCTTGTCAACATTTTCTCATTTTTATATTTGTTATTTGTTTTGTATTATTGGAGGTGCCATGAGCCATGACAGATGTCACCTCCGGTTCGGCAGTTTTTGATGAAAATTATGGTCCATTGCACTTTTTATTAAATTATTAATTATCTTGAGTAGTAGATAGTATTTGGTCTTTGGTTGTAGAGATTCACTATAAGAATAAAAACTGTTTCTAAAAATGAATTTATCTGAAAATTATTAAATTGATATGACGTGTTGACGTTGGTGTTGCCAGCTTTATTATTATTAATTTTTTTTTAATTTATTAATATTATAAGGTAAAAATATTTCCTTTAACTATAAAGCACCTTATTGTTGAACACAGAAAAAATCCAAATAGATTATATTTGCCAGAAACTTGAGTATCAATAAAATGCATGATTTTTTTTTCCTTGATCAGTTTAAGATTAGAGTTCCATATAAAGCATATTGGTCCATATTCACTACTGAGTTTAACATTAAATTTGGAGTGCCTAGATCTGATCCTTGCACTGCCTGTGATCAATTTCGAATCAAACTTGAGAGTGCACATGAAGAATCTGGGAAGAATAAAATTATTACAGAGTAGAATCTTCATCTTCTAAGAGCTGAAAAGTTTTATGAACTAAAACGATTATGGAAATAATGGGCACGAAAAGGTCAAGCCGCAGTGATTTCGTTTGCTTGTAAGCAAAATTTGCCATTAGTACCTACCGCATATTCCCACTGACACTGTATTTTACTACAGACAGCTTTGGCACTATCTTTTTGGTTCGTATGACCTCAGCAATGATGATGCTTCTTTGTATTGTTATCATGAAGGTATTGGGAAAAAGGGACAAAATGATGTGACTTCTTTTTGTTTCAATATTTAACGCATACAGATGTAAAGCAAAAATTACTGCTTTTTTCAGATGGACAAAATAAAAATTATGTCATGGTTTTCTTCCTGTACGTGTTAGTTCACTTCCTTCATATGTTTGTTAGCATTACCTACATCTTTCCTATTAGAGGACATTCTTTTTGCCAAATGACCAAGACTTTGCTATTATAGAGAAGAGGGAGAGAAAGGAACGGGCTGGAACACCAAGTGATTGGGATTCGATTATGAATAGATCTAGACAGTATTCGAGCCCATTCAATGTTACTAAGGTAGGTAGATTAAAGCATGCTGTTGGACATCAAGAAAGTAACAGAACCATATTTTCTAAAACCCTCAAAACCAGCTGTATAGCCAAAACATTTGAGGATGTAAAAACTTAAATTTCAAATTTTCTCAATCAACTTAAAACCTATTGCTTTAGCGATAAAGTTGAAAATCTATTAAAGAAAGGACGTACTACAATCTGTCACAGACAGATCACACACACACACACACCTGTCACAGGTCTGTGACAGATTGTAGTAGCTTGATGTGCTGGCGTCTGTACGAAATAACCAAATAATCTCCATTATTGTCTGTGAGAGATTATTATTCTGGTCCTTGGCGTCTTGCATAATCAGAAATAAGAAGAAAAAAATGCCCGAAGACATGACGTTAAGCCTTCTCTACAAAAAGCCTATCCCAATAAACTGCCAAACTAAATGATTTGCAAAATTTTGTCCCATTTTTGAAACCAACAGTTTTATTCTACTCTCAGCACCACCGATGATGATGTAAGTGCTGATGTTGATAACTCTGATAACAGTAGTGGTGAGGAATACGTTTAGTGTAAGTGAATTTTTATTTTTTTCTCATATAATCGACAATAAATACAAAATATATAAATTTCCTTGTCTTTTAATTTTAAATATTTCTTTCAAGAACCTCCTATGTCACATCCTTCTCAAGTTTAGCTCAAGATTTATGCAAGATTTTAAAAAGTCAAAAACATGCAAAATGATGGCCAATACAGTGCAAATCATAATAAATACTCGTAGCAAGTATAATATAAAAAGTTAAATATGAGGATGTGAAGTTTTTTTACTCTAACTACTGGAAAACTTGACTAATTTGACGAAGGTGGTTTTTTTAAATAATGTCTTGAATAGTTCTAGGTTCTAGGAATGATAAAATAAAAACCGGGGGAGTTGACGACGTGGATGAGTCTTTCCTCTGACCACTGGCACTCATTCTGGGCTGTCTATGAACAACACTAGCAGCGGATGCAGATTTTAGCTAGCACACGCGGTGTCACTGACTCTGGCAGGGCCACCATCAGGGATTTTAATTTTGAAAACGCAAAAAATTAGTCGCTAATTATTCGAAATTAGTCGCCAAATATCAGAATTAGTCGGTCACTGGTTCAAAAGATATAATGGTTTATAGGTGGCCCTGCTGGAGAGACTCTCCCCAGCAGGGCCAAATTTATATCTAAAAACTAGGGCACCTAGCGAAGATCTGTTTTCTCCCATATTTAGTCGCCAATTAGTCGGAATTAGTCGCCAAATATCAGAATTAGTCGGTCACTGGTTCAAAAGATATAAGGGTTTATAGGTGACCCTGCTGGAGAGAGTCTCCCCAGCAGGGCCACATTTATATCTCAAAAACTAGGACACCTAGCGAAGATCTGTTTTCTCCCATATTTAGTCGCCAATTAGTCTGAATCAGTCGCCAAGTTACAGATTTAGTCGGTGTGTAATTAAAAAGATATTAAAGAATTCAATTTCCCCATACAGTGGTACAAGCGAGTACAAAATACTTTATGTATTTTCTAGATAGTATCTATGACGTCTTATGGAGGAATGTTTGTTTCGAATTAAATAAATATAAACTTAGTCTATAATTTCAACCCACCATAGGAAAGCTGTATTCATTACTTATAAACAAATCTACAATAATGTACGATGTAATGTGTATGTGTGTGTGTAATGTGTGTATGTGTAATTATTTATCCAACACAATGTGCACTTACCACTTAGTCGCTGGCAGATAGATCGCTGCGCTCCGTTTCATTTACGGTAAGTAAGAAAGAGATAGATGCGCGTGTACAGACGAGCTGCTTAGAACGAATTGCCCATCACGTAAAGGGTCAGCGCAGACAGAGAGGAATAATCCCCGCACGGTCGCAAGTTTTATTATTCTAACCTAAATTAAGATAAAATAAAAACTCAACCCGTCCATACCCACAACACAACACTCACAATCACCTTAACACATTGAACGCCGTGGTGGTCACCAGTGAGAAGCAGCAATTATTGTTTTGATTATTTGGATAGTAATAATAAATAATTATTTAGACTATTTTGAACCGTATGAGCCAGTGAAATATAATGTGTAACATTTTGTCGAAATCGTGAATCGGCGTCAGCTCAGAAGGAAAGTAAAGTGTGGTCACAGGTGACCACCACGGCGTTCAACGTGTTAAAATACACACAAACACAACACACATCAAACGAAATTTTTTGAAAACTCATTTTTATAAAATAAAATTTGATTACAATTGACAATACGTTTTCAACGTTTTAGTATTTTAACACTAGAAGGGCCAGCGCCGTCAATTTGACGGTTGAGCGTAAGCAATCCCAAATATCTTTTTACCAGTGTTTTATATTTCTCTGATATTTCATGACTTTTCCTAAATTATGGTTTTGAAATGTTAGTAATGAAAATCAATGTAATAATGCTTTTTGTTTTCGAAATTTTACCAAAAATACCTATAACGGCCGTAGCCGTCACATTGACGGTAGTCAAGTAGTCGCCTAACGTAAACAAAATAATAATCATTTTAGTTGAAGTTGCCTTTGTTTTACTACGTGCTTATTGTTGGTATTCCAATGTTGACATTTAGTAAGTGTTTTGATCAGTACTAAGTTGACTGTGATAGTGAATAGCATTGTGTTCGTTCATAATGAGTGCAAGACGTGGACTAAATAATTTGGAAATTGAACAACAATTAGCGAGTTTCCAAGACATAGACGAAAATGTGTCAGGTGACGAAAATGACTAGTATTTCACCAGTGCTACACGCTAGAATTGAAGATGCAAATTTTCTACCTGAACCACAATCTTCATCGGAGGATTCTAAAGAGGAAGCAGAGCCGTCTACATTCAGCAACTTTTATGATGGTGGGGTTCGTCCTGCAATCCATGTTGGGCGTGGCAGACGGATGTCTCGTGGCTTAGGGTCTGGACGTGGTGGACGTGCATATATGGCACCAGTTGTATAAATACTTATGTAATGGTTTTCCTTATTTAGGTAAAGACGATGGACGCGCAAATGTTGCTTTGCCTGAACATGTAGTACTAAAATTACTAGAGCCATACTTGAAAAAGGGTCGTAACGTAACTACAGATAATTTTTTTACTTCCCTAAAACTAGCAGAAAAACTGAGAGCTGAAAACACTAGTATCATTGGTACAATGAGACGAACAAGACGAGAAATCCCTGCAGTTTGTAAAAGTATTCGCACAACAATATATGAATCCTTTATTTTGAAAACTAATACAAACACAACTCTAACAGTTTATCAAGGAAAACCTGGAAAAAATGTAATGGTTTTGAGTACAATGCACCCAAATGTAGAAATCGGTACTGGCCCAAAAAAACTACCAGAAACAATTCCATTCTACAATGTAACAAAAGTTGGGGTGGATATGCAATGAATGAATATGAAACCAAATGGCACGCAAATACACTGTGAGAGCCGGGACACGAAGATGGCCAATGCATGTATTTTACAATATAATTGATATAGCTTGTATAAGCTCGTGGATCATATATCAAAAAGTTACAGGAAAAAAGATATCTCGCCATAACTTCATTTTGCAGCTCGTGGGCCAACTTCGGGCTAAACATTCACAGAAGAGTCGTAGTTCAGTTATAATACCAGACTTGGGGCCTATTACTATTGCTGAGGAAGCTGTAGCTACTACTTCACAGAACAATAAAAGACGACAATGCCAAATAAATCACAATTGTACAAAAAATCGTACATGTGAAATTTGTACTACATGTAAAAACCTGCCTGTGGTAAATGTATCAAGTATGTAAAAAAAACTAATATATGTTACAAATGCCATAACGAATAAATCTGTAGAAATACATAATAATTACTGTTTTGTCTCTTTTATGTGAATTATTCAATATTTATCGCATATTTTCGCAATAGAATTACTAACAGTCAATTTGACGGTTGCGGCCCTTGTAGGTATAGCACAGTAAGCGGCCCTTCTAGTGTTAAACATTTTACTAAAGGTACGATATTTTTTTATTATTCTAACTTTAATTAGAGGTTAACATTGTAAACTGGTAAAACAGTTGCATGCGACTGTACATCTTGACACCAAATAGACCAAGAGCAAGGTTTGATGTTTTCAAAGAAATTTAAGCCACTCTAAACTACTAATTAAAAACATAAAAACATGAATTTAATTGAGAATTTATCTCTCTCGGACATTTCCAAAGACTTTAGACCGATAAAACTAAAAGTATATTACACATATTAATAGAAATATTTTTTCTTGGTAATTTTTCGTGAACTCTTCGATCTAGCTCTTGGACTATACCTTACTAATTGAACTCATTATATCTCCTAAACTAAGACCCGACTAAATCTGTAACTTGGCGACTGATTCAGACTAATTGGCGACTAAATATGGGAGAAAACAGATCTTCGCTAGGTGTCCTAGTTTTTGAGATATAAATGTGGCACTGCTGGGGAGACTCTCCAGCAGGACCACCTATAAACCCTTATATCTTTTGAACCAGTGACCGACTAATTCTGATATTTGGCGACTAATTCCGAATAATTGGCGACTAAATATGGGAGAAAACAGATCTTCGCTAGGTGCCCTAGTTTTTGAGATATAAATTTGGCCCTGCTGGGGAGAGTCTCTCCAGCAGGGCCACCTATAAACCCTTATATCTTTTGAACCAGTGACCGACTAATTCTGATATTTGGCGACTAATTTCGACTAATTAGCGACAAATTTTTTGCGTTTTCAAAATTAAAATCCCTGATGGTGGCCCTGCCAGAGTCAGTGACACGCACACGCGTGTTACGAGTGCCGACAAGGCACTCAACCATTGTGTGTTCATTGATAACGGCACATGGCACCCGTATGGCAGGATTGGCAGGTTGTCATGGTCACCGTTCTGTTCTGTCCTCCACAGCGTCTGATGATACTGTTCAAGATTGTAAACAGAGTTTTTTTGCTTGCCATCAGACCGACAATGCGAGGCAGTGTGGCACAGTGGGCGATTGTTCAGCGTTCACATTCACATTGCCATCGGTACTTACATCCGTCGGTGTTCCGATGTGAGCGCGTTGTTTTGGTACTCGTCGCAGCACCGCAGGCTGCGCTGCTGTTTGATGCAGGGTCCGTACAACCCCGCGCTTAGTGCGGAGCACGTAGTATCTTGTATGCTTATCTCTTTATGAAAATCCCCAATCCCCATGAATCGGAAACCCAATTATAACGATATAACATTTTGAACGGTTTAGCCTAATTTTGAACCTTATTATATTTTTAGTGAAAGCGTTTTTTAAAGGGTTAACTAACCCGTTAATGAGAAAAGAGCTTATGAGTTACTCTTATGTACACAATGATGGTTTGGATTGAAGGGGTTAAATAACTCCCTCCATAATGTACGTTTGGGTAATTGGGTTAAAGGAGTAACCGGTTCTATTAGATAGCCGTTTACGGTAATCACAGTGTACGAGGGCTGCCTTTTAAGTCGTGTCGTTTGCGAACCTCCCGCAATTATTTAAAAAAAAAAAAATGGCTTTTTCATCTTTTCGAATTTAGAATTCGAAAACAAAACAAGGTTTTTGATCGGTCGAATAGTTTTATTATAGCGTCTATTCAAAGGTGACAAGTCGGTTGTAAAAATGGGAATATCAAAGGAAAATATGAGTGCGATAATTTTCTACAACATTCAAAGGGGATTAACGCGACTTCAGTGCTTTGAGGAGATCACTTCTGTGTTTAGTGATGCAGCACCATGTCTTAGGACTGTAGAATGCTGGTATTTAGAATTTTAACGTGGGCGCTCTAGCTTCAGTGACAAGCCAAGTGAAGGTCGTCCAAAAACTGCCATGACGCAAGAGAATATCGACGCCTTGCGGCAGCTAATCGTCAAAGATCGTCATGTGACATACCGTGAAATAGAGGCAGCCGTGGTCATTTCAGGGACTACTATCCAAAAAATCCTGCACGAAGAACTCGGCGTAAGAAAGTTGATCTCTCGTTGGATACCTTTGCTTAACGACGACCAAAAAGCAGACCGTGTTAGATGGTGTCGCAAAACTCTGCAGCGACTCAACCGAGGAGAGTCAAAACACGTTTATGATATGGTTAGTGGTGACGAGTCTTCGATATATGCTTACGATCCAGATTCCAAGCAGCAGTCAACTGTCTGGGTCTTCCAAGATGAGCCAAAACCAACCAAAGTCATACGCTCACGGAGCACTTAAAAAAAAATGGTTGCCTCATTTGTGGCAAACGGTGGTCACGTCGCCATTATTGTACTAGAAGATCGCAAGACTGTTAACGCTGACCGGTATACCACTGTTTGTTTGCCACAAGTCATCAGAGAGTTTCGAAAAAACAACTCGAGACGTCGTATGATAGTGCACCATGACAATGCAAGTTCGCACACCGCCCGCGATACACAGATGTTTTTGAGCACACAAAATGTCGAAATTTTAGATCACCCACCTTACAGCCCTGACTTGAGCCCTAACGATTTTTTTACGTTCCCTAAAAATTAAGTAAAGTCTTCGTGGTCAACGTTTCAGCTCACCCGAAGAAGCTGTTGACGCATACAAATCGGCCATTTTGACTACCCCCACTTCGGAGTGGAATAAATGTTTTAAAAACTGGTTCGAACGCATGCAAAAGTGTATTAAATATCGCGGAGAATTCTTTGAAAAACAATAAATGGTAATAATCTATTAGATCGTCTATACTTATTTCAAACGACACAACTTAAAAGGCAGCCCTCGTAATACATTCCGTGTAACGTAAGGGTTCTCTTCTCTCTAAATCACAAGACTCTTTTGACTATATTTAATGATTCATTAACTATACATAGTCGAAGTACACGTCGAAGCGTTGTAGTCTAAGATCCGAAGTAGTAGCCAGAACATATTTAATTAGGCAACCCATGTGCAATATAATCGTAAATATCTTAAACAAAAATCAATGTTTATTTGTTCGTATTTTATGCGCTACCATACTGTTAATCGGAATGCCATAAATCTTTGTCAATTTATTGCTTGCACTTGCGCGAAGGTACAATACAACAAGGCACAGTACTATTAAGTTATTTGTTCTGCGTCAGCACCGCGCCGCCGCCGCCGCTTACACGGAGAGAAAAATCTTAGAAGAAATACTGTGCTGTCTCATAATCTGAGTGCATTTGAGTGGTAATGGAAAAATTACCGTGCTAGCACAGTAAAAATTCTTTGCTGTACAGTAAAATTTATTGGACAAATAGTGATTTTTTCTCAATCTCACTCAGAAAAATTTCTGTACCTATATGTACTTGCACTCACTTGACAGTGACGAGCACGTTAATTTTTCTAATAATTTTGTCTCCGTGTACCAGCCAGTGTTTGATAAAAAAACATTTTCTTCCGGTAAACAGAAGGGTGAAAGTCGATCTTACTTCGGATATAGGTACTATTGGGGGTCGGATCTACAGGAACATAAAAAAACACATTTAATAAATGAGATAACCTACTCATAAACTATTAGACAATAATGATTGTTAATCTTGAAATGATAAAAATACCCAGTCTTAATAATATTGCAAGATCGGTAGAATTCAGTGAATTTTGATAAAATTTTCGCATATTCTACTAGGTTTTCATATCCGCGCAGAGGTGACAATGATCTTTTTACTCGGCCGACGGCACTGATAAGGTATCGTCGCGTGTCGCGTGTTGTACTTGGCGTTAACACTGATGCGGCGACGTCACAAACGCCACCTCGCCCCGCCCGCATCCGTCCGCGCCCCGCCCTCGTCACTGATAACAATAACTTCTATAGGTTTATGTTCGCCTAGTACTCTTTCAGGACTTACGCAGAGGAAAGTGGTTTTCTTCGTGACGTCACCTCACAAAATTTCAGCATTAGGTTAATAAAACTGAAAGTACAAGTTTAGATGTCGACAATTGTTGACTTGGGCCAGATAAGACAAAAACAATTTTTTTTGGCTGTGCGCCCGATAGCCTTATTGGTCCTCTACAAAGTCCTATTCGATATCCAATATTACAGTAAGTACAGTATAGGTACTTCCACCAATATTTTCAGCGGCGATATGCAGGTATTTCACGCTCGCGCCCGCCGCCGCTCCACTGAGGTAACCTACACGTTACCCGACTGAATGCGCTAGCTGCCGCCTACAGCAAGTAACCCCGGCGCGCGACTCGACGCGACGTCACGCCGCGGCGCCGTGGTATTGTTCATTAAACAGCTGTTCACTGAAACATTACCACACGCATAGTTTATTTTTTCTTCGAATCGCCTTTACATCAAAAGTCAGCTAATCTACGTTTCTAAATTTCTACTTACTTTCATGACTGATAAAAATCCATTCAGATACTAAGACTAATGTACCTACACAATATTATTTAATATTCGTTGCACAGCTTCACAGACTTTGTACTTTGATAAAATTTGCGATTAGGGTTTTCGATAGGGTTTCTGCAAAAGGTTTTTGCACTGAACGGCTTCTTATATGAACCGGTTAGCTTGAACGGTTAATAAACCCCTTCAAACCGAACAGTTATTGCATAAGAGAAACCCTTATTCCATGAACGAGTTAGTGATCCCAAATTCTTCCTCGGAAATCTAAACAGCTAACCAGGGTGCCAATGGGTTAGCTGCCGGTCGATTCTGTTAGAATCTCACCGTGAGAAGTTAGGTGAAGTGAGCTGTCATTCCATCTGATGCTAGAGATTGAAACTAATGACTGCTCACTTTAAGCTCACTTCACCCGAGTTATCACGGTGAGATTTTTACAGAATAGCACTACTTTTCAGAATAACTAGGCTAACCTATTTTAACTGTAATTGTTATAATTGGGACTCCGGTTCTCGGGGTTCGAAAGGGCCATTCAGGATGTTACATGCATTCCGTAGGGTACCTAACCCAATTACCGGGAAACTGTTTAATACAACTTAACTTCAGCCCCAGCTTACGTTAACGTTGCAATTTGCACGGCGCGGTGTTAGCGATAAAGTGGTACTACTTAACCCTTCAATTCCCATGTCCACCTTAATAACATTTTTGCCTTTCTTTCTCACTAAAATAGCTTAAAAACATTTGTTTAGAATAAAAAATAAAAAAAAAATAACTCACCCTTTTTTTATGGAGGTGTCACCTACAGGTGACACGGCATATTTTCAGCGTTGTAGCGATGATACTGTAAGTGATTACTATCGCAAAATACGTTTGTATTATAGCTTATTTATTAATTTATTATATGTACTTAATAAGAAAAAAAAACAATACTTACGTTTTGGGCATTTTTATTTCACTTTATATCGCAAGAAATGACATAAGCTCAGAATGCTACAATTACGCGCGAAACAACTGAATGAATTTCACAAATAACGCATGGTGGGTATTACCAGAAGAAAATAATGAAAAGTCCTACTAATTGGCTTAGCTACAATAGTCGCAGAATTAAAAAATAAAATGTGTGTGGTAGAAAAAAATGTTAAACTTCTGTCACATACAGGTGACACTGGGAATTGAAGAATTAAAAAAATTGAGAAATTCCGTACTCATTAGTAACTGTAAATTATATAAACGAGGTAAAAAAACAAGAACCTACACGGAGAGAAAAATCTTAGAAAAATTACTGTGCTGTCTCATAATCTGAGTGCATTTGAGTGGTAATGGAAAAATGACCGTGCTAGCACAGTAAAAATTCTTATGCTGTACAATAAAATTTATTGGACAAATAGTGAATTTTTCCCAAACTCACTCAGAAAATTTCCTGTAGATGTCACCTGTACTCACTTTACAGTGACTAGCACAGTAATTTTTCTAAGAATTTTCTCTCTGTGTACGTTATCATTGCGTAGTCACATAGATATTTTCAAATTTGAAACCCAGCGACATTAATGCAAAGCGTACTTAGATTTCTCACAGTTAATACATTCTTAATGTAAGAGATAATATTATAATAACAGTGGCAGTAGGTCAAGTGGTGTTTTGTTTATTATAAAACCACACAGCGTGTTGCCAAAAGGCAGCTATTTGAGCGGTGCGGTGCAGCCCGCTCGGATGTAGGTCGCACCTGCAGTGCGTCGCCCCGCCTCGCCCGACTCACGACCTCTTTGCGGAACGGTGCAATGCGTTGTATACAACGTGTAACGTTAAATGCGCAAAACCTGAAAATAGTTTGATCAGAATAACGAGCAGAATTAATTGAACCACTTTTTAGTATAGGTCATATTTTTCAAAAAATCTTCATTAAAAACGTTGCCGTGTCTATTTATAATAATAATAATAATAATAATAAACGTATTATTAATAGGTCAAGCAAGCCAATGTCAGCGTGGCGCAGCGGCGCGGTGACGACTCCTCCCTCGGTAAAGCGCCGTCGCAGACGCAAGAAACGATCAGAATGGCCAGTAAAACTAAAACAGCACATAAAACCTTTACAATTTTTTAAATGACTTATTTTCTTTTGAAATAGGTCAATTGAATTAAAAATCAGTTGGGGTGTCTGAGGTTTTGCGCATTTAACGTTACACGTTGTATACAACATGTAACGTTAAATGCGCAAAACCGGCAACTTTTTTAATGAAGATTTTTTGAAAAATGTGACATATATTAAAAAGTGGTTCAATTAATTCTGCTCGTTATTCTGATCAAACTATTTTCAGGTTTTGCGCATTTAACGTTACACGTTGTATACAGGGTGTAAGGAGAACGCTTCCGAAGCCAGAACGTACATTATATACAACCTAAATGCTAACGAATACCAATAACCTTTCGCTTTAAATTGGTTATTTTCAAAACTTCATATTTCGTAAACACGCAATGGAAACCGTAAAAAAACGTGAGGTCACTGACACGCAAAGCAACATTGCGCCACAGCGCGTACGCGCGTCGCGGGCGCCAAGCGCTCCATACGGCCGCGTCACGGGATTTATACGGAATTTACAAACACCACTTTCAAATGCCTACCCCTACAACACTTCAGAAAATTATAAATTTTAATCGCATTCGTAGCCTACTGTTAAACATTAAAGCTCACAGGGGTATTTTACGTACCTGTCTAAATCCTTTGTGACCTTATGAGGTCTGGCTCGAACTGCGCTCCGTCCATTTCAATACAAAGCCGGGCCCGTCGCTGTATCGACCCGTGAACACGAGGCAGTAGTGTAGGATCCTCAACACATTTTGTACGTAATCTATCAAAAACGCTCACTATTCTGCCCCGCATTTCATCAGCACTGTCACATTCCCGATTAAACACTCTTTCTTTCACATAACCCCACAAAAAGAAGTCCAAAGGTTTTGAGTCAGGCGAACGAGCCGGCCAGGCGTGTGGCCCCAGCCTTCCGATCCAGCGGTCATCAAAAAGCTCAGTGAGACGCTCGCGGACGGGGCCCGTAACATGCACTGGAGCGCCATCGTGCTGGAACCATGCTCGACGAAATTCAGCCAGCGATACATTATCTAGCATATCATCTAAATGTCCGTTTATAAAATTAAGATATGCTGATCCATTGAGGCGCTGCGGTAGAAACACTGGTCCTAAAATTCGTCCATTAAAAACACCAGCCCATACGTTGACGGACCACCTGGTCTGATGGCGGGTTTCTTGAGTGGCGGACGGGTTCACGTCTGACCATACATGGGCATTCCTTCTGTTCCACATCCCGTTTCTCGAGAATATGGACTCGTCCGTCCAGATAATGTGCTCAATAAAGCCAGGCGCTCGTTGTTGTTGATCTAGCAGCCAACGACAGTACGCACGACAACGAACGTGATCATTGGGTAGCAAAGCTTGTACTTTGTGTATTGTAGGTAGGGCCGCATTCTGTTCCGGCGCAAGACTTTGTGAACTGTCCAGTGAGAGACTGTCGGTACGCCCCGGCGCCACAATAATTTCGCGGCACTTCGTGTTCCCAGGCGTGGATTTTGACGAATCACATTTAAAATACGCTCCTCGGTCCGAACATTCACTTGATGTCCACCACCTGCCGCGCCGCCACCGGAGCAATCGGTCGATTTTCTAAGACTCGCTGAAAAGCCGCCGTTATCATGCGAGAATCAGACGGATGCCGGACGTTCGGAAATCTGTTTCGGTAAATTCTCAACGTTAGAGAAGCATTGCCACGGGCTTCTCCTAAACACATCAACATGTTGCCGTATTCACGAGCACTGTACACGTATGCCTCAGGCATTGTTTAACACAACAAAAATAATAACTAAAAAACAATAAAACAGCACTAGAAACGTAACAATAATAACTAAACACAAATTTAAAACTAACTAAACAGTATTAAATACGATTCAATAGCTATCGATCGATTAAACGTAACGCACATTCGCTCACGAACCGAGTCGGAAAGGAACTAACTAGATTAATAAAGAAGTACTAAAAAGATCAAACAATGCCGCCAAACAAAAGCCGCGCGTGCGCCGCCGACTCGGTGGCTCGTAGTCACTTAGCGGCGTCTTTGACTGTGCAAAGATCAACAAATTACAGAGGAGAAAATGTTAAAAGAATAATTATGAAATCAAAAACCAATTATTTTTAATTGTTAGGAAATTGTACTTATGCTTTATTACAAACTGTTTTCATTTTCTAACTTTTAAATAAGATTTAACGGGTTTCTTAGATTAAATTAATTTAAGTATCCACTTTAATTTGATTGGGTTTACTTACTAAATGAAGGATACAATTATTGCAAAAAACGAGCGCGAGTCGTGTGACATAAAGTTCAAATTCAATTGAATCACGCGCGCTAGTTGCTTCAAACTGTACACGCGATGAAATTTGTTTTGTCAATCACAGCTAAAGTCGGCGATCTTTTACTTTATTTCATTCACTATCGATTATCGACTTACATACAAAACTGTTATTAAATGCACACGACACAGTGCATCAATTTAAAACTATTGACGCTTCTGTAATGTTTTTTCTCATTTATTTTGGCGGCGCTTTACAAAGGATGCTTATGGTCGCCGCCGCGTCGCGCATAGCCGTGGACGCCTACCTCTCAAACTAGATGGCCCGGGTTCAAACCTCGGCCTATCAATGAGTTTTGTGATCATTTACCTTGATTATCAGTATTCGAAGGAAGGTTATTAGTACTAACTTGAGCACGTCGGATCAAAATTGTAACCCTGTTCAAGGGGAAAATCATTACGATCCTTGCATGAATGAAATCCGAAAGCAGATATCCCACGAGTAGGTAGAACTGAAATGAAAAGCCATTTGCTTCAAGCGATCGAGTAAAGGTTAGGAGCACCGCCGCACGAGCGAGACGTCGCGTCGCGTGGACTTGGGGTCGTCGGCCGCGCCGCGCAGCTGTTCGCGAGCGCGCGCGCACTTTGAACTCGAGGTTATGCGCGAGCGTCAGATGATATTTATTTACGAATACATTGCTTGTTAGAGTTGTTAAGAAAAAAAAATGTGTTTAATCGCAAATAATGGTTTCATTTAACTGTTCTCACAGCATAGTGTACGAAAAATGCTAAAAAAATACGTAAAATTGTCAATTTTTTTTTTCAGTTTTTTTGATGGTATCGTATCGAGAATCACTAGCCCTATCACCTGTCTTCGTTTTCGGAAGCGTTTCCCTGGCACCCTGTATTTGTATTTTTAAACAAATTTTTTTTTCAACTTTTTTTTATCAAAATATTGTATTGTCGTCGGTCGTTGATAAGTCTACAACGTTTAAAGTAAATCTGATCGCTTAAAGTGGGGCAAAATCGAGCCTAAACGAGTCAGTTACATACAAACAAACAAACATACAGGTGAAACTAATAAAAGCGTGTTAAAATGGCGTTGGTTAATGGCATTCGACAAAACAAAATTGTTCATTCAATCCTTTCAATAGTTTCCAAGATCTCACGGAGACCGGAGTGAACATAAATACTTTCCCTTTTTATAAGAGTCAGCCCTCATCCGGTTCGCTTGAGATTGCGAATGTACTGGCCTTGCCGATCGTTGATTATAAATATTTGAGAGCATTCAGGTCAATAACGACTTAATAAACAAAACGTTGATTTGATATTTGGCATGGCGAGTTAACACGCAAGATGTTGACCTTATCTGTATGATTTAGTTGTTTGCACGCGCATAATCAATCACAACACTTCATTGTTTCCAGAAATCTGCGTTAAATATTGTTTCATTTCAGATATTACTGTGATGTAGGTACATTATTAGTGTGTAGGAGCACGAAGGCTGAATCAATTGCACGCGTAGCATAATGGTGCCGCTCCCTCCATGTAACGCTATTTTAGTAGCGGGACGCGTCCAGGGGACCTGTTGCTCCCTGCGAATAGTTTCTACATGTGCAGATATACCAGCCATCCGTTATGAGTGCCGTGTGACCCAAAAAGGAAGTAAAACATTGAAAGTTGTTACAATGTGTTATTTATCGAGGTAAATATAGCTAGACAGTAACAAGCTTGATGTTCCTTTTATCTCTGGTAGAACATTAACCAGCAGCAAAAGACCAAAAACTACATTGATCCTAATTTCTCACACAGTAATTAATTGGTAATAAATAGCATAGCCATACCATAGGCCATAGCTGCCTAATATGAGATCAATAAATAATTGACTTGATTACCGACTTCTCAATGTCTAACTAACGAGAATTACATGCATTTAGCACAACCAACTAGCACGTCAAGTTCACGCGGCCATGCCTTATCTATTCCGTGGCCTTCACATGCGTCGCACTTACAGCTGTTATTATTATATAAAACTTAATTTTGTAGGCGCTGAACAGTCAATACTTTGACTGGCAAGTGTTCCTTTCACCTTGCATTTTATATAGCAAGTAGAAGAACGAAATAATCCACTTATTAGAGTGAATTCTTGTGGATGATCATAACATGATGTTGGTAGACAGTAGTGATCACTGTAACAATATCGTTAAAAGCCGGTTGTATTGACCCGTGACGTGGCATCCTCCAATCAACAAAGAGCGGCGGCGCCTGTGCCTCACATGTGGGTCGCCAGCGCCTCTCGCATACTTGCGCAACCCTCACGCATACACGAATACGTGAATCTATCCCTATTAATTATTGCAGAGCACACACCATTGTTGTCGTAAACAATAGTTCAAATAAAGTTTCGCGAATCCGTCATATTCCTCACATTCAGGACGTGAACTTTTTTAGATGGATCTACGTTCGTAACAACGTGTGGATGTGGAGCCGGCCTGACTGTTGTACAAAACGTAGGCTAGCATCAAACGTCGTCAATCAATGTCCACATGGAGTCATGTAATTAATAAAAATAATGTCATATTAAAGCACGGCGGTCGACACACAGCGAGAGTTCAGGCAGGATAAAAACTATTGCTGTGGGAGGACCTCACATACTCACCTAAACCTCTAGTATCTGTACAACATGTAACGTTAAATACGCAAAACCTCAGACACCCCAATTGATTTTTAATTCAATTGACCTACTTCAGAAAGAAAATAAGTCATTAAAAAAATTGGAAAGGTTTTATATGCTGTTTTAGTTTTACTGGCCATTCTGATCGTTTCTTGCGTCTGCGACGATGCTTTATCGCGGGAGGAGTCGTCACCGGGCCGCTGCGCCGCGCTGACATTGGCTTGCTTGACCTACTAATAAATAGACACGGCAACGTTATTAATGAAGATTTTTTGAAAAATGTGACCTATATTTTTTTTTTTTTTTTTTTTTTTTTTATCCCTGGACATTTCACACAGCACCATTTGTCCCAAGCTAAGCAACCTAATGCTTGTGTTATGGTAACAAGATGGCTAATAAACTACTTATATACAATTTTTTTTTTTGTAAATACATACATATTATAGATAGAAAAACACCCAGACTCGGAACAAATACATGTAGGTCATACAAATATTTGTTCCGTGCGGGAATCGAACCCGCGACACGCGGCGCAGCAGTCAATCGCTTAACCACTGCGCCAACCGTGTCGTCTTATATTATATTAAAAAGTGGTTCAATTAATTCTGCTCGTTATTCTGATCAAACTATTTTCAGGTTTTTTTTATCAGTTGTCTAGTACTCATAGCACAAGCTCTGCTTAGTTTGGGACTAGATGGCTTGGCTTTGTGTGAAAGTTGTGGAATATTATTATTTATTATACATATTACTATTTATTATATTATTATAAATGAGCATTGTCCTTTGCAAATTATTGAAATATTTAAATATTATGTGCCGTTCACTCTACTATATCGCAAGCCGGTTTACTATGCAATAATAAAGTCCACACAATGGATTGGTACTCCTACTCACTAGCGTGGAAAGTTGATCAAGCGATGACGATCATATGGATTTTGACGCGAGCTACATACGATATAGCTCTGAGAATTGCTCAAGTTTATGGCTTACAGCAAGCGAATGCTTTATACTTTTATAGCATAGCATTGTGTGAACGTCCATATAAAATGTATGTTGAGCTATACAATATTTGCTATATGCTATATAGGGTGACTGGTAATTAGTGACCGATACTTAAACACATGATTGTACCTACTCATCATTACAAACAACTTTTACTATCGTACCAAATCCGAAATCGCGAAAAAAAAAAATCAGCTGTTCCCTATATTCATGTTCGTACGAGTCGTCAAAATGTAGGGAACAGCAGATTTTTTTGAAGTGAAAACTTCTTTAGCGGCGTTGTACACTTTTTTTGTAACGGGTAAAAAATGTAAAACTCGCGTCAGGACACGTGACCCTGATCGAAAATTCGTAAGACGGATGGTGAGTAGACAGCCGGCGGCGCGGCGTAGGCGAGGAAGTATCCCCCTCTCTACGGCGCGGCGAAAATGTATGCCTGCGCCTGTTGTTTAGTTTAGGTGGGGCAGGGTGCTTGCGCGAATGTTCGTGTGTGTTTATGTTACAGAAACAAACTTAACTTAAATGAATGAATTAATTAGAATTGTAGTTAGAATGTATTGATAGACTTGAAGGTACATCTCTCGACAGTAAATCTGCAATTTGGGAACTACAGATAACTGGTGGAACATATGGCACACCTCCGGTGGACGTGAAAAAATTAAAAAATTAATAAAATAATGGTTCTGATAATAATGATGGTGATAAAGTCGTCGAAATTATGGATGGAAGTTGATTTTTCTGAGAGATAAACTTTTTAATGTAATATAAATTGTCATGTTTGTGCAAGATAGCGCAATAAATAAATATCGTATTCTACGACATAAATGATAGTACTTTTATGACTGATAATTAAAGCAATTCGTGCAAAATGATTCCCTAACCATTCCAAAATATAAAAAATGCACAACGTTAATATTTAAGTTTTCACTTCTGCCGGCACTCCCGGAGTGCAACCCGTCGTTTTTTTTTCGTCATTTCACTTTTTGTCCCATTATAAAACTTGTTTGTTGTCATGAGTAGAATCATGTGTTTAAGTATCGGTCACTAATTACCAGTCACCCTATATATTATAGCGTAGTCTGAATTGCCCTTAACCAAAACTGATGCAAGACCGGATGCTATTAGGCCAATGAAAACATTACCTATCAATACTTAGAAAACCTTGTCACAATAATAATACACAAGTGAAAAATGACACCTACAAATACGGAAATAATTATGGACAAATATGAATATAATAATTAATATAGTATCGAGTTTAATCAAAACTGGTCAACGTTTTCCTAAAGTATGTACATGTTTAATGCATAGTCAGTCAGGGCCTCGGTGCAATATTTTATGTATTTTAAAACTGTTGTGAGGGATATAATATCTGCTTCCTGCATAATCATCACATAATACTACAATACAATGTTATAATGATGTAATGTTTGACAACGTTTATATATTGACGAATATGTTTGTGTTGCCAACTGTTCGACGTTCACATTGCAGTTTACTGAAACAGTTCGTAAATGTTTTTATCTAGCGAACATCAAAGCGGTCACCGGACCAACTGTTTCGTGTAATAATATCTGGCTCATTGGGTTACAGTTACGGCTAAAACAACATTACAGTTACGGCCCGAGATCGTCTCTTACACCCAGTGACTCATGCTCAATGTTTTGTACACACTCTCAAAAGGACCTTACGCTTTATGGAATAAGATGCAAATTCGCATGTGTTGAATGATGACAGAACAAAAAATATAGTGGGGACCAGGCAGCCGTTGGGCCCAGTCATTCGAAAAGTATTGGAAGGTCGTTGAAATCGCTCGCCGTGTTTCTTTCTCGCGAGTTAGATCAGTTCTTATCATTAAGAAATACAAAGCTTTTGACAGCTTTATTCCATAATTATTGCAGTTACATAGTGCGCCACAATCAAAATGGCGACGAGTGGCTATGCCACTGAGGTTGTATCCCCTTTTACTTTCTTCTACAAATCAGTGGCGTTAATCGTTTTGTAATGGCAAAGAATGTTAATTAAATAACAATGTAAATTCATTGCATGTTATAGAGCGAGTGTTGCTCACAGAGGTGTGACGCGGTATGACGCGGTATGGACACGAACACGATGCGCCGCCAGCCGCACTGACGTGACGTGACTGCTAGCCATTACCTCGTTACGTTACTTGATCTGAAGCTCCACTGTTTAATCTTCCTCGCTATCTCTTATTTAAAATTTAAATCTACGGTTCTTCTTCTTCTTCCTCCGTATTGATGGTATGTCTTGTCAATTTCCTTGAGTCCAAAAGTTGACCACGAAAATCAAAGAAAAGCACTTAACGGTAATAAGAGAGAGAAACACAGACCTAAAATAAAACCTAAATACAGATTTCGATACTTTCGTGCTTGTCCATTCATCTCTTGACGCACCGAATTTGTTTATTTTGGCGAACTTGTCATATTATTTGCCTGCTTGGTTAAAAGCCTTAGGTCGAATTTGAATTTAGCTGCGCAATCCAAGTTTGCTTGCGATGACCTCGCCAGGTTGATTGGAGGCATACCGTCACGAGTTTCTCGGCCGTCTCGTCAGAACACTCTCCGCTCGCGTTGATCTCTTGATTATAATCTTCCTATTTATTTACCCTTCCGCTATCCGGAGCGTTATCGAATCACGTCCCCTCCGACATTCCGACAAACTACGCTTCACCAAATATTGCAGCAGCCTCACGATATCGATGGCGGCTGACGACGATATTTCACTTAGCACCGACGTAAACGAGAGGCTGTGGGTACCGAAATCCGGCCGTGGAGATAACAAGAGCGATGGCCGTCAGCGACACTTAGAGCTGCGTCGGTCTCAGCTTCGCGAGGTCCTGGTAGCGGAATGGCGGGACAGGCTGTTACGCCCTACCGCCGGCCTCGTTACCATCGAGGCGGTCCGGTCAGAACTCTATCGCTGGCTGGGGAAGAGCAACGGCTCCCTGTTGTTTCGGGCGATGCAGGTGTTCTCCAGGCATGGTTGCTTCGGGAAGTACCTGTGTCGCATAAACAGGGTGCCGGACGCCCGGTGTCACCACTGCGTCGACTGCTGAAAGGACACGGCGCGGCATACGCTGGCAGTGTGCCGCTTGGGAGGAGCCGTGCCGTGTCCTCATCTCAGGAGTAGGCAGTGACCTATCGCTGCCGGCCGTAGTCGAGTCTATCGTCGCTAGCGAAGAGTCCTGGGACGCGGTGGTTTCCTTCTGCGAAACGGTCGTCTCACAAAAGGAGGCTGCGCAAAGGGAGAGGGAGATCTCGTCCCCTTACCCGGCCCGCAGCAGGCGCAGCGAGCGTAGGTGGAGGGCGGATAACGCCCTCTTCCAGCCCCCCTAAATGGGCCCAGGGGCGTCGGACTCGGGGACGTCCGTCGCCCACCCACACATCAGGACCCGGTGACGTCAGGATCAGGTGGCGGCGCGAAGTGTTCCACGCGCGCTTTCTTATACGTCGCGGGGGGAGTCAAACCCCTCACCCCCCCCCCCCCCTCGACCCGAGGAGGCCCGCAGTATCAGGCCAGCACCAGCCAGCGGTTGTGGAAGGCGGCCCCCAGGCGGCGCACATCCATGAGGATTTTCCACCCCGAGAACAAAAAAAGAAAAGGTTATGTTCGGTGAACACAAGTGGGACCCATCTTCCAAGTTTTTGAATTTTTTCCCATTTGGTGCAAACGCATAGAAATAGCTGTTTGGGTGACTCCTAATTGAGCCGCAAGCTCTTTTTGCGTTTGCGTTGAGTCCTCATCCAGTAAAGCTTGCAATTTCGCATCTTCAAACTTTCGAAGCTGCCTAGGGCGCGGCTGGTCATTAAGATCAAAATTAGCTCTTCTAAAACGTTTGTACCAATAATTATTACATGTTTCCTAAGATTATATACAACGTCGTCACCAAGAACAACACGAACACAACACACACACACTGAACACACAAACACACACAACGAACACAACAAACAAACACAACACACCAAACACACACTACGAACACTACGAATTGTTTCCCGAGCTTGAGAAGCATTTTTTCCTTGTTGGAATTCGTATAAACTTTAGTGCCGAATGTGCTGTTTATCAGTTGCCATCGTACATTTTACTATTCTGGGAGGTTACGTAACTTGCATAGACTTGTTGTTTGATGTTCTAAAATCTTGGGTCCGATCCTTAAAAAAGCACAAAAGACCGCGGAAATATTTCTGTTTTAAATATAGTTTTAAGCTCTAAGAAAAAAATCTGTAAAAATTAAGTCATACACCTAATATTTACAGTGGCCAGTTAGAAACTTAGCATTTCCATATTTTGTGTCATCTTCATGTCGTGCTAATTGTCAGTATCGACAAGCACCTACTTAATACAAAATAAACATGTCTTAAGCACCCCATTAAAGTTATTTGTGTATTTCCTAACCGGCAACCAGACCCCGATTATGTTCAATCAATACTTCAAATATGATGTCTGGGTTACCACGTGTCCTCGATAAAATAGCCCCAAAACGAACAGTTTGATGCTCATAAAACGTGTTACTGTCTTCACTCACGCTATTGATAGAGGCATCGATCGCGTTCCGTGCAGCTCATCGTCCGCTAACCTTTGCCACCTCTGCCACCTTGCCCTACCTGCAGTGCCTGCAGTGCTTGCACCATCACAGGCTCGTAGGCTTTCTTGTTAAACTTTCTTCTTACTTAAGCGACTCAGACCGACACAATACTTGAACAATGACTTGTCTTCCCAGTCCGGTGGTCGGATTAGGTTTATGGCACCTTTTTAGGGTTCCGTACCTCAAAAGGAAAAACGGAGCCCTTATAAGATCACTTCATTGTCCGTCTGTCTGTCCGTCTATCAAGACCCTTTTTCTCAGGAACGCGTGGAGTTATCATATACAGGTTGAAATTGAAAACATGCGACAAATCGAAATGAGAGATTGCACTCATCATTGTGAACAACTTTTACTATGAGATAAAACCTGAAATCGCGAAAAAAAAATCAGCTGTTCCCTACATTTATGTTCGCATAACTCGTCAAAATGTGGGGCACAGCTGATTTTTTTTTCGCAATTTCAGGTTTGGTCCCATGGTAAAAGTTGTTCATAATGATGAGTACAATCTCCCATTTCGATTTGTCGCATGTTTTCAATTTCACCCTGTATATTCAGGGCTGCAATCCCTTGAAGCAGTGAAAAAATCACTTCTATTTAACGCAATCAAAAGATACGGGCGTTTATGTTCCGTTTATGCCGCATATTGTGACGCTCGCAAGGGAATCAAAACTTATATGGCCCTATACTTCTTGGCCTAGAATCGTAAAAAGCCAATAAAAAAAAAAAAAATTTTTTTTACTAAGTAACCTTAATACCAGTGTCACGATGGGCGGTCTTATTGCTTAAAGCGATCTCTTCCAGAAAACCGTGGATGGAGAGGAATAACACACAATAACATTGATGGTGGTATCACTTTCATCTGTTTATCTAGGTGACTCAAAGACTATTATAACCACTTGACTGCGTATACAGTGCCCCGACGCACGAAAACTATTAGTATTTTGTCGCCTATGTATAGGCTACGGTACTAGTAGCAATTTTAGTTGTGTCCAAGTGTTAGACCTGTGTGCACGCTAAATTAATATAATTTTTTTATAACGTTTATGCAATTATAACGCATCGAAATGCCTTCATGCGCGGTGAAGTGGTGTGGGAAACATTCTTAGACATCTAGTTACAAAAAGGATGACATAACTTTTCATCGGTACATAAACAGTACGAAAAATTATTTTTGATTTAATCAGATTATAAGCCACTGCAGGGGTCTATTTAAAATGGTGGCTGGGTAAACGAGCACACTTTTTGAGTCGCGCGTTGATGTCTTTTGGAAAAGTCTCGTTCTTGTACTAGACAATTCTAATGCTTCTATCCCTTTCTTTCCTTTTGTATGTTTATCGTAAAAAATAGTGCTGTTATCTTTAATAGCTGAAAGTTGATATCGAGAAAAATAAAATGAATACATTTTTTATTCAATTCACATACTTTAATAACCGACTTCAAAAAAGAAATACCGACGAACTGAGAACCTCCTCGGTTCTCAGTTCGTCGGTTTTTTTTTTTTTGTATTTTCCGGGATTTTTTAGTTCGTTCTGTCCCTGACCGGGGCCGATCAGTCTATTTCCGGGATTTTTTTTTGTAATTGATTGATTTTGATTAAATATTATTTCTATGATTTTGATTTAGTATTTATTATAATGTTAAAATCCATTTTATCGATATCGACTATTTTCTCTTAATGAAGTAAAGCAGCCCTAACGATGCAACTTGACCTTGAAGTGACCAATTGCAGCCGCGCGTTCTTCCTCATCCCCCGGCCCGCGGTAGTGAGTCGTGTGCTTCGAAGAAATCGGCCCATACGCTCTCTAGTGGTTATATTCTCTATGAGGTGACTTCATTATTTCTTACCTACATAAAAAAATCACACTTTATTCACACACTACGAATTGCATTTGTAGAAAAATCGTTTATCAATTCATTTTTTTGCTTATATATCGACTAGTGTTTCAACGATGGCCGCGGTATAAAACCAAATGCACCACTTCCCATAGTGATTTGGTCACTATCCTTTGGCATGAAGCAATGTCATGTAGCACAAGTAAAGGAAAAAAAAAATGAAAATCGTAAATTAATAGCATTAGTAACTTGAGCGGCTTCAAAATGTCTGTATAAGGTTCATGTTTGGTTTGCGCAAATATCAGCATGTTTCCGAATTTCGTGTGAAGCTGAAGTGCAATTCGCCTTTGCCGGAGTGCTCATGTTATTTCCCTATTGTATTATGTGCTCTTTTCCCCTTCCACCCCTCTCTATCTTAAAAAACGTTTTCAGTATTTGCGACTCCCACACGAAGTTTTTGAGGTCATCGGATAATTTAAAGCTTAAAATGCCAATGCATTCCACACAAGGGCGGATCCAGCTTTGGCGCCAAGAGGGGGTCACATAGTCGTGGTCAAGTCAAGAACTTATAGTTTAATTTTGATAACAATAGATACAAGTAAAAAGTAGGTATCTTATTAATGTACGTAAGTACTGTACTTAAAAATATTTATTGAGGTTAGGTCTAGCTAGACGTTACGTAGTCTACAAGCGCGCGCAAGTGTGGCGCGGTAAAATTCAAATTTTCGATGCGTTCGTTCCCAAACGTTTGCCATCATACAAAGTTATTATATTATATTAAATTAATTAAATATTGAAGGTATGTAGTTACATAAAATCGGTATGGTGACAAAATATATAAATAAAATCATTATGTTCAATTAGTGGTCCACCTAAGTCCTGGAACCAGCTCGGGGGGGGGGGGGGGGTCATGACACCCATTACCCCCCCCCCGGATCCGCCGTTGATTCCACAACCTTTTTTCCTCCAAACTATCTGTTGCTATCAAGAAAAAACGACGAAGACGAGTCAGATAACGCTCGACCTCACGTCGCATCTGCCGTTCGCCAACAGTTGGAGAACTTGGGCTGGGAGACGATACCCCACCCACCTTATTCCCTAGACCTCGCCCCATCAGACTATCATTTGTTTAGAGCCCTGAAACAACATTTGCGGGGTAAACAATTTATTGATTTCTCTGATGTAGAGGCGGAGTTAAACAAATTTTTCGAGGCACAGCCATCAGAGTTCTGGGCGAAAGGCATCCAAACTGCCGGATGGCAGGCAAGAAGTTTTAGATGCTAATGGTGATTACATCATTGACCAAGCTTTTTATATCGTAATAATAATAAAAAATATTAGATCTTTACCTATGAAATTGCCGTTCTGCAGTATTGGCCATTTCAAATCAAAATAATTTTTGTTTGGCTAAGAATTCTAATTTCAAATTAATTTTATTTTAAAAACATGGAATTTTGTTTCCAAAAGTAGTAATTTGTTTATTTATTAGTGTTACATTTTCATCGCATTTCAATCTTTTTCGTCATGGATACGTTAAAAATTCGAGTAATTATGGAATATGAGTACCGTCGTGGCAGCAACGTGGCACAAACGGCACGCAACATCAACGACGTTTACGGAGCTAACACTACAAACCAACGCACCACCTGTTATTGGTTTGCTCGCTTCCGTTCTGGAAATTTCGACCTGAAAAATGAACCTCGCAGTCGTCCGAAGACTTTGGTCGACAGTGACGAATTAAAGGCGATTTTGGAAGCTGATGATACACAATCTACGGCCGAATTAGCAGCAGCTTTCGACGTTAGCGTCAAAACAATATTGGTCCATTTGCGTCAAATTGGCAAGGTAAAAAAGCTTGACAAATGGCTGCCCCACGAACTCAATGACCGCCAGCGCGAAGTACGCGTCGAGACGTGCCTTGCACTGCTCAGCAGACACACAAATGAAGGAATTTTGAACCGCATTGTTACCTGCGATGAAAAATGGATTCTGTTTCATAACCGCAAGCGCTCAGCAAGTTGGTTTGATCCTGGTTCAGCACCTAAACAATGCCCTAAACGAAAACTTACCCCTAGAAAAGTGATGCTCACTGTTTGGTGGTCTAGCGCCGCACAGTGTTTCGTCTAGTACAAGCTAGCGAGACAAAATTATTTTATTACTTATTTTTATTGTTTATTTATATTTAAGATGTCTTGCGCTGTTTTAGAGAGAAATGGAGGAGATTTCTGTGTTCTGTATGCGTATACGTCAAAAGGTGTGGATGCAAGATGGAAATAGTCTCCTGGTTTTACACTTTTGTTTACTGTCATCCCTGATTGCTCTAATTTGCTGAGCCTACGTATTATGCCTGTAATGCACTATACAACGTGTAACGTTAAATGCGCAAAACCTGAAAATAGTTTGATCAGAATAACGAGCAGAATTAATTGAACCACTTTTTAATATAGGTCACATTTTTCAAAAAATCTTCATTAACCTTCAAGCGGGCGCGCGGTCATTTGTAACGCCAGCGGTCGCGCGTAACCTAAAAGACCTATAGGATATTTCAAGGATTTAAAACACTAATTATTTCATATTTTTTGTATTTATCACATTATCATTATGTTAGGACATAAACAAAATTATAAAATCAAAATAAAATTCTAATTTTCTTTGAATTTGTAAGCAATTTGGCATCATAAATGTATCGAGGATCGATCGAATCGCGGTCGATTCGACGCCGCGCGACTGCTTGAAGGTTAAAAATGTTACCATGTCTATTTATTAATGGGTCAAGCAAGCCAATGTCAGCGCGGCGCAGCGGCCCGGTGACGACTCCTCCCTCGATAAAGCGTCGTCGCAGACGCAAGAAACGATCAGAATGGCCAATAAAACTAAAACAGCACATAAAACCTTTTAAATTTTTTTAATGACTTATTTTCGCTCTGAAATAGGTCAATTGAATTAAAAATCAGTTGGGGTGTCTGAGGTTTTGCGCATTTAACGTTACATGTTGTATATATATATATAAATATTTGTCTCAGGGTACTTATTTAAAAATTAAAATCATAAATTTCAGTAAAATAGGTATTTATTTGTTCACTCTATCAAAGAACATACAAGAATAATAACAATTATCTGTACGTATAAAATAACTTTTAAAACAAAATCTTAAAAATAAGATTATTTAACTACAATAACGTTAAATCTAGTATATAAAATAATATAAAAATTCAAACCATAACATTATGAGAAATGACTACATAATAAAATAGGTACATATATACAATAAAAATACATATTTACAATCGAATCTAATAGTCATCATCAGAAGATTCCTCATCACCACTCTCCAATTCGCTAGAATCTTCTGATAACGAATAATCCCAAAAAAAAATGCGACTTATTCTTTCAGTTTTGTCGTGTTTCAACCATTCTTCAAAAAAATCTAATTTTGTCATAGTTACGACTCGTTCTGAAACAAAGTAAATAATTGTAACTGCGGGCATTTTCGGGAGCCACAATTTATATGAATCTATGCCTCAATGTTGTAATAATAACATACCGAAAAATCAAGCTGGATACATTTGGATAAAAAAAGTTGCAACCCTTTAAAGTTTAAAATGAAGGAAAAATATGTAGGATTACATTAACATACTTATAAACTCAAATTATAGCAAAAAGGTACATGTCTTTTTTTAAAAACAAGTCAAGAGGGTAAGTGCATACCTTCAACAGTAGAATCCATCACAAAAAAATCGTTTCACTTTACTATAAATTTTAAGAGATGTTGTCACAAGTGTGCTAAAAATGCTACTAATTTGCAAATGCAAACTGCACTCCCTTTTACATTAACATTTACCCCTCCACAAAATTTCTTAATGAGGTGCCAAACAAAGTATTTCTTAGAATTCCTTATCTGGGAAGGGTTGTTTACAAGTAGTTATCACGAATTCCTGGAAATGACGTCATGAATTTTGTCTCGCTAGCTTGTATTAGACGAAATACTGTGCGCCGGTGTGATTCATCACAGCTTGTTACCAAACGGGGTGAGCATTACTGCAGATGTGTACTGTGAAGAACTGAACACAATGATGGAGAAGCTGGCACATCTCCAACCAGCATTGGTCAATCGCTCGTCTCCGCTGCTCCTGCACGACAACGCGCGACCTCATACTGCACAGCAGATGGTCTCCAAGTTGCAAGAACTGGGGTTGGAAGCTCTCCGTCATCCGCCCTACTCACCAGACCTTGCGCCTACAGACTACTACTTTTTCCAGAATTTGGATAACTTCTTGGCGGGAAAAAAATTCAATACCCGAGAGGCAGTACAAAATGCCTTTGAAGAATTTGTTGCCTCCCGTCCAGCTGATTTCTTTAAGAAGGGCATCAATAAACTGCCACTGCTTTGGCAAAAATGCATTGATTGCATGGGTGATTACTTCGATTAATACACATAAAAAATACATGAAAAAAATTCGTTTAAATTTTTTCATACAAAACGGCAATTTCATAGGTAAAGACCTATTATAAAACGTAAACCAAGTTTCTCATTACTTTTGTGCCAACCTGATATTATAGTATGCAATTTTGAACGTTGTGGTTTCAGGACCTAATCCTATAATAATAGTGCCCTAGCTAGCACTGCGACCTGCCTAATGTTCGCTAGGTTACCTTAACCTAGTTCCCATTACTTACACATTGCATAATATCACTGATCTTGGTATTCACCCTTCAGTAATCCTTTGCCCAGTGCCCAAAATACGCTCCACACACGCAAGTAACTGCTCCCAAGTTCGCGAGCCACTGGCTCGTGCTCGTCTCGAGGGTCAACCTGACCCCTTTTTACTTTGTTCGCACATCATTAAGTTTTTCTACCACCTTTAGCCTTACACGGTTGTAAGCATAGCCTAGCTCCAACAAATTATTCATATATACTTAATGAATCGGAATAATGATTCGGGCATAACTTTTTGTTCAAGAATTGATTTAATTAACTGACTTCAAAAAAGGAGGAGGTTCTCAATTTGGTTTATATATATATTTTTTTCCATGTATGTTCGGGCATAACTCCATCATAGACGGATTTGCAAAATTCTCCCATTTTTTAATGGATAAGGTAATGCCTCAGGGGTGGTCCCATATTAATTCTGGCAGGCCTGTTGGTCTAGTGGTCAGTGGCCCTGACTACTATATGCAAGGTCGTAGGTTCGATTCCCACCCAGGAGAAATGTTTGTGTGATGAACACGATCATTTGTTCTTTGGCTGTGTGTAATTTATCTATAATATGTAGATATGTATTTAGAATTATATATAATTTAAAATTATATATACAATGTATGTTTATCAGTTGCCTAGTACTCATAGCACAAGCTCTGCTTAGTTTGGGACTAGATGGCGTTGTGTGAAAGTTGTGGAATACTATTATTATTATTTTTATTTTATACATATCTCGGGACCATGAGGTCCCGGTCCTTTGAAAGGCGTACGAGGGGCCGAAGCCAACTCGCAGAGGCCCCTTAGGAGATTGTAATGAAATGCGGCACCATCCGGCGATTATCCCTGTATGCACTATGCAAGTCTACCCAAGGACAACCCCCGGTTGGTGTAGGACTATTGCAGGATATGGAAAATTAAAAAGTTCGATTATGGGTTTGGGTGCCTAAAGTGGGTTGGTTACCAAGAACTATGGAAGAACTATGGCCCCTGCCTGATCAATGTTTTATATATACACGGATAAAAAAATGACAGGGGGTGACTTGCACACTCAATAATGGGCCCCCGTAAAACTGTCGCTAGCACATAGTGACGTAGCGACAAGGGGGCAACATGTCCTGAGGTGCTTGAGGAGTGGAGAGGTATTCCACGGCTTTCAGAACAATCCCAGAGCCCGGAAGATGGTCAAGATCCCTACGAGCACTTACTGGAATACTTCCTTCCCCGAGCCCGTTTGCTCTTGCGAATCTCCACTCAAACCGGCCAATAAAGGCAAGAAAGAGTTGGGAGCTCTGTTCCTCGTCAGCGTTCACTCCAGCCGGCCAATTAAGGCAAGCCAGAGGTGAGGAACAAGACTACTCCCGGGAGATAGGGTCCGTGGGGTCGCTACTGCCCAAGAGCTTGCCACATGCTTCCCTGCTGATTTCTGTATCTCTCTTGGTCTGGCTCCTCACCCTAGACTAGTTTCGGCAAAGTAAACTCTTCCGGCACAGGCCTAGAGTTTGGAGCGCGCAAGCCCCACCACGACGTCAACGTAGAGATACGGCGGTGGGGTTATTATTTTTATTATTATTAATTAAAATGTTACTAACTTTGCTTGGGTAGTTTTTGAGTTAGCTTCAATAATACGATTTTTTCAACTTAGTTTATATGCTTCCTGTCACTGATATTGACATAGCAAGTAGTGTTATATGAATTTGTGTGGGATAGGTATAAATTCCTGCATGACCGTTCTAGCTACGGGTCATCAGCATCACTCATAAGTGATTCATCTTGAATCCCCGTTTGGCATTCAGAAAATAATTTTGGTGTTATTTTCCTCGTACGTTTACTTTGCTCTGAAATTATTTATCCAGCTCCTACTGGGCCCCTATAAACTTGATTCTGATTTAAAGGTAAACTAAAAATAATAGTTTTTGTTTTGAGGCATTTCCTGTAATTTCAAGAAACGTTTACAGTCTGATCTCAGTCGTAATCTGTCAAAAATACCTCTAATTTCCCTACATTTTTGACATTGATTGTTGCAGAGATGAGATTGCGATTATATTTTGAAAGTTTTTAATTACGAGAATGGCTCTTCTGTACTAAGGGGTCAGTATGTTACAATACATCGTTATTTTTTTTATTATCCTTCTGGGTTCGACATTATTTCTCTCACAGTAAGTTATTTACATATTTAAGGAATATTTTTTTAAAGTTATCTCCTTTTGTTTCCAGGTAAGGAAACGTGGTGAAGCGCTCTCAAAACAGTATTCTGTAAAGTCAAAGCAGTAAGTAATGTGAAACGGCTGTGCGAAAGTCAATTACCTTATCGGTTCAGTTTTTCAATGAGCATTAGGGCCCTTTCACACAGCAAGATCCCGTTTTTTGCAGGTACGGTTTTTTGCAGGATCCCGTTTAGTAGTGTACGTGTTTAAATTTACATATTCACACAAGCATCCTGTTTGTAGTATCCGGAAAAAATGATGCTTGTGTGAATATATTATTTAAACACGTACACTACTAAACGGGATGCAAAAAACTGGATCTTGCCGTGGGTAAGGGCCCTTATGTTCCCCTATTTCTACTGACAATGAGCCAAAAACGAACAATTCGATAATGTGACTCATTATGAGCTCAAAACAAAGGTTTACAGAACCAATAAGGAATTTCCCTACAACATTTGTCATGTCCATGATGTTTTCAAAATAAACTGGCTTTCCTGGTTTTTCTGTAAATAGCGGCTCAGCAGGGAAGGGAGACCGTGGTCGTGGTTGGCTGGGTTCCTTTATGTAGACAAATGCAAAATGATAACACAATTCATATCAGGCCTATTTATTCGCTACATGACTATATGCCTCAGACCAGGGCCCCTTGGCAACTTGTGGCATATTGGTTTTCTTTTTGGACTATAATGAAAGTATAAGTACTGATTGCATATTATCCAATTTATCATGCTCTATAAGAAAGGAAGCTTTCGTAACAGATTCAATTGAGAGGTATTAGTTAGTACGTTTTAGCATAACTGAATTTTACATTATAGGTGGTTCAGTATGATTACTGACACATCGTGTAATTTTGATTTACATTGGGACGTTTGGTATACGTATTCTTATGGTAGTGGTATTTTTGTTATTGCTCCCTTGAAGAAGATCACCAAGGCTAACTGCCCTCTACGGGACTGTCTAGCTCGCAGAGGGGCTATAATAACGGGCTTCTCAAAACCATTCTGTGGCGAAAACAAGAATAGCTTACTAACAGTGTGCTGTAGTGGTTCAATACGAATGTATATTATTATGGGGTATCCCAGTGTGTAGCGAGCAGTCCGCGCGGCGGCGCTCCAGCTATCGATCGCCTGCACCGGCTCACAGAGGGCTGCC